>PVJD01000221.1:0-546732 GCA_004026545.1 Mormoops blainvillei | reverse complement strand
GCCCTGGAATTTGAGTTTCTAACAAGCTCCCAGGAGATGCAGGTGCTGTTGCTGGTCCAGGGACCATATTTTGGAACTGCTGGTATAACAGTTGTCAAGCTGGCTGTACCTTACAATCACCTGGGCAACTTCTTAAAAACATCTTGCTACGAGCATCACCCCAGACCTATTAAGTGATGTTTCAAGAGTTCTGTGAGTGATTTTAATGTGCAAGTCAGGGTCTAAAGCACCGAAGTGACGAATAGGAGCAGGTACCATTTTTTGCTTACTTGCTGTGTGCCGGACTCCACCTGAAGATCCCACACACATGATCACATCGGTCAACCCCCACTTCACAGGTAAGAAAGATGAGGCTCGGAGAAGTGAGATCAGCTGGCCAAGATCACAAAGCCAGTGTTGGAAGGAGAGGCAGGATGGAACCCAGGCCTCTCTGACCAGAATCCACGCTTATAACCACAGGTGCCTGCGCCTCATGGGCCTCGCAGAAACAGCACACCTGATTTAAATGTTGAAAAATGAGTAGAAGTTCCCAAGGCAGACAAAGGACGGAAAGCTTTTCAGGCAAAAGCCCAGGAGTATTTGTTTCATCGTGCTTGGTTTTATTCCACTTCACAGGTGTTCTGTTCTATACAAGTTGAAGGCAAGACCCTCCACCAGCAAAAAATCTATTGTGACGCTCACTTTATTGCTGTAGTCTGGAACCAAACCTGC
Source organism: Mormoops blainvillei (assembly GCA_004026545.1). Taxonomy (NCBI): domain Eukaryota; kingdom Metazoa; phylum Chordata; class Mammalia; order Chiroptera; family Mormoopidae; genus Mormoops; species Mormoops blainvillei. The sequence continues at coordinate 546,021 of PVJD01000221.1, read as the reverse complement.
AATCTCTCTGAGGTTCGCCAAAGCTGAGCTCCACATCTCTGGAGGTGCCTAAGCAGAGACTAGAAGTCAGAGGTATTCTGGGAAGGATTACTGAGCTGGGAGGGAGGGCAGGGCAAGGTGGCAGCTGTGGCTCACCCTCCTCCAAGAACGTAGAATCCTATCATGAGGTGATCTAGACCAAGAGGAGAAGGGGATGGACAAAGAGAAGGAGAAAGATACTGGCAATGACTTGCTCAGAGTTGCCCTGATGGTTAGAGCAGGTACCTCCTTCCTTCATTTAGCCTCTCTGATGAACATTCACTAGTGCTTGGTTCTGATACCTTATCCACTCCAAAACAAATTTGTGCTAGATAAATATTAATAAATAACAGCTAGAACATAGGACAGGCAAATGCAGGACTAAGATGGAGACTATTCACATTTTATATTTATTTAAATGTTGAAATTTACTCTTCATTGTTCTTTATTCTTTCTTTTTATATACTATTTTGTAGTACATACTTAAATGTATAGTGTGAATAACGTAAAGCAGAAAATAAAAACTGTTGAAAGCTCACCAACCAAAGGAAACTACTATTGAAATTTGGTACAACTTTCAAAGAATGTTTTCTTCAAGTGTCTATAGGTATGTGAATTCCAGGAATGGAATCATGCTATAAATAAAATAAATAATCTCCATTTTTATGCAACATATATCATGACCATTTTTAATGTCCTTAGATTTGACTGCCATAAATCCTTTCCTAAGTATAATAAACACATGAATACCTTTTAATAATGATATGCTGCTACGAACCACAGTGGGTAAGAAAATTCCGTGAGTACGGTATTTTTGTTGCTGTTGCTGTTGCTCCGGTGACTTACAGAAGTGGATCCGTAATATCGGCGAAGGTCCATCTCTGAGTAGCTGGCTCAGAGGACAGTTCTTTCTAAACACAGCATCTCCTCCTTTACAGGGAGTTGCTGCCCCCAAGAGGTGAAGGTCTTCATAGGTAACAAGGCCACTGGAAGAAAATGGTTTCCCTTCTTAGTGAATACATTTCCATCTTCTTTTTCCTGTGCTGGCTAACTTATAATTTCTGTTTGCCTAAGAATTTACTAATTCCTTTTGTTAACTAGCTATGATTTTATTCCTACATGAAAGAGTATATACTCAGGAGGATGTAGGACCCCAAAAGGGACTCTAGCCTTTTGGAAACCTTTGGCATTAAAAATTTTGTTCCTGGGGAACTGATTTATATATGCCACAAATGACAGAGGACAGGATCCTCCCTTGGAGAGACCTTTGAATTATACAGAATAACTTACCCATGGAGGAAATTACAAAATAAAGTCAAATGAAGTATCTCAAATTCAGTAAGGGTCCTAAAATTGGTTTCAAAAGACTAACTACTAAGACTTTATGTGAATCTAAGAAAAAGAATCATGAAGCTTCTCAAGAAAAATGTGACATTGAGCCTGAAGAAAAATTCTCCAGGCTGTGAGGAAAGGGAAATGCTCCACTTTCACTGTGTCTGTAAGTCCCCAGCATCAAAATTATGCTATGTTGGCTTGGCTCATAGAAATGCATCAAGTAGGAACTTCCCACCAAGACGGAGGCATAGGTAGATACCTTTGTCTCCTCACACAACCAAAAATAGGACAACAACAAATTTAAAAACAAATCAAACTCTATGGAAGTCCGACAACCAAGGAGTTAAACAAGGAACATTCATCCAGAGAGGAAGGATGGGCAGAGATGGGCAGCCAGGGTGGAGAGGACATGGGGCAAGGCTGCAGCTGGTGGACCGGGCAGTCCCACATTTGCATGCAGGTAAATGGGAGGAACAACTGGGGAGCTAGACAGATCGTGCAACCCAGGGTTCCAGCATGGGAAAAGAAAGCCTCAAAACCTCTACTGATAAAAACCCGTGGGGTTTGCGGCAGTGGGAGAAACTGCCAGTCTCACAGGAGAGTTCATCTGAGACACCCACAGAGTCCTAGAACATACACAAACACACTCACCTGGGAATCAGCACCAGAAGGCCCCAATTTGCTTGTGAGTAGCAGGGGAAGTGACTGAGAGACAGCCAAGAGCCAAGCAAGGGGCATTGTTCCTTCCCAGACCCTCCCCCACATACAGTGCCACAAAGTATCATGTGGGTTGCCCCGCCCTAGTGAACACCTAAGGCACCAGACCTCACAATGTAATAGGTGCTCCCAGACAAAAAAAATATGGCCCAAATGAAGGAACAGATTAAAGCTCCAAAAACAGAACTAAGTGATGAAGAGATAGCCAACCTAAGAGATGCAGAGTTCAAAACACTGGTAATCTGGATGCTCACAGAAATGACTGACTACGGTCGCAAAATGTAGGAAAAAGTGAAGGCTATGCAAAGTGAAATAAAGGAAAATACACAGAGAACCAACAGTGAAAGGAAGGAAACCAGGACTTAAATCAATGATTTGGAGCAGAGAGAAGAAATAAACATTCACTCAGGACAGAGTGAAGAAACAAGACTTCAAAAAAATGAAGAGAGGCTGAGGAACCTCTGGGACAACTTTAAATGTTCCAACATCCAAATCATAAGGGTACCAGAAGGAGAAGAGGAAGAGCAAGACATTGAAAACTTATTTGAACTAATAATGAAGGAGAACTTCCCCAATCTGGTAAAGGAAATAGACTTCCAGGAAGTCCAGGAAGTTCAGAGAGTCCCAAAGAAGTTGGACTTAAGGAAGCATGAACCAAGGCACATCATAATTATATTACCAAAGAATAAAGATAAGGAGAGGAAAAGCAACAAGAGAAAAAGAGACAGTTACCTACAAAGGAGTTCCCATAAGACTCTCAGCTGATTTCTCAAAGGAAAGCTTACAGGCAAGAAGGGGCTGGGAAGAAGTATTCAAAGTCATGAAAGACCAGGGCCTACATTCAAGAATACTCTATCTGGCAAAATAGTCATTTAGAAGGAAAGGGCAGATAAAGTGCTTCCAGGACAAGGTAAAGCTAAAGGAGTTCATCATCACCAAGCCCTTATTAAATAAAACATTAAAGGGGCTAATCTAAGAAAAGATGATCAAAAATACAAATAGTAAAATGACAACAAACTCACCACTATCAACAACGGAACCTTAAAAAAACAAAAATAAAAACAAACTAAGCAAACTGCTAGAACAGGAACAGAATCACAGAAATGGAGATCACATGGAGGGTTATCAGTGGGGAGGGGGAGGGTAGAAAATGGAGGAAAAGGAACAGGGAATAAGAAGCATAAATGGTAGGTACAAAATAGACAGGGGGAAGTTAAGAATAGTATAGGAAAGGGAGAAGTCCAAGAACTTACACTTATGACCCATGGACATGAACTAAGTGGGGGAATGCTGGTGGGAGAGGGGGACAGGGTGGAAAGGAATAAAGGGGAGAAAAAAAAGAGAAGAAAAAAGAATCACTAAGTGATTAATTTTCACCAAGAAAATACAATTAAAATAAAGTAGAACTTTTGTTAATGTATCATGTAAAAAAAAAAAAGAAAGAAATGCATCAAGTAGGTTAAAGTTAGTCTTCAGCAGGCAGAAACTTAAGAGAGTTTTTGCCTAGGAATAGGTGACTTCCAAGTGGGAAAGTTCAAGTTTAAATGAATTAAAACAATGTCTGACCAAAATAAAATTAAAAACATATATTTTATGATGTAAAGATAACTAAATATTAATAAAAATTTAAACAATATGTTTATTGCTTTTTAATATAAATACTCTTGAAAACATTTTTATATGAGAAAAAGGGAAATTTAGCTTTTATTGAATGACATGGTACTCCTCTTATTAATTATAAAATTAAAAATAGAGATAGGCAAATTGACATCAAGACAATAATTAGTTATAAAAAGGGAAAGAAAAGACAAACAAATGAAGAAGACCCCTTTTATCTGTAAAATGATTCATGATAAAGACACAACTTCCAATTGAAAGGGCTTTACAAAATCCTTTTAACCAACATGTATAGGGTTTTCATATTACTTTTAAAAGACATGAATAAAAAGTAAAATATAAACAAAGATTTTTAGCAGTACTCAAATACCTGATAAATTATTTTATATATTCTAGATGTGAAATACAGCTACATATCTTCCGGTTTTGCCATGTGAGAAATAAAAATGCAAACATAACATTTTATTTCATGCTAAATTAAAGTTCCAAAATTTGAAACACTTGCTTTACAAATTAATATTGCTTACACTAATATTTTAAAGTTTATTAATGTACACATGGGTGTACAACTGGATTGAGTTTTTATCTGAATGACTGGTATCATTAGAAACTGCTCTGAAAAACCTTGGACAGTATTACAATTTATGGCAAACTGTAGAGCACCTCAACTTACCCTTAATATGCAAACTTATAAGATGTGGTCTCTGATAAAAGTTTTAAAACATTTTATTGACCTTTAATGCCAACTTACTATACTTTTCTAAAATCCCAAATTGTCTTCAGAATTTTGGACTAATAGATTATTATTGAGATTATTATTGAGATACTTAGTTAATAATCAATATTTACCTGGGAACTTTAAAAAATCTCAAAATTGTTCCAAGAACTGTGAAGAATCTAAGATTTTACTCTGATTTCAAGCAACAAGTTAGTCTTCTATAGCTTCATGGACACTAGCACCCTGGGTCACAAGACACAAGACTGCTGGATCAGAGACAATGTCACTCACAGCGATCCCAGCATTTTACAGTCCCCAAATCCCAGTGCCCACAAGGGGACACAAAGAAAGTCAAGTGATATCTGTGTTGCACACACAGTGGATTGCATTACAGGAGAGGAACCCCGAGTTTAAAGAACACAAATATTTTATAATAAGCAGTAAGACCTCCTGACCCTTGTGCTGGAAGGAGACATTATTATAATGGACACTAAGTAAAACTGCCCTGTGCTCTGGAGGGAGCCACAGTCTCTATCTCCCAGTGTTCTTGTTTGTACAAACAGCTTTGAAAGGTAGCCCAGAACAAAGTTAGTCATTGTTTCTACCCTTCAGATGTGCAGAATCATGCAGAAACTCATAAAAAATTGTCTCCCAATACAGAGAGAAATAAAAAATAAAATACATAGCTCCTACACAACATCTATGCATGTTTTTATGTATGTATCCTTATTTACGCATGAACAGTTTTTCCTACAGAATACTCAGATTAAGATAAAATAGACCCTGGTCAGTAGCTCAGTTGGTTAGAGTGTCATCCAATATGCCAAACTTGTGGGTTGGATCCCCAGTCAAGGTACGTGCAAGAATCAAGCTATGAATGCATAAATAAGTAGAACAACAAATCAATGTTTCTGTCTCTCTCTCTTTTTTATTTCTCTCTCCCTCCCTCCCCCTTTCTTCCCTGCCTCTCTCTCTCAAAAAAAAAATCAATAAATAAAAAAATTAAGATAAAATAAATATAAACATCAAATTATGATATACAGAGTGGAGCAAAAGGTAGGTTTATAGTTGTTTGTATGGGAAATAATACAGTAATTAATAAATAATAATATAAGAAGAAACTCTGTGTTTCACGTACTCTGAGCTGTAAACCTACTTTTGCCCCACCCTGTACTTGATAAAGTTGTTTTAAAGCTAGCATTTTAAAGCTTTAACTAGTGTTATTCAAACTTTTATGACTGTATAAGTATGTATGTACATATCAAAACTATATTAAGGTTAATACAATTTTTAAAATTATATATTATAGAGGAGAGATGACATGTAGTTTGAGAACAGAAAATTGATCTCTGGGTATGTCATCTGTTGTCAACATGAAGCAGGTAGAAGTTCTTTGCCTAAATTATATTCTGACATGGTAGCAAATATTATTGTCACAGTTCTGGGTGTGTACTGTCACTTTTCACAGGTGTGCCATATTTATACTGACCCTTGTGATACTTTTGAGTACTTCATGACTAAACCCAAGGAGGAAAATGACGTAGTTTCCACTGTTACCTCTGTGTGGCTGTTATAAAATATCCACTTTTCATTTTCTGCCACCTTTGCTACTATTTTTTATCAACTGTCCAGCCTCTCAGGTCTACTTTTCCATATGTTATTCATTTCTACAATTTGACCATGAATTCAGAGGCTTTGGGCATTTACAGGACGTTATTTCCACTCCAACTATCTTTGCTGCTCCTCTGAGTGCCAAAGATTGGCTCCCTCACCTTGTCTAAGTCAGCACTTGCCCACAACGAGGGGAGTCCAGCAGTGAACAGATATGATTGGTAATGATGTAGTTTTATCCAGAGTTTCTCCATTGTAAAAGTTGCCCTTTCTTGTGAGCCCCTCAATGTTGAAAACCATGTTAAGACTAGGAGGCAGCACCCCTCCCCTCCTTGGGGACCCAGTGAAGAGTTGTTCATAGGAGCGCAGTTTCATGGCTGTGAGCACCTGTTTAGAATGGTTGGGAACAGACCTATGCAGGTAAGTGGACACAATGACTATCCACTTGCAAATGACAATTTATTCCCATGTTTGGAATACCCTTGTCTGTTAACAACAGTTGGCATTCATTTTACTGGATAGTTTATTAAAAAAATGTTAAGGCCCTACATATACATCAGTGTCTTCACTGAGCCTTTCAACTTAAATCAATCAGGAATAATGACATGTCAAAGTAGAAATCTTAAAGAAGAAGAAAAGGGAAGAGGACAAAAAGGAAATGAGGTGAAGAAGGCAGAGGAGGAGGGAGGTAAAGAGGACCAATGCACTACCAAGAATTTTTTAAAAACTGGATTAAACTGGCCGGAAATAGTGCTCATATCAAAGAAGCAAGTAGCAGTTGTTACCTCTGGAGAGAGGAGCTAGAAGGAAGGGGGTATGAGGAAGATTTCTTTTTCACTATTGATGCTTTTGTTCTGTTGCATTTCATACAATGCATAAAAAGTGAATATAAGACCCTGACTGGTGTGGCTCAGTGGGTTGGGTGTCGCCCCACACACTGAAAAGTCCCAGTTCAATTCCCAGTCAGGGTGCATACCTGGGTTGCAGGCCAGGTTCCCGGTTGGGGGTGTGTGAGAGGCAATTGACGGATGTTTCTCTTGCACATCAATGTTTCTCTCCCTCTCTTTAGCCTTCCCTTCACCTCTCTCTAAAAATAAATAAATACATTTTAAGCTACTATAATAAAATAACCCTCTTCCAAATTGAAAAGCTATTCATGGCAGCGTTGTGTGTAATAGCAAAAGATGGGAAGTTTTTAAATGTCCATTGAAGGGGCCTAGTGGAATGAACCATGTACACCCATGCAATGGGATGCAATGCAGACCTAAGAAAGGATCAGAAAGCCCTCCGTGCTCTGATATGGAACTGATGCCTCCAAAATATATTAAGTAAAAAAGAGAGAGTGATGTAGAAAAGTATATTATTGTTTTCTATAAAATAGACATCAGTTCCTTGCTTATGCCTTAACAAATATATCTAAAGGATACAGATAAAATTAATATCATCAGCTGAATCTGGAGAGAATAATTAGGTGGTAGTTAGACAAGACTAAGAGGATGACTCTTCACTGTAAATACTTTTATACCTTTTAAACTTTAAATTTTATAGATATATTACCTATTCAAAAAATAAAATTTTTCAGAAGAGGAAGTTAATAGTGAAATGTTACCAGTTTCAAAAAACTTCATCTGCATGCATTTTGTACATGTCTACCAAAGTTCAATTGGTATCCCCGGAAAATCCATTTAAACTATCTCTGAAAATATCCTGAGACTGTTAACTATTCTTTTGAGATAAACAAGGAAACCCAGATAGTTTTTCATAGATGAAAACTTTTTTTAATGCACAAATATACATATATCAAAGTGCTCTTCTTCCTGTGAGTTTCTTAACTTCTTAAGTTGTGACATGATTTTTGACTTACAGAAGAGTTACAAAAATAACACAGATAGTTCTTGTATACCACCTTTCACCAAGCTTCTTGAAATGTTAACATCATACACAATCACAGTACAATTATCAAAATTAATACATTAACATTGATACAATACTGTTAACTATACACATGCTTTATCCTGATTTCCCGGAGGCTTTTAAATTATATTTCAAAACCTACTTGTTTCAGCCTTGATTGGTGTGGCTGAGTGCTTTGGGTGTCGTCCAATGAATTGGAAGGTGCTTGTTGATTCCAAATCAGGGCTCATGCCTGGGTTGGGGCCAGGTCCCCCCACCATCCAACCCTGGTTGAGAGGAAACCCATCGATGTTTCTATCACACATCGATGTTTCTCTTCCTCTCTCTCTTCCTCATTTCCCTCTCTCTAAAAATAAATAAAATATTTTTTAACCTATTTGTTTCAAAAAGCAAGTCATTAGTAGGAACATAAATATGTTATTTCTTTCTACTATACAGCAAAAGTTTTGTTTTTTTCCTTGGATTTTAGCTTTTTGTCACAAATACTTTGCAAATGTTCAAAATAGCTACATAGTCTTCTGAAGATTTAAAAATTTTCATATATGTGTACAGTAAAGCAGACCAATTTTATATTTTAAAAAATGGCATGCTGTAGAATTGTGGAATTGGTGTAAAGGACTACTTAAGGGCCTGAGGGAGGTTTCATCACTTGATTGCAATGTTTTGATAATAAAAAAATTTACAAATGACCCGCTTAATTGAAAAGATTTCAATTCCATTCTTGAGTTCACTGTCCAAAGCAGTGGTTCTCGAAATATGGTACTCAGTAAAGCAGCATCAACTGTATCTTGGCAATTCTTAGAAATGCAAATTTCCAGCAATCTGTGTTTTAGCAAGCCCTGGTAGGTTCTGTAAGCTAAAGTTGTAAGGATCTCTGATTAAAAGAATTGTTTTGATGACTCAAATGAGGGAGGCTGAGGAGTGAGGGACTAATAGAAAAGGGGAAATTACCAATGGGACATTCAAAATTGCCTGTTTGTTAAGAGAAAGGTCTTGTTTCAGACTAATTGTTTCCTAGAAAAGACATTGCACTTTGTTTCTAAGTACAGTTTACTTTTGCATATATCAAAATTTGGCCTTGGTCACCTTTAACCTGAGTGAACTGGTTCCAAAGACTACAAAATGATTAGTGTAGGACTTCTGTATTGAAAACCTCTCTGCTAGAAACCAATCAGGAAACGAGTATAAACAATCCTGGCCGGCTTTGCACAGTTCTGATGTGTCTAAATTTCAATCTAGTTAAATTAAGACCAGTCCCTCAACAACACGGTGCAAATTTTAGTTACCACAGCATATTTCCTGTGAGTAATTATATTGTACAATCTCTGCTGCCTTCAAAGCACGAGAAAAATAACAGATGTGCATCATGATCAGTGGCCAGTTCCATGAACTCTTTCAGTTTCTGTGCATCTGTCATTCAGGTTCTGCAGTCTAGCAAAGTATGTAGTTGTTTCTTTGTCTACCAGTGCCAAACTCACATGACATTTTACAAAGATGGATGATTGAAAGAGGGAATTGTCTAATAAAGGGGAAAGTGCAGCGAAGAAAGGTAAAGTGATATTGCTAGAAGTGAAATGAGATGTGATGGAATGTTGATAAAGCTGCAATTCTGGAGAATCTAGGTGCACAGCCAGAGGAATTTTGTGAAGGTGAACTTACCAGCATGAATGAGGAAAATGGTTGTGACAGAAAAGGTGAAGAGGTCCCAGGGGAAGTGATGCCTGCAAAAACCTTCACATTAAATCACAAAGGGTAAAATCTTGTAAGGAAAAATAGGTGGTCAAATTATATTCTCCTGGGAGCTGGAACCCATTATGTAAGTGGATTGTTAGACTTTCAGGGAACTAAGGCCTGAAAAAATGGTATAATGAGTTCAAAATGTTAGTTCAGAGATTGAGGTTGTGTCTTGCATAAGTTACCTTTGTCCTCTAAAGTTTAATTTTTTTGTTGGCTGTAATGCTTAGTAAATTACTGGCCTGGTAATAATATTTAAATTATTGTCTCTTTTTTTTCTGAAAGATAAAAATACATGTGTACTCTCTTTATTAAACTAGAAATGGATTTTTGACTCTTCTCCCATGATTATAGTGGTTAAAAGGAAGGAAGGGGAGGAGAAAGAAAAGAGGATGGGTGGAAAGGGAATGACAGGGGATATGAAGGGCAAAGACTGGAGAGGAGGAGGAGGAGCTCTGTTCACCCGCCCGACCATCCCTTCTCCAAAGTGTTCTTTGTATAGTGTCTTATTCTTTTCTTAGGGATTCAATGTCTTTGTTATTTTAAGTGTTCTTATTACATGTTCTCTTTCAGATAGTCTTTCTATTATCTGAGGCTCATGGTCATTGAATCCTGTTGCTTGTTGTAAGTGTGGACTCTCAAGTATGGTGAATTGTTTCCGTGTATGTTTTGATTATGAGTTCATCTGCAGCAAGACCTGCTTTTTCCTGAGAGAACCATTGTGCCCTGGGTGAAAAAGAGTCCTCCTGGTGTAACAGGGAATGAAAACTTCATGCTACTCTGACTTACCATGAAATGGAATTAGAATAAAATATACTAACAAACTGAGAAAAGAACTCACATACTGACCGTTTCCTTATAAGCATATTGCAAGCGCCAGCAGTTCCAGTTCCTGCTTATACAAAAAATGGCTGTGACAATGTCTTTGGGTGACACAGATCGTCCTACTGCAGGAATTTGGCTGGCACTGATCAATTCATAATACCAGGAGGCTGATATTAAAGATCCATATTGGTACCAGGAAGGACATTGCATGTCCACAGCCTCTCCCACTGATCTCTTTGTTCTGCTTTCCCTTTCTCTCCTTATAAAACCCCTGCCTGCACTGAGATGTTAAGATGGGCTTTGAGACGAGAGTCCCCCATCTTCCAGGTTGCTAGCACCTGAATAAAACCTTCTTCCTTTTTTGCACCAGCACCTGTCTCATGAGTTTGGCTTTCATTGCAACAGGCAGCCGAAGCTTGGTTTCGGTTACACTGGTAGATCAATTCACTGTTGACTTCTGCTGACAGTCTCGGAGTATCATGTGCTTGGACGCATTTATATGTTAAGTTCTAAGCTTGGGGTTCAGGGAACTTCATTGTAAAATAAATCCAAAGCCCAAACCTATATGAAGAACTGAACTCTAAGATGTTAACAAAGGAGGAAACTGGGTGAGGGGCATATACAGGAATTCTGTGTGCTATCTTTGCACCTTTTCTGCAAACCTAAAATTATTCCAAAATAAAAAATTAATTAAAAGAAAAAATGAAGACCCTAGCTTACTGAAACCAATTAAACCCTTAGGTAGTCATAGAGTCAGCTTCTATGTTTACTGGTCTTGCTTTGATTCTTGTCTTCGTTTTGGGTATCTGAAATACAATTTTTTTTCTTATAAGTTCAGCTAAGAATTTAAAATAATTTTTACTATGATTTATCTAGCATTCCTTGGAGTTACTACAGGTGGATTTCCAGATCATATCAGTCCACTACTGGACTGATGGAAACTTAATTCCCCATTTTCTCTTTAATCCACACAAATCGAGCTTTCGTCTCTACTACTGAAACTGCTCCAACCAACCTTACCAATAACATTCATCTTGCAAGCCTAGTGGTCAATTCTTGGTAGTCATATACTCAGTCTTTCATTAGTATTTGAACAGTTGAGCACACCTTCCTTGAACTCCTTTGTTCTCTTGGTTTGTCACAGGCTCCTCTTTTTTTCTCCTTCCTCCTTGGCCTCTTCTCAGACTTCTTTGTGGACTTACTAGTTTGCTGACCTTTAACTGTTAAATGCCTCTGGACTCAGTTTGCCACCAGGCTCTTATAATTCTACACTCGCTCCCTAGGTGATACCAATAAGTTCAATGATTTTAAATGCCTGTATATGCCAATGGCTCTTAAACTGAGCCCTTACTATCTGATTTCTTCCCCTTGCTCCTCCTGCCCCTGGGACCACAGACTCACATATACAACTGCCTACTCAATGTCCCTACTTGAATGTCAAACTTAATATGAACCAAATGGAACTCTTCATTTGGTGCCAACAGTAACAGAATAGATTGTCCAGTATATGCCTGTGGTAAACCTTAGCCAGGAGATGTAGCAGCAAGTAGAACAGAAAAGTAAATCACTGTGACATAGAAAAATCCTCTTTAGACAAAGCTTTGAGTGTGAACGTGGTCCTTCCCCAACTCTAACAGCACAAAACGGTAAAACCATAGGTCTCGATGTTGACCACTAGATTTTAAGTACAGCTTCATGAGGGGTCTCAATTCAGAAACCTACTATTTTACTATCCATGGAGTAAACAATCTTGAGACTAGACAGATTGAAGGAGGGAAAGATGCCTGACTGCATGGAGAAGGGAAGGAATTCCTGAAGCTTGCTTTTTCTTTTTTTCTCATTTAATTTCATGTTTATTCTCATTATATTTGGCTGGGAAAGAAAAGGGTCTGAGTGTATAGAACTGTGCTATTCTGTTGTCTTTCAGACAGCTTTGGCATCCAGAGTCTAATTTTCTTTAAGTTGAGCATCTGAATCAGAATTAGAGGAGGTCAACTGCTGCTGGGAGCTGGAGGCTCCTAGGAAAAAACCAGAAAGCAGAATGCACTTGACCTTCTAGGGCTTGTGTTCCAGAGCTCCCATCCAGGTACCTAAGGATTCTCCATGTAGATTATTTGTGTGTGTGTGGAGGGAGAAAGGGCACAGCAGTTCCCCAAAGGACATGTGATTGGCACAGGCCTGGGGCTGGTATTAGGAGGTGGGAGGTTGGTCGCATGTGCACAGGGAGGACCTGAGAAGACGCTGTCCTCTCATCTGTATCCTAGGACCCTGTGAAGGGCCTCTCCATAAGGACAGGGCCAGGGTTGGTTCCTTGGCCTCTGGTTGGCCTCTTTAATAGTAGTATATAAACCCTACAAATTTACGAGCATCTGTAGACATTGTCACCACTCTTCTTTATTCCTCTGTGTTTGAGACCTAGAGCAATTGCTTTTCACCATATGTGATTCTGAGAGTTTAGTAAGAAGCTGGGAAAATTCCTTGACAATTGGAATGGGGAAACTGAGACAGATAATAAATTGCAAGGTCTTATCTTCCCTAACCAGGCACATTTAGGAGCACATGGTTATGTCCCAGTTCCTCTTTGGTGACATTCTTTGATGAGAAACAGATCAGAGGAGGACCCTGACCCTATACATTCATTTTAATGAATCAGCATATTAAAGGACACACCTGGAAAGCTGATGAATATTCTGTTAAGATCTTCTCCTAAGATCTCCCCTAAAATTCCCACCTTTAGAAGGCAGAAAAAAACCCTTATGAAAAAGGAACCAGTGCACACTCTCCCTGGAACATGCCCACACCTCCCTCCCTTCTTTTCAGGAGTGTATCTTTGCTTTGTTTCTCCTAAGCAATTAGTGTTCCCATGAGACTTGCAACCAGGAGAGCAGTGGGTAGCAGCAGCTCATCCCAGGCTAACCGCCTGAACCTGTCTCTGAGGGTCTTCCTTTTGTCTCTGTAACTTGTTTCCTGAGTCCACCCAGCCCAGATGGCTCACTTCTTCTGCCTCCGTGACTTTCTTTCTACAGGGCCATGCCAGCCGCGCCTAGGCTCAAGTCTTCCTCACATGTACAAAGGGCCACGGCAGCTTTACATAGGCTCATTCCTGTTGCCGTGATCTTACCTCTTCTATCTTAAGCCCTTCCTCTGTTCCACTGTGCCCAGCTTTAATAAGCCTACTTTTAAAATCATTTGGACCCATATCATGAAATCTTTCCTGCACAAAGTTAAGAACCCACTCATTCCAGATCATGCTGGGGTTGGTCCACCTCGGTCCAATCCATTTCCCGAGACAATTCTTACTCACCTCTTCACAGTCAAGGAATTCCCATTCTTCTATAGAACACTGGATTTTCTGGTCATTTTAAGGCTTAATTAACTGGCCTGTGGGATTTTCTCACCCCTGGCTTTATGTTTTCTCCTTCACTTCCTTGGGAGGGTACTAATAATTTCACCCTGAAATATCACTTTCTCCTTTTTAATACCGGAGCTTTCTCTTCAGCTTCGGGATTCCAATCCAGGGCGGGCAGAGAGCTGGCTATTACTCTGCCCCTCTGTAACTCAGCAGGGTCTGGAGGTGCCTGAGTATAAAAATGTGTTTGCTCCTCTCTGCTCTGGCAAGTTCTAATTGCCTTTGCAACAGATTTTCTACCAGCGCTTCTCTTTTATTCTCACACGCCCCTGTCCCAAGGAACATGGTGCTATCAATTACCCCGTCTACAGTATCAAGGACGTTGTTTATCAGCTTTACCCACTCGAGTTCAGGACTAAGCTTTCTTTCATCTGCTAATGTTGTCATCATTTCCCCATTTGCTTTCCAATTTAGGAAGCTGTTTTCTGTTTTTCCATTTTCCTCAGTGTTAAAGCCTTTTTAACAAGACTTTTATCATTCTTTTAGTGAGCTTTCAGGAGAGGGCAGAGGTTAAATATCAATCTTCTAACTTTCACCAAAAATCAAGACTTTAATACATAGGGGCAAAAACCCTCATTGGGATGGGGAAGGCAGGGTGGAGCAAAGGTAGGGTTACTAATGCCCCTGGGAGCCTAAAGAACCCACTTAGAGCCACGAACTATTCAGAGTTCCCTGGGAAGTTTGGAAACCTCAGTCGTACATGTCAGCCTAAGGGCTCGCCCAGAAGAATTCTCATCTCTGTTTGTTCAATCAAAGCATTCAAAAGCAAGCACCTTGTGATAAATCATTTAATGTCTATATGATCCAACCCCTCCATGTTTTTTTTAACCTTTAGACACTGCAGAAAAGGAGGGTGACGAAAGTTAGAAAATACATCTCCCCCCATAATTTAGTAATTATGCCTCAATCTGTAACCTGCTGATGTCTCTCCCTCAGTGATTCCCACCGTCCACAAGTATACATACCTCTATCTTATTAATATAAAAATGAGTATATTGACACTACTTTTTATCCTGGGAACATTATTTAATTTATGTGACATATTTTTCTTTTTATTATTTACTTTGAGAAGTCTATTAGATCCAGTAGCTAATCCCAATTAGAGATAGGCAGGACAAGACAGGATACTTCCCACTGAAGGCCCCAAAGGATCTTCTGTCTTTTACTTCTTTCGGCGCGTTAGGGAGATCAGTCCGGAGCATCTGGGAAGAGTTTAATGACTGAGTTTACCACAGCACCACCCTGTCCAAGAACCAGGTTTTGAAGTAGATTTAGAATTAAATCTATTAGAATCACCATTTCCTTTACTTATCAAGCTGGCAAAAAGATAGTTAGGCACAGGGTCTGAAGGTTTAATTCTCACTGAAGGATATGTTTATTGATTTTAGAGAGCGAGGAAGGGGGAGAGAGAGAAATAAACATGGATATGAGAGAGAAACATCCATCAGTTGCCTCCCACACATGCTCTGACCAGGGATCAAACCTGCAACCAAGGTATGTGCCCTGACCAGGGAATTGAATCCATAGCCTTTTGGTGTACTAGATGATGCTCCAACCAACTGAGCCACCCAGCCGGGCAGGGTCTGAGGTTTCTTTAATCAACTAATAGAGAGACATCAGATTATATAGAAAGATAAGTCATGTCAAGAATAAAGGGGCCAGACTGATACAACTACAATTTAAGCAAACAAATTCTATTTCTCCTATAAACATATTCTGTAGATTTAAGAAACCCTGCAAAATTATATTTGCTTTGCAATAGAAGGGCAATTAGTAAACACAAATGAATAGCCCAGGAAAAATATGTAAGTAGTATTGAACACCTCAGGAAAATTCTTGGTGTTTTTTGTTGAACCTAACCAGAGACAGAGCCTTATAAGTTACAGTTAAATAAGATCTCTTCTCCACCAGTCTGATCTCCTTATTCCTCATATCACCAGATTTTCCCTAACCTACTGTGAAGGACAATGACCTGCCTAATACTTTGAAATTTTCAAGTACTTGACATATGGGTTTCTTGATCTCAAAGCCTATTAAATAGCATTGTAACAGACATAATTTCTTTTATTTAGGTCAAATGTAAACGTAACATTTTAAAGTTAGTCTTTGAAAGGAGCTAAAAGGAAAAGAAAAACAAAAAACTTCAGCAAGGGGACATTACCCTTTGCCTGTCTTCTCCCTTTGGGGAAGACTCAAAGGCCTTCCTAAACAGAGGCCTCAGAGAGAACCACGTAGTTGTGCACTGTCTCAGCCTTTCAAAGGGAGAGCAGAGTGGCAGTTCTAGGAGGTATTTTGTTATTGAAGTCTTGTTGATATAATCAGAAATAATTTTCACCAGGAGCAACTGCCAGTACTTATCTGGGTAGTCACAGGCTCGTGGCCTACCATTCAGAATTTGAAACTGAAAACAAGGCCTAATTTGCCTCTGCCGTGGTCTGGCTACTGACTACAGATTTCAGTAGGTCTCCAGTCTGTCTGTGCCAGCGTATCCCAAACAGTCAGAGAGTTCGGGTGGCATATATTGACACACAGTATTTATTTTGATAGTTAAGTAAGTGTTTTAATTGGTATCAGAAAAATATAACACATTAAACTTGATTTCACACAAGCAAAGTAAATGCAAATTAACTTGCAAGGAAATTAGGTAAATAATTCAGATGGTGCTCATATGTGGCAAAAATTAGGAAGTCTAGATAATTGAAGGATGGCTGGATTTTATACCAAGGAAATAAGGTCTGTAATTTTTGTTTTACTTCTATTTACTGCACCCCAGCCTCAAACACAAGGATTAGATTTAAGGACCACCACCACCCAGCCCATGTTCTAGGCCTAGCTTTAAATTTGGGAAAATTCACTATACAAAACTCACACATAACATCAGCAGAAATAACAACACCATAGCAACTAATGGGGTAGTGAACAGGAGGAAATGTCCTGCTACATTGAGCTTTGTTCCTTAATGTAGTAGGGATAGGAGACATTTTATTTTTTATTTTTTAAGATTTTATTTATTTAGTTTTAGAGAAAGGTGAAGGGAGGAAGAAAGAGGGAAAGAAACATCAGTGTGGTACATTAATCAGTTGCCTCTTGCACTCCCCCAACTGGGGACCTGGCCCAAAACCCAGGCATGTGCCCTGACTAGGAATTGAACTGGTGACCCTTTGGTTTGCAGACCAGGACTCAATCCACTGAGTCACACCAGCCAGGGTTGAAATTTTATTTTTTAAATGTCCTCTATTGTTTTCAAAGTATTGCTTGTACATTTACAAGTAAGATAAAAATTTACAAGTAGAATTGCAATTTGTTTTACAGTTCAGATAGTTTAAAATAGCTCCTTGTTATAAAGCATCTTTATATGACTCATGACCATTTCAGTAATTAAATGAAGATCCACAAGCCCAGGGAATAAAAATGGTCATATATGCTATAGGGAACATCAGGATGTGTCCTTTCTGGCTATGAATAGCAAGGAGTAATAGACTCTTGTAAAAAAAAATTAAAACAGAGTATCAACATTATAAATCACTGTCGGAAATATAGAATATCCCGAATATTAAAAAATATTTGAATGCTTATTACATGTGTAAAGAATCACAAGCAGCAATGGGAAAATCTTCTCATCAGTTAATTTGACCCAAGGATAAAAGTTAAAAAAAAATCATTTTTCCATTTTTGGATCAAAATTCACAACTCAGATGCTTATATGGATCAACACTATTCTATTCTAATAATTTCTTTACTGTGTCCCCTCAGTCTTTCTTATTATCTTATTATTTTATATACTATTTAACAAAATTGATTGGGCATTGTGGCAGGCAGAATAATGTACCTCTCCACGCCCAAAGTCCACATTCCAATCCCCCAAACCTGTAAATAAGTTATCTTACATGCAAAAGTGATTTTTCAGGTGTGATTAACTTCAAGATCTAGGCTAGAGAGATTATCTGGATTATCCAGAAGAGCCCAGCATAACCACAAAGTCCTTATGAGAGGAAAGGAGGAGGGTCAGAGTGGGAGAAAATGTGACTGTAATGGAAACAGGATGATATAGGCAGGAGCCAAGGAATGCGGGTGGCCTTTAGAAGCTGGGAAAACCAAGGGACAGATAAATTCTCTTCTAGAGCCTCCAGAAGGAACACAGTTCTACCGACCCCTTGATTTTAGCCTTGCAAGACCCTTTTTGGATTGACCTGCAGAACTGTAAGATAATAAACTTGTTTTAAGCCATGAAGTATGTGGTCATTAGTTACAGCAACAATAGAAACTCATATAAGCATGAAAGCATTGGGCTTCATGTTGTGGGAGATACAAAGGTGAATAAAACACGATCCTTTCTCTCAAGATGCTTCTGATTTCAAAGGGATGAAACACATATACTAAACTATAAGCTACAATATAACGGCTATTCTAAGAAAAGCACAACACAATGGCTATGAGAACCCAAGGAAAGAATTCACTTCATTTTTAGGGTAATTAGGAAGGGCATAGAGAAAGACAGACTTCTGAGCTTATCCTAAGAAAATAAGCAAATTTTAAGAGATGAAAAGGATGGAGAAAGTGGCATAACCTTTACAAATTAAATCACATAATACATTATTTTAAAATAAACTTATTATTAGTTTTTTTTGATAAAAGAACACTCCTGTAATAAAAAAAAATAGCCATGCCTTAACATATTTTTAATATTTTGCAAGACAGGGTTAGATTTGCCTAAACCTGAAGAATGACATTATTAGTCTTCTAGAGCTGCCATGACAGCATATCACAGACCGGGTGCCGTAAATAACAGGTGTTTATTTTCTCACAGCTCAAGAGGCTGGAAGTGTAAGATCAAGGGGTTTCTCCTAAGGTCTCTCTCCTGTGCTTGCAGACACATGTCTTCTTGCTGTGTTCTCACACAGCCTCTCCTCTGAGCTTGCATAGCCCCCGTGTTCTCTTACTCTTAAGGGCACCAGTTCTATTGTATTAGAGCCCTGCCTTTATGACTTTGTTTAACTTTAATTACGTCTTTAAAGGTCCTACCTCCAAATACAGTCATGCTGGGTTTAGAGCAATTATTCTATTTTTTAATTACGCTTTTAATTTTTATTTTGAGATAATTGTAGATTCACATGCAGTTGTAAGGTCATACATGTACTCTTTCCTGTTTCCCTCAATGGTAAGTAATGCCTTGAAAAACCACAGTTCATCACAACCTGGATATTGACAGTAACACAGTCAAGATACGAACACTTCCATTACCACAATGATTTCTCTTGTGCCATTTCTAGCCACCCTCACTTCTCTCCTGACCCTACCCCTTGCTTAGCTCCTGGCAACCACTAACCTGTTCTCTATTACTAATTTTGTCTTTTCAAGAATGTTATATAAATTGAATCATACAGTGCGTAACCTTTTGAAATTGGTTATTTTTTTCCCTCAGCATAATAGTCTAGTAATACATCCCAGTTGTGTGTGTATCAATACACAGAACTCTCCCTTTTCATTGAGTAGTATTCCATGGTGTAGATGTAGTACAGCTTAACCATTCACACTGAAAGATGTCTGAATTTTTCCCAGCTTTTGCTATTGTAAATAAAGCTGCTATAACCATCCATGCACAAGTCTTTGTGCAAAGATAAGTCTTCATTTCTCAGATAAATGCCCAGGAGTAAAATTGCTGCATCACATGGTAGTTGCACGTTTAGTTTTTAAGAAACTGCCAAACTGTTTTCTAGAGTGACTGAATCATTTTACATTCCCACCAGCAATGTATGAGTGATGTAGTTTCTCCCCATCCTTGCCAGAATTTGTTCTTGTCACTATTTTTTATTTTAGCCGTTCTAATAGATGTATAGTGATACCTCGTGGTGGTTTTTATTTGCATTTCTCAAATGGCTAATGATGTTAAATGTCTTTTCGTGTGCTTATTTGCCATCCGTATATCCTTTTATGTGAAATCTGTTTTCATGCATTCGCTCATGCTCTAATAGGATTGTCTGATTTTATGGGAGGAGAATATCTATGTTTCCAGAGTATAGCACTGACTGTTAGGAGTGAAGTGACACTACTATGTCTGTGACTTTCAGAAAGTTCAGAAGTCATACATGAGAGAGAACAAATGTAGTAAACTGTTAACAGTTGGTAAGTATGACAAACATTTGGTGTTCATTGCTTCATTCCTGCAACTTTTCTTTAAGTTTAGAATTTTTCAAAATAAAAAGGTGGTCCCACCTCAGATCAGATCCACTTAATCTGGATAGGAGGACAGAGTCCACATGTATCTGCATTTCAACTAGATCTTTCCACTGATTTTTATGCATACCAGTCATAGATGTACCAAACTGAAGTGCAATAATGCATTTTTATTTTAGTCTTTATAAGGGTAGAGCTATAATAATCTCCCTATCTTGGTTACACAACAGAGTTTAATAAGCTTGGATTAATGAATTTAAACCAAGCTTACATAGCTCAACAGATGCTTCCATGTTTCTTAATTTTCTTCAATTCTATTAATATCTTTACCTATCTTCATGCAAATAGCTTTAAAGTTATTTAAAGTTATTGTAAAAATGTGGCAGTGAGTCCTGGATGGTGCGGCTCAGTGGATGGAGCACCAGCCTGTGAACCAAAAGGTCACCTTTTCAATATTGGATCAGGACACATGCCTGGGTTGTGGGGCCAGGTTCCCAGTTGGGGGCCTGCAAGAGGCAACTGATTGATGTTTCTCCCCCTCTCTTTCTCCCCCGACCTTCCCCTCTCTAAAAATAAATAAATAAAATATTTTTTAAAAATGTGGCAGTGGATGCTACCCTCCAAATTGCTTCATGGATGCTGCCTACATTCAAGCACAATCTAGCTTCTAATTTCCTGTGGCAACTGAACAATAAACAGATTTCTATCCAGCTCAAGGCAATTTTTAAACTCTTAAATTATAGATGGAGGGACAGCATGTATTATTATTGTGTAATCACTACATAATATGTGATATTAGTGAATAATAAATGAGTTAAAGATCCAAAACACATATTTTAACATACTTTTGCATATCGATAGCTTATCAAGGCACTGCTTTAAATGCATAGCTATCACAAAATCAACTGATGATGGACTTAAAATAATGTGAGAAACTTAAGGTGGCACACAATACTCCCTGCATGATAAGAATACATGGTATTTCCTATAGGAAGATGTTACTACCAACAGAAAGCATATTCTTTTAAGGTTTTTTTTTACTGTCTTTCCATGTTGTACTGACAAATTTGTACTAATTCCTTGACTCCTCTGGTGAACATTGGCTTACAATTGCTAGTTGGGTTTAGAATTGTCAGCTGAGGCTACTGAAGAGCAAAAGTAAACTAGGTGGCTCACAAGGGGAAAGATACTGATTTTTAGCATCATTTGCAGTATAAATGGCCTTTACATGCTCCAGATTAGTAAAGAAGCATTTGTTGTTGACTTGAGAAGGTTATCTAATTTTAGATCTCAAGTAAGTAAAAAAATTTTTCCCAACCATAAAAGAGTGTGCTTCTACACTGACATGCACAACTTGTATATGTTTTAGATCTTTAACTCATTTATTACTTATTAATGCTATTTAGTAAGTACATGCAAATATGGTGAGCAAAGCATTCATTAGAAATACGTTGCAGGGGCCCCGATCGGTGTGGTTCAGTTGGTTAGGTCTCATCCCACAAAGCAAAAGGTTGCCAGTTCCATTCCTGGTCAGGGCATGTGCCCAGGCTGTGGGATTGGCCTGTGGATGGGGTGCATGAGAAACTGATAGATGTTTCCCTCACATCAATGTTTCTTTCCTTCTTTCTCCCTCTTCTCTCTCTAAAAATAAGTAAAATCTTTTTTAAAAAAGAAAAATATATCGCAGGGGTGCAGGTCATGGGGGTCTGGATTTTTCCTCCGGATTTTTAACTTCATTTTGGATTATGGAGTTTTCTTACCTTAAAACCCCTTCGGCTATAATGACGTAAACCAGAGTTTAGCCCTTGATTATTTCCTTTTAAGAGACTGGAAATCCTGCACAGCATGTAGTGGTCATACTAAGCCTAAAGAAAACACTCACCCTGACCAGTGTGGCTCAGTTGGTTGGGCATCGGTTCACAAAAGCGAAAGATCACCAGTTCAGTTCCTAGTCAGTGCACATGCCTGGGTTGCAGGTTCAGTCCCAGGTCGGGGTATGTATGAGAGGCAACCCACTGATGTTTCTCTCCCTCTCTTTCCCTCTAAAAATAAATTTTAAAATCTTTTTAAAAAATAAATAAAACACTTAACAGCTAGGTATTATTGATTGATTTCAACCTATGATTGACTGACTTCACCCTAAAGACTCAAGAGTGAATAAATGGTCACTTTTCTGATTTAGTATTTTCTTTAGTTTCTTAGATTCCCAAGAAATTTTTAGTAGGTTAAAGATGAGACAATAGGGAGCTGTGGCTTCCACTCTCAGAAAATGTCTGACATCACCTCAAATCTGGATTTGAACATTACAAGTGGATGGATAGGAACAACATCACTAGACTGAGGGCCAAGTCCACTTTTTTATCTTAGTATTAGTTTTTGTTACAGCTCCTGACATAATACTAATTTTTAAATAAATAAATGAGTTAAAAATACGTGTGATATTTAGAGCCAAATATCATATCAAATATGATATACAAATATAGAAGATTAAGAATCAATTTTCCAATTCTCAGACTTTAGGTTGATCGTCTGAATTAGTGAGAAAATGTTTTCCTGAGAATTCGTGATATCTTGCAACATGGGTAGGACTGTATTTTAAAGTTAAATGTGTAAACATCAATACATTTTTTTGTTGTTGTTGTTTTCACCAGTGGGCCTGGGTTAAGGCTACGGTTGAAAACGTCTAGAATCATGCAGTTTATTCAAACACTGATTTCTCAATTTCAACATTCTCAATTTCAATAAATCAACATTTATTATGTATAAGCAATTAAAACTCAGTCCTTTTTTCTTTTTCTTTTTAAAAAGATTTTTTTAAATTTATTTTTAGAGAGAGTGGAAGGGAGAGCAAAGTGGGAGAGAAACCTCAATGTGCAAGAGAGTCCATCAGTTGCCCCTCGCAGGCCCCCAGTTGAGCACCTGGTCTACAGCCCAGGCATGTGCCCTGACTGGGAATTGAACTGACGACGTTTCAGTTTGCATGCCAGCACCCAATCCACACTAGCCAGGGCTCTTTCTCTTTTTAAATGTCCAGTATAGACCAGAATCAAAACCTATCTAGTCCCAAAATAGCATAGAACTGTATTTGTCAGAATCATCCATTTAAATTTCTGCATTACAAGGAAAATTACTCCTCCTTAGCTATTACACGTTTGCAAAGATGTTATCAGGCATTCCTAACACCTGTTAAAATTAAGGAGCGCTAAAGATCAGAGGCTACATGGGAAAAATAGAGTTGGCTACTCCAGAGCCATTTGCAAGTGCCACTACACGTTTCTTTCTCGCCCTGCTCAACGTAGGGTAAACCGGCTTTTCTGAACGTGCTCAGTAGCCTATATTTTCCGTAGCAAGAGTTTCACACTTTTAAGATCTAAGAGTTGCTAAACGCTCAAGCTAAAGGCCAGGCGGCTCTTTATCGTCAAATTAAACAGTCTTTTCCCACCGCTACTTAATCGAGCGGAATAACGCGATATCCCTCCCGTGCACAATGTAGAGGTGCCTGCCTCTCCGACACGGAGCGCCCACGGCGAACGACAGGGTCTGCCCACTTGCCCCAGGCGCAGCCCGGACCACCCGCACGCTGCGCGCCTCAGGCTTCCGCCTCCCGATCCGGCCCGACTCCCCCGGGCCGCCTCTGCTTCAGGGACGCGGAAACCCCGTAGGAGCAGGGTGGGAGGAGAACACGGTTTGCTATCAGTTGCTGCAATATTCTTCCGCCGCCAAGCAAAGAGTCCCAATCTCCCCACAGCGTCCTGGGATTTCCAGCGACCCTGTGGCATCTTGAAATTACCAGCTTGGATTTTCCCACCGACTTGCTTAGGATATTTTCCTAGGTTAGGACCCCAGGATCACAATTTTGTGGCTAACCTAAAGGGCGACGAGAAAATTCCTCCGCAGAAAACGGGTTCCGGCCGCGAGCCTATAAAAAACGGGTGGCGCGGTCCTGCTGTCTTTTCAGTCGAGCGCTGAGTGGTTTTTCGGAACATGTCTGGTGGCTCCGCGGATTATAACAGGTATGGCGCTTTTCCGTAGTGCTCGTTTGCGGTGAAGGTCATGTGGCGCAATAGGAGACTGTAGGAGCTGGCACGGAGGCAGGGAACTCCGGGTTCATAGGCGTTTCTTTGGGGTACGGTACCCCTGTGTCCTTCGAGAAGCTTCCATGATGGGTAGGGCCCCGGGCGGCGGGGAGACAGGGCAAGGGTACAAAAACGCAGTGGTGTGGTGTTTTCTCCCGAAGACGCTTTTAAGTCTCGGCTGTGCCCCGTGCTCAGCCATACGGAGCTGACACTAAGTTAAAGCAGTGGCGCAGTCTGTATTCAGTCCATGGTGACCAGGCCCGGGCTTTATTTGCGGCCAGCGGCGGGAGCTGGAGTCATAATCCGTAGCTGGGGTGGGGGAGGGCGTCAGCGGCGCCCACTCGCCACGGCCGAGAGGTGCACTGGGGACCTGCCGGGCCAAGCGGCCTCGGCGAACCGTTGGCATAGCCTTCGCCAGGCCTCTGCCCGCGTCAATCACCCAGCTTGCGCATTGTGAGGGGCGGAGCTCAGCGTGTGGCGCTCTCGCGAGAGGGAGCGCTGGGCTCGGGGGGAAGGGTCGGCGGCCTCGGCGCTTTTCTGTGCATGCCGAGCGCGCATCCTTTTGGTAGGCGCACAGTGGGTACGGTATAAGCCCTGCCCCAGCAGCTTCCTTTGCTCTTTTAGTAGGAAGCGTACACGTGCAGGGAGGGTGACCCGCCGTGACGGGCAGTAAAGGCCCGTCCTCCCGGTCTGAGGCTTGGGGAAGGGATGGTGTGTAACTGCAGTCTTCTTGTCTGCAGAGAACATGGCGGCCCAGAGGGAATGGAGCCCGATGGTGTCATCGAGGTAAGAAATGGGTGTGGATTTTGAAACTCTGGAGAGGTGAGTTTGTACATCCTCTTTATTCCTTTTTTTTTTTTTTTTGAACTTGTAGAGCAACTGGAATGAGATTGTTGATAACTTTGACGATATGAATTTAAAGGAGTCTCTTCTTCGGGGCATCTATGCTTACGGTTTTGAGAAACCTTCAGCTATTCAGCAGAGAGCTATTATTCCTTGTATTAAAGGTAAAAGAACTCGTTGACACTTTTTTAACAATGAAATTACTGCTTTTACATAGACCTGGACCAGAAAAGAGAAAATAACTTCTGGGGGACTAGTATGCTTGTATTCCTTAAAGTGAAATGATGGCAATCATCTTTCGGGACTGACCTGAAATGAAGAAAATACTCATTGCTGATCACTTGATTATTTGGGCATAATTCATGTTCCAAAGGGAATACATAGTGTAAACTAGAAGTGATGGTTTGATGTGGGATCGGTAAATATGTATCCTACTTTTTTTAGGGTATGATGTGATTGCTCAAGCTCAGTCAGGTACTGGCAAGACAGCCACATTTGCTATTTCCATCCTGCAACAGTTGGAGATTGAGTTCAAGGAGACCCAAGCACTAGTATTGGCCCCCACCAGAGAACTGGCACAACAGGTATTGATAGTGTAGTTCAAAAAAAAAAAAAAATGCTTGCGTGTTGCATAGGTTTCAGGTTTCACAACAGAAGAATTTAAAACTTAGTGTAAATTGGTCCTGTTAGAGCCCTCCTTTTAACTGTCCATGCATGCAGGGAGTTTTTGTTTAAATAGGGCCTGGGTGTGCAAGTTTGGTTTGCAGGGTTATATAAGAGATGGAGAAACCCAAAGCTTTCTGTTCAGGGTGGACTAGATTAGATCCAGTCTCATTTTTAATTTTGAATGTAGTTGTGCAACATGAAACTGCAGTGATGTGTTATCATTAGTTTGTGATGCATCTGTTTGCATGATAATATATTCAAAGCTCACTGCTAATACAGACTTTGATGTACACATTGCTAATAAAACTATAGGTTTTATTGAGGTCAAGATTGTATATCACTGCCCTTTGGGGAAAATTAGAGTGTCAACAACTTGTCTTAGCTGTAATTGCAGCGCTTGATCCACTGTATCTTCCTACACAATGAAGAATAAAGGACATGCTTTTAGTTCTTAACCTAGTTGGTACCTGGGGCGGTAGGATCCCAAGTTTAACAAGGCACAAGAAGACATTTATAGGGAATTTTGTCTTGAAGTAGTTAAATCAGTCTGCATTTAAGCTTGGAAGTATTTAAGTGCTATGCATGCATAAAAGCTGTTTGCAGACCAGATATTTGCCATTATGCTTTGGAAGTTTAGCCACAGCTTGTAGTTCTGTTGGATAATAATTGAGGCTATTGTCTTTTAGATCCAAAAGGTAATTCTGGCACTTGGAGACTACATGGGAGCAACTTGTCATGCCTGCATTGGTGGAACCAATGTTCGCAATGAAATGCAAAAACTGCAGGCCGAAGCACCACATATTGTTGTTGGTACACCAGGGAGAGTGTTCGATATGTTAAACAGAAGATACCTTTGTAAGTATTGATGTCAGTTGAGGACAGTTTTTTTTCCTACTATAAAATTAAAAACTAGTATCCCTGAGGATCTAGAGACGATAGTATGATTTATTTCTTAACAGCTCCAAAATGGATCAAAATGTTTGTTTTGGATGAAGCAGATGAAATGTTGAGCCGGGGATTTAAGGATCAAATCTATGAGATTTTCCAAAAATTAAATACCAGTATTCAGGTGAGCTTTGTTTCAATCCCTCTTACAGCTGGAGATTAGGTTTAATGCAGGCACTGTTACAATACAACTGAAGTGTTTTATTGTCGTTCCCCCTGCTTAAAACAATTGATGCATAACTATCTCTGTCTAGCACAACTCCATAGCAAGACAGAGACGCTTGGTCTCAAACATGTGTGTTTTTTTCTTGAGTATTGTGAAAGTTGTGCTAATTGTATGACAGCATCACCATTTTTTTTAAAGGTTGTGTTGCTTTCTGCCACGATGCCAACTGATGTGTTGGAAGTGACCAAAAAATTCATGAGAGATCCAATTCGAATTCTGGTGAAAAAGGAAGAATTGACCCTTGAAGGAATTAAACAGTTTTATATTAATGTTGAAAGAGAGGTAATTTGTCTTAATTATCAAACATAAAAAATGTAACCAGGCTTTTGACCTTCTTGTATAAGCACTGTGCTAAAATTGCAGAAATTAGGATTATATCTTGGTTTTTGTAATAATGCTAGCAGAGTACACACAAGAAGAAAAGTAACTGCACTAGATTGTAAAGACTGGGGTGGACCTCTTTCTTAATGTCCAGTGTCCTTTGTCTTAAGATTTGGTGCAACAGTCTTTAGACTAGCCTAACTGAATTTCTAATGATTGTAAGTTGAAACTAGATGGTTTTAATGACTTAGCTTTCTTTTTGAAATACTGTAGGAATGGAAGTTGGATACACTTTGTGACTTGTACGAGACTCTGACAATTACACAGGCTGTCATTTTTCTCAATACAAGGCGCAAGGTGGACTGGCTCACTGAGAAAATGCATGCCAGGGACTTCACAGTTTCTGCTCTGGTAAGAGGTGTTCTGTTCTAGTAATGATAATTTACAATGTTTTATTAAAGCAGGATTCAAACTACAATATAGCTGTTAAGTGCTGTGTTGTCGTTCCCCCTGCTCAAAATAAAGTTGTTTCTTTACTATACCTGTCTGCTATACTCCTGTAGCAGCCAGGGACGCTTGGTCTCATACATATCATTAAAATTAAGTAGTGATTTGACTGGTGATTCTTGAATTAAGGTCTGTTAATTTGCAGCATGGTGACATGGACCAGAAGGAAAGAGATGTTATCATGAGGGAATTCCGATCAGGGTCAAGTCGTGTTTTGATCACTACTGACTTGTTGGTAAGTAAGTCTTACTGCTCTCTTTAATCTA
Source organism: Mormoops blainvillei (assembly GCA_004026545.1). Classification (NCBI taxonomy): domain Eukaryota; kingdom Metazoa; phylum Chordata; class Mammalia; order Chiroptera; family Mormoopidae; genus Mormoops; species Mormoops blainvillei. The sequence continues at coordinate 518,099 of PVJD01000221.1, read as the reverse complement.
CCAAAAGTTATTTTTTAGGGGAAGGTTTTTTAATAACCTTTACCGATTTGGGCTATTTGGGAGAATAAAGAAGACCACACTCCACAGTGGGCTATATCACTAAACATAGTTCACTACTATTTTGTGGCCTACATTATATAGGTGTCTAGTTTTTTAATTATAATTTGAACATCATATTGTTTTATTTCAGGCTCGTGGGATTGATGTGCAACAAGTGTCATTGGTTATAAACTATGATCTACCTACCAATCGTGAAAACTACATTCACAGGTGAGTAGGTAGCACCTTGACGGTCAGTGTATTGGTTAAATGAATTCATGCATTGCTTTTCTGCTGACTTTGTCTGAAAGGTAATCTCAAATCAGGAAATTGATTCAGTCAATAGACACAATAACTTGGTAAGATGTAATTAAAATTGTACTTGGGAAGACTGGTCATGCACAGTGGGAAAACAGTTGTAAACGTTGCCCAAATTGTGGGCTTTTGTACACATGAATTAGTGATTTAGATCTGTTGGTCTTAGTTTATTTTTGAGCTTTATTTTTAGTGATGTTCTTCTGTGTACATGTGCTTTCTTGGTGATTATCCTATAGTTGGGATTTTTCTTGGTGTCATCTGGTAGCATTTTGAGCAGTCCCTGGTTTAGTTTTAGTGGCTTTATCCCTAGATAAATTGAATTGTACTTTGTTATATGATGTAAAAAAAGACTTTTTAAAAAATACAGGAGTCGATAGCAGCAGTTGATGACGAGATGGCACTCAGAAACGGCGTTGACGTAATTTAGGACGTGGAATCATAAGCGAAACAGCACACTGTTTGAATAAAGAGCGAGTCGGTATTTATATTTTTCTTTTGTCATGATTATTTGATATTTTAAGTTGCTCCAGCCAAGGCTTTTTTTTTTTTCTTTTTTTTTTTTCTTTTATTAGCCTGTTAGGTGGTTTGTATTGTCTGGTTTCTGTCAGGAAGGTAGAAAGTTGTTTTGGAGGTAAACACGTTTGAGTAATTTGAGTTATAACGTGTGAAACTGAGCAAAAAAGCAGTGATAAGTTTGGGTTACCATACCAAATACTTGTTTTCCCACTGGAAAAAGTTGTTTTAGACAGTAGTTAACCTTGCAGCATTTGTATTTACAGTTTACAGTTCCAGAAGTGCGTCGATATGGATTACATAACTGTTCTTTTTGTTTTATTCCTGGTGTGTTTACATCTGTCCCAGGCTGACTTCTGCTCTTGGCTGGCCCACTTTGGTATGGGCTTTTTAATTACACTACCCCAAACACAGTACTGTCATCTGCTTTAAACATAGTAATGCTCAAGACACCTGATAAAATCTCATTTTGCAGCCAGACAAGCCTTGAATCCTTTTGGCACTAACTGCAAAGGAAAATTTTTTTTCTCTAGATATTGATTAGCAGATAGTGCTCCAATTAGAAGCACGAACTGTAACCTTGATAAGTAAACAGCAGCTGATGGTTTACAAGTGGATCATCATGTTCAGTAGTTCAAGCATTCTGTTAGAAGTAACATTCTAATTGCTGCTTTCTTTTCTTACACAGAATTGGCAGAGGGGGTCGATTTGGGAGGAAAGGTGTGGCTATAAACTTTGTTACTGAAGAAGACAAGAGGATTCTTCGTGACATTGAGACTTTCTACAATACTACAGTGGAGGAAATGCCAATGAATGTGGCTGACCTTATTTAATTCCTGGGATGAGATAGTTTTGAATGCAGTGCTCGCTGTTGCTGAATAGGCGATCACAACGTGCATTGTGCTTCTTTCTTTGGGAATATTTGAATCTTGTCTCAATGCTCATAACGGATCAGAAATACAGATTTTGATAGCAAAGCGACTTAAGTCGTGAGCTCTTGTGAGGAGAGTCATTGGCTTTATCCTCTTTAGAGTTAGACTGTTGGGGTTGGGTATAAAAGATGGGGTCTGTAAAATCTTTCTTTCTTAGAAATTTATTTCCTAGTTCTGTAGAAATGGTTGTATTAGATGTTCTCTATCATTTAATAATATACTTGTGGACTAAAAGATATAAGTGCTGTATAAAATCAGCCAATTATGTTAAACTAGCTTATCTGCCTTTATTGTATTTTGTCATTAGCCTGAATAGAAGGCCTTTAAAATTGATTTTTTTTTTTTAGAAAGCATTTGAATGCATTTTGTTGGTATTTATTCAATAAAGTATTTAATTAGTGCTAAGTGTGAACTGGACCCTGTTGCTAAGCCCCAGCAAGCAATCATATCCTAGATAGGGTTAAACCCCCAGTAAAATTGCCATATTGCACATGTCTTAATGAAGTTTGAATGTTAAATAAATTGTATATTCACTTTAAAGGTGCTTTGGTCATTTTTTAAAAAGGTTTTATTGAGAAACATCAATGTGTGCCCACAACCCAGGAATGTGCCCTGACTGCTAATTGAACTGGTGACCCTTTGGTTCATAGGCCAGCTCTCAGTCCAATGAGCCACACCAAATACATGAACAAGGTTTTAACAATTCTGAGTTAACTGCTGCATCACAGTAGCACAGAGGCTAATCAATTGCAGATGTTCATCAGCACCATCTGCTAAGCATTTATCTACTTCCTATAAGAAAAAGAAAACATTAGTGAATAAGTTTCCTTTTCAGGTATAAATATTTTGCTGAAATGTGCAAAAGTGCCTACTTACAGCCAGTTTTTCAGTAATAACGGACTTTTGTTTATCAGAAAGGTCATCGTTTTCTACAACTACATCATGAAGTTGATTTACAAGCTGAGTTGCTGCGTGACCCTCATTTATTAAGTCCTGTAACAAAAGACATTTGGTGTCAGTATTTTCTCTCCCCAAAGCTAGTAAAGTAATTTTAACTTTACCTTTACCACAGCTTCTAGTTTGTCAAAAGAGCCACTCTGACAAGCAGCAAGTACTCCATCAATCGTCTCTGCTGGTATCACCTAAAGAGATTTTCAGGGAGAAGACAGTTTGGGTCTTACTCTGCCAAGCTTATGCCCACTCCCTTCTGTTCCATGCTTGGTTAGTTCACTGGGTCCTATTATATAGGGCATAAAGCTGCTATGCTGAAACTAAATCGAGCACTGAGAAAGCAAGGAAGTGGAAAAACAGCCAGCTGTAAGCCATGGGGTCAATTCTGGGCTTCAGAGAGGTGATCCAGAGTCCAGTCACCACTATGCAATAAAGGTGATGTAGTTTTTGCTTTTAAGTTTAGGCCCTCTGGCTTTAAGGCTGATATCGCAGTGGCTATCATTCCTCAGAGCAGTGGTTAAAATCAAACATAATTTGAAAAGTAATCTCGAGGGGACGTGCCCATTCTCCAGAAAGATGGCACTAATAATGATTGATTTAAAATGACCCTAAACAGCCAGAAAAGGGACTAAGGCTGTTATAGTGTGAAAATCCTGAGATAAGGCCTGACAGAAATATCTAAAAAGAGGTGTGACACTCCATTTTCTTTTAACAGAACAGGGCCATCTTAAACCAACTGCCACAAGCCTAAAGTATTCTGATACTCCCAGGTATTCACTTAGCTAGCACAGTACTTGGCGCATTTTATAGAATGACCCCTTCCCCAATTTATGTTAGAAAATCCCTAAACTGATGGTATTTGGAGGGGGCCTTTGGGAGGTGGGATTGGGTCATGAGGGTGGAGCCCTCACGAATGGAATTAGTGTCCTCATAAAAGAGAAGGGGCCCAGAGAGCTCCCTTCTGCCACAGGAAGATGCAGGCTATCTATAAATTAGGGGTCCATTAACTAGGAAGTGGGTCCTCACAACACTGAATCTGTGGGTGCCTTGACCTTGGACTTCCCAGCCTCTAGACTATTAAATGAATTTGTAAGCCACATAGCCTGACAGTTACAGCAGCCTGAATGGACTAAGCACATAAGCACTCTGTATATACATACTTGTTGAATAAAAATTTTCTAAAAGCCATGGAAAAGAATTTCAGAGTAACTAGTGCTCTTACCCCAGCAATGTCTGTGATCACCTTCTCTGTGACCTCCTTCCCACCTGTTAATCGAGTAGCACTTTGAAGAAATGTTATGGCCTTTCTCAAGTCTCCTTCTGATACTTTAACAAGACAAGACACTCCCTGAAGGGAAAAAAGAGAAGTTTTTTTTGTTGTTTGTGTATGTCTTTTTTTTTTAACCTATGATAACCAATCAAGGCTTTTTAATTTTAATCAAGTGAAAGGCACTATATTTTATTCTAGAGTTAGTGGGGAAAAATAAAATTTATTTCCATTTTTGAGGGAATATTATCAGTCTTATAGCAGAATTCATAGAGACAGCGTCAGTCCAATGAAAGGATAGAGATCTCTTGCCTTTGAAAGAAATTTGCAGACAGAGATGTTCCATACTTCTCATCCTATATTCTTGATTACGGAAAGCAATGAAGATTCAAATTATGATTCAATTCTGTTAATAATGAGTAAGAAGCCTGTATCTCCATTCTATCACTACCAGAATTTCATCATACCAAATCAGTTTTTGAAGTGGAGTTATAGCTAGGAGACTAGAATCTTGTCATGCAGAGATTTGTTGATGTATAATTTGCATTATATGTATGAAATCTGCCCCAGTTTGGATCTCTATAATGCTAACAGGTAATAAACTCGTAATGGCAATAAAAGACTGAACCTGTAATTTCTAGACATTCCAACTGTTGTTCATTTAACAACTTGAACTGGCATCAGAAATTGAAGCAACACACATATGACTTAGGGTCTCTTCATATGCATTCATCAAAGGAATTAGTAATTACAATAACATAATTATTAGTAATTACCTCTTTGCTAATTTTGACATGTTCTTTATCAGCAATGTCTAGTAATCGCTGCTGTTGAATTTTATCTGACAGAGGTTTGAAGCGGAATTTAGAACATCTAGAGGTCAGAGGTTCAATTATTCTGTAAAATATTGGAAAAAGCAAGTAAGTGTCTAAAGAAGGATTTCCCCAAAAGAATACAATTTTTGTCAAGATATGACTGAAAACATAGTAATGTAACCTTGAAACTTTTTTTTCTCTCCCTAACTGGGAGTTATTAAAATAAGGCTGTCTAGCATCTATCTTCAGGGCTGTATACATACCGACTGACATAGTTACAGATGAGACAGAATCGGGTGGTTTTAGACTCTTTCTCCATGGTACGTCTTAAAGCTGCCTGAGCGGCTGAGGTCATAGAATCTGCTTCGTCCAGAATCACAATCTTAAAAGGTGGACATGGCTTCCCACTGATTCAGAGAGACACAAGTTACAATTCACATACCATCATCACAATCTAATTTTAGAACATACTTATCATCCCAAAAAGAAACTCCATGCCCACTGTCACTCCTCTCCCAATTCTCCCATGTTTTGACCTTTATGAATAATGCTATAATGAACATTTGTGCACATGTTTTGAACAGGCATGTTTTCATTTCTTGTGGGCATATGTCTAGGGCTAAAATTGCTGGGTCATGTGGTAACTCTGTGTTTAACTCCTCAGTCAAACTTTTCAAAGTGCATCATTTTATGTTCCAACCAGCAATGTATAATGATTCCAATTTCTCCACCTCCTTGCCAATACTTACTATATCCTATATTTTTTATTATAGCCATCATAGTGAGTGTAAAGTATCTTATTGTGGTTTTGATTTGCATTTCTCTAATGGCTAATGATGTTGATGAGTATGTTTTTATGTGTTAATTAGCCATCTGGGTATCTTTTTTGAAGTAATGTCACATATTTTGCATATTTTAAAACTGGCTTATTTGTCTTTTTATTATTGAATTGTAAGAGTTCTTTATATAGTCTTGATCGAAGTGCCTTATCAGATATGATTCATATGCATTATCATTTCAAGGTGCATATCAAAAATTAGTCATTCACTTTCTACAAATCCTTAATGTGTGCTCTGATATAAATTTAAATATACGCAGGTACCAAAAATTTAATATTGGAACTTTGCCACCTAAGGGGTATAAGTAGTTGACTAAAAGTCCCTGTTTAACTCAGGGCAGTCCTATTTAATTATTAATAATACCTCTTCTTTCACTCTAAAAACATCCCAGCTGGAACAAGAAATTATAGTCACCCTAATTATAAAATATACATTAAAGCTTAACATATCTTTTTTTTAAATAACAATAGCAAAAGTCAGGATTTTTGTTATACATGTACCACGCCAAACTATCAAATTTGATTAATAAACATCCTTAGGCAAAATATCAGTGGAAAACCCCTGACAGCTAAACAAAATTATAATAGAAAGGTCATTTCTGGCTTTAAATTAATTTAGATACAAATACCATCTACCATAAAAAAGGAGTTGTAAATTTGGCAGAAATATGCATTTTAAACAAATACAAGGGCAGACCCCAAGAAACCAGAATTATCTTCTGGAGGGCGGGCCCCTTGTAGTACAGGCTTCCCCCTGCTAGGTGAGTGTCCTCGGAACCCATCGGTGTCAGTGTACCAGTTGGTGGTGGTGTGAGAGGCTGTGTTTGGGTTCAGTGAATTTTTTTTGAAAACTCTTTCAATGCGTTTGCCCATGTCACGATGGGTGATTTCTGAGGGCATCTGCCCGCAACGTGCTGAGTGTTCAAAAACAGCATGACCCCCATGTCTCACCCTCCCTATTCACCTGATCTCTCCCTGAGCAACCTTTTTTTTGTTTCCCCGGATGAAAATATCCTCAAAGGGTAACGTTTTGCTGATGTCGAACAGGTGAAACAAAAACCAGCAGAAGCGCTAAAAGGCATCAAAATCAAATGAGTTAAAAAACTATTTTGAGCAGTGGAAAAAACGTCTCGATAGGCGTATTGCATCAAATGGAGAGTACTTTGAAGGTGACTGTGGTTTAAATATGTAAGAATACACAATTTTTTATAAATAAATTCCATTTTGGGGGGAGGGTCTCCCCTCATAATAATGAACTGGTATGGAAAAGGGAAGGTGAGCGACTTACTCTGATCGACTTCCTGAAACAGTTAATTGAGCAAAATTCTTCACTTTCTCTCTAATTACTTGTATTCCACGTTCATCAGATGCATTTAACTCAAGAACTCTTAATCGAAAAAGTTCATGCCTATGTCAAAATGAAGGAAATATGAAACATCATTGAGTATGTAAATAACTGAGGTTTAACCACATTTTAACATTTGCATGTCCTGCAGTAGTTTAAAATCCACTTACTAAACAATATAAGGTATACAATCACTTCTGTATTCTCTTTTGCAGAGACAAGCAGTTAACATTGTGTTTTTCCATGCTTTAAAAAAACAGGTACATGATATCATATAATGTTTAAAATGTTAAATCAATTTTCCACTTAGTGTGCATCATAACCATCTTGCCATGTCATCAAACCTCCAGAAATACCATTTTAATAGCTATGTGACATTCCATCCTACGACTCTACCATCATTTATTTAACATCCTTTTATTTTTAGACATTTAGATAGTTTTAAGTATGTTACAGTTTTCAATAATGCTGCAATATAGCATATTTTGAATTATTTCCATATGGCTGCTTGCTATAAGGAAAATTCCTAGATTAAAAACCTGAAGTTTTTTAAAGTGAATTTTTAAAAAAATTATTAAAAGTAGCTAACTATAGGGAAATCTGAGAAATCAAAAAATATTTAAAACAACTGGTACACCCAAAGTACTATTTTGAAAACCTCCAATCATTTTTCTACATTTTTTTATATACTTTTAATAAAAAAACAAGATTTAGATTTATTTTTCTTAAATATCATGGTATTCTAACTATTTTTTCTATGGGCATAAATGTTTAGGAAGCTTTTTGCATATATTTTCCACTTTAAAACCACATACTATTAAATGTGAAATTATACTTAAAATACATCCTTTTAGTTCTAAAAGGATACTTTAAAAATTACGTAATTTAGACTGACTTACTCTAGAATAACTAATAATAAACTACTTAACAATTTCATTTTGACTATATTGCTAAGACTGGTTCAGTGTGGGTCTAACTGAGGAGTTGTGGAATAATCGGAAAAACTTTTATAATTTCCTTAGGAAATAAAAATTGTCAAATACATACAATACTAGATTCACAGCAGCTTTGCCTTTTGTCTTCACATTTGGTGGTGGCAGAGGCCAAATAGTAGTAGAGGCACTACTATTTTCATATGTAGGATTTCAGATATACCCTTTGGTCATATAGCCTGATACAAAAATTCTGGATAAATTCAAGATACTTTTGCTATATTGGAGCATGTTGCATAGGCATCAGACAGAGGCTGATATCTTTTCTAAGTAAAGGGCTCCTAGACAACGGTTGGCTAAGCCAAGACAGAATCTAGGAAGAGGACTCTAGAAAAGTGGCCTGCAGTATTTTCTGCTGTACCTGGAATCATACTGCATTAGCTACCACACACACTGCTTACTCTCACGATGTCTAAGGGCAAGGAGTTAGCCTAGCCCACTCCAGAGACAAGGCCTGGAAAAGCCAGAGCAAGAAGGAACTCAAGAAGAGGTGGTGCAGGTCAGTAGCATCAGACACAACAGATTTGATCACATGACACAGATATGAACACAATCATTAAGAGAGTGTGATGAAACTATCAACATGACTGGAGATAGGTTCGGTTCTCTAGGCCCAAGCTCATAAGGAAAGAAAAAGTGATTAAAAAAAAAAAATCACAAGGCTCCCTATATGTAGCACATTCAAGCATTTGAATAAGGTTCAGAACAAAGGTTACAAAAGATGTAAGCAAGCTAATCTATGAAAGGGGAGGAAGTGGAAATGGGCACACTGGATTAATAAAAAAATTCAGGAACAAAACAAACCCAACAATTTCACAGAGAAACCAAATGCAAATTTTTGGAGAAAGAAAAGCAGTACCAGAGATTTTTGGTGTCAAGTCTAAAATAAGAGAGAGATTTCAACTTACCCAAAGAGTTCCCTAGCTGCTGCCAAAATAGTGGATGTTTTTCCAGTTCCAGGTGGTCCATAAAACAAGAGATTAGGAAGCTGTAGAAGTTAAATTATGTATTTTTTTAATTGTACACTGGCAAAATTAAAATGGTGACTGAAAATGTCTGGAACAGTGCAATAATTACTCCAATAGAGGGCACATATATCTTAGTACACAGATTTCTTAATATAATTGGTATCATAGTACTAACAGTTCTAAATCTTGCTTTTTCACATAGTACTATGACTTCTTCCCCAACAGTCTTTATCAGACTGAATATCTTAAGCTGAATCCTATTTAAGATTGCTTTATACCTAATCTACTTAGGTGAAATTTTCAAAGCAGAAATTATGTATATCTGTATGGAATCCCAGGCTTCTATCAGCTGCCCATCTCACCCTTTTGCTCAGGACTGGGCAAGATTTTAAATTCTGTAAAGATGTCAGTTGTTTCAAAGAAGAAATAGAACAAAGGAGTAATTGGGTTTGGCTAATACTGAGGAAAAAGGAGTGAAAATACACAGTTGGTCTTTGGATGAGCTAAAGTTGCAAGAATAGAAACACTGAAAGAACTAAGCATCTATTAAATGCCAGGCAGTACTACTCCATTACGATCATGTACCCTGTAGGATGCATGCATATATCAGGGAGAGTTCATTAGAAAAGGAAGGATAAAATTAAATAACTGGTTATCTTCTTTTATACTTTAAGTCTAGCTAGCTTGGACAACTAGCTAGCTAGTTGTCTAGCTCCTTATCAAGCAGACAACTGATCTGTGTTACAGATTAACTGCACATAGGCACTAGTTTATTTGCTTCCACTCTTGCCTAACCCCAACCGTCTACCCCTACCCATCCATTCATTCTTCGCCCAAATCAATTGGCTTGGTTGCAACTTGCTCTGCTTGCTCCTTAAAATTAGCCACTGGCTTCATATTCCATATGGAAAAACAAGAGATAAATAAATCAACCTGCTTACCATAACGTACAAAGACATCCATGATCTGTTCACCACTTCTTTTACCTCCTATGCTCCAATTTATAATGACCACCAATAGCTAAGCACTTTATGGCCTGTACCTATACTGCCCCCCACAAATGAGGGTCTGACTCCTTTTTCTGCCTGGCCAACTCCTAGTGCATTACAAGTCAGAAGCCTCCCTTAACCCTCAGTCTAAAGTGGGTCTCTTCATCAGTCTTTGTTGCACTATAGGCAATTTGCAATTATTTATTATTTAACTGTTGGGTTTAATTGTAAAATACCTGTCTATCTTATTAGATTATAAGCTTAAGAAGGTCAAGACCCTATTTGTTCTTTCACATCTGTATTCTCAGCTTCTCGTGCAGTACTCAATGTATGCCAAATAAATAAATTAACATATAGATAAATATATCAATTAGAAGGCTGTTACTGTTACATTGGTAACAAACAGCTTAAGACACAAATGATGACAATCATTAAAAACAAAATCCCAAAAAACACTCCTAGGTTTCTTTGTTTTTAACATTATAAATATTATTTTGATGTGTGCATACCTCAATATTTAAAATGCTTCATTCAGGTGACTAATGATTTAGAATATATAATTATCGTATATAATAATTTAAATTCTTTAAAACATGGTAAAATCATTAAACTTTATGTTATATAAGTCTGATATATATGGAGCATTCAAGAACTGTATGTGGATCACTAGTTATTAGAAAATACAAATACCAAACCACAGTAAGATATTGTCTTACACCCATTACAATGGTTGTTATCAAAAAGACAAGAAATAACAAGTGTTGGTTGAGGATGTAGAGAAACGGTGCCAGTGGAAATGTAAATTGGTGCAGCCACTGTGAAAAACAGAGTAGATGTTACTTAAAAAATCAAGAATAGAACTACCATATAATCCAGCAATTCCTCTTCTGGGTATTTAATCAAAAAAATATGAAAACACTAATTTGTAAAGATACATGTACCTCTATGTTCACTGCAGCATTATTTACAATAGCCAAGATATGAAAACAAACTAAGTGTCCATCAATGGACGACTGAATAAAGATCTGGTATATATGTACAATGAAATACTTTAGCCGTTAAAAAAAAAAAGATGAAATACTGCCATTTGCAACAACATGGATGGATCTTAAAAGTATTATGCTAAGTGAAATAGGCCAGATGGAAAAGGACAAAAACCATATGCTTTCACTCATGTGGAGTATAAAATAAAAAATAACAAACTCACAGATACAAACAACAGAATGTCGATTACCAGACAGGATGGGTGTTGGCTGGGGTGACAAATTAGGGAAAGGGTGTCAAATATATGGTAATGGGAGGAAACTAGACTGACTGGTGGGTAAGCAATAGGGTATACAAACAATGAATTATAATGTTGTACACCTGAAATTTCTATGATGTTATTAATCAGTGTTACCTCAATAAATTTAATTAAAATTTAATTAACATACACACAATGGAACTTTATTCAGCCATAAAATATTAGGAAGTCCTGCCGATTGTGACAACCTGGATGAACCCTGAGGGCATCATACTATGTGAAATAAGTCAGACAGAGAAAAACAAATACTGTGTAATCTCACTTATATGTAGAAACAAAAAAATACTAATAAAAAAAAAGCAAGGGATTGGGGGAGGGGAAACTAGAGGAAGGTGGTCAGAAGGTACAAACTGCCAATTATAAAATAAATAAGCACTAAGGATGTAATGAATAACATAATGACTAGTTAGCACCACTGTATGATATATATAAAAGTTGTTAAAGAGTTCTCCTAAGAGTGAACTCTTTTTCTTTTATTGTATCTACATGAAATGATGAATATTAACAAAACTTAAATGATTTCACTATATATATGAATGTGTGTGTGTGTCAAATCATTATGCTGTATACCTTAAACTTATAGAGTGAGATATGTCAATTATATTTCGATAAACCTAGGGAGGGGGGTAGAAGTCTAAACAAAGTATCAGTTCCTAAAATTGATTTTGAAAAGAAGTTATAAATTCTACCTTAAATCCTTTTAAAGTAAATGAAGGAATTAATTATTTTCGTTTACTCTTCAGAATTAAAAAAAATCACTTCAAGTTTTACCAAATTTAGTCTAAAAGGAAACACAAAATATTAAACAAGTGGTAAAAGTTATTAATTCAGCCCTGAAAATTAGATGGTATAAAGTTAAGAACTGAATTATAACCCTACAAGATTTGCTTAGAGTTGAGAATACTAGCAATTAAAATATACCTTGTCCTGCAATCTGGGTAAATGTTACCAAGTAATTAGAATTGTATAATATTAAATAATTAAAAGGAAAATACCTGGGTCAAATCAAGCAAATACTAGTAAAGAAAACAATTTTAAATAGTTTTAGAAATATAACTTCTTTCAAAATATGTACTGTTGTACTATAACTCCAAGAAGAGAACGATGACTGCAAAAACCAAAAGAACCTCTAATTCAAAGCAGCCAGGGTAAGAGGAAGGAAGGAAATCTTGGGAATAAAGCAAACCAAATACCACTTTCTTTTCTGGGGGGGGCTGTTTAGATTTTATTTTCAGAGAGATGGGAAGGGAGGTAGAAGGAGAGGGAGAGAAATATCGATGTGTGAGAGAAACATCAATCTGTTGCCTCTCACAACCCCCGAACTGGGGACCTGGCCCACAACCCAAGTATGTGCCCTGATGGAATTGAGCTAGCGACCTTCCAGTTCCCAGGCTGGCATTCGCCCCACAGAGCCATGCCAGCTAGGGCCAAATACCACTTTCATCTGCAAATTTTTCTCTTCCTTCATTGAGTTCTTAAAGCACTTTATCATATGCAATTGTAAACTGCTAATTCTTTATATGGGCTTATTTTGTCTCTGAATATTCTAAAATGCAAGTCACTCAAAGACATTTTATCACATTCATCAAAGCAGGAGACCCAATGGTATAACCACTGAGAATTAAATGCTCAATTATTTTGTATTGTAGATCAAACCAAATCCTAAAATTAGGTGAGAAATTATACTTTCTTATTTAAAAAAAATTTTTCAATTATAGTAGACATTCAATAATATTTTATATTAGTTTCAGGTGTACAGCACAGTGGTTAGACATTTACATAATTTACAAAGCAATCCTCTCCCTATAAGTCTAGTGCTCATCTGGTACCATACAATATTGACTATATTCCCTATGCTGTACTCTACATCCCTGTGACAGTTTTGTAACTGCCAGGAAAATTACACTTTCAAAGAATCTCTGACTTTTCTTTATAGTACTTACCATTACCTAGAATCCTCTTATTTATTTGGCATACATGTTTATTCTGTTGTTCCCCACCAAAATAAAAGCTCCTAAGCAAAGGGACTCAAGTCTGTCTCGCTCAATGTTCTATAGCTGAGCACTATATAACAATGCCATAGGACAGAACAGGAGATCCTCAACAAATATTTGTTGAACTAATCATCCACTGTACAACTAGTCATCAAGGGCCTACCGTATACATAGCATAGTATTTAAAGGGTTAGGGAGGTTATAAAGGAAGGAAAGGGTGAATAAATTCAGTCTTAAATCTCCCAATCACATTAAACATCATCTGCTACTCACATCAGCTCCTTCTAAAGACTTTTTCAGTACTGCAACCACTTCTTCCTGGAAAGCAACTTCATCCACACATTTTGGGCGACTGGGCAAAACAACAAACAAAAAAGAGATTATATAGTGTATTACAGTAGCCACAGAAGAGTCTCCAAGTATTCTTTTTACTAAATACTGATGATAATTCTCATATGTTGGTAATAAAATAAGAAACGTTCATAATTGGAAGCAGGTGGAAACCCCATTTGTATTTACCTTAAGCAAATACATACAAAAGAAATAATTTTCAGCTTTCCAGGACACTGTGTGCACCTGTTTTTCTTACAAAAATTAAGCAAAAGTATATTATTTTATTACACCACAAAGCTAATTAGTTAAAAATTTAAAGTGAACACTTACCTAGAAAGTAATATTATATTTTGACAAAATCATACACCTAAGCTCAAAAGGGAGAATTATTTAGTAACCTGAGGACAAGCAACTATTTTGGTTAATACAGTCACATAAATAGAGTTATTACATGATCAATTAGTTAATACCAATTACTTTCATTACTTAACTGCACAAATCTATTCACTTCACCGAAGGCGAACAAAATAAGTTTAACCAATATGAAACATAACATACAATTTTCATCTTAAATCATTAACTAGTGATTTTAAGAGATACTAGAACATGCACACTCTCAACCCTAAAATTAGGCTTTGTGCTTAGTTAACTAATCAAAGATTCTTTCTGAGTCACATTTTTCTAATTAATTGGGTCAGTGCCAGGCAGGAATTTCATGCCACATGTTTTCTAAGAAAATCAGTTTATGTTATAAACCCGCTTCATATTTAAATACCTGCAGAAGCCAGGCAGATAACAAGAGTGAAGAAAACAGGGTGTAAGGCAAGAGAAAATAGGAACCATGGTGAATTGAGAAACATGTGGCCTTTCCAAAATGAGCAGCAGTATTCTAGTCCAACTAACTGTTGTCAGGTGAAAATTTGCATCTAATGTTGCCTAATCTCCAGAGAAGCTGAAAATAGATTATTTTCCCCCTTGTATATATTTTTAATTTTAAAAAATCTAGGTTTTTATGTGAAACTTGCTATTTTTAAAAGAATTGTAGCTGCCAAACAAAACATGGGGCCTTACTGGCCTATAAGTAATCTATAAACCCTTGGTGATAACTGAGGCTACACCCAGGGTTACCACTACTACTTGTCATAATACCACTTCAAGTGTTGGGTTTTATTGGGTTTTTTTTAGATTTTATTTATTTATTTTTAGACAGGGGGGTAGGGAGAGAAAGGGAGGGAGAGATAACATCGATAGGTTGCTTCTCGTAAGCCCCCAACTGGGGACCTGGCCTGCAACCCAGGAATGCACCCTGACTGGGAATTGAACCAGCGACCTTTCAGTTCGCAAGCTGGCTCTCAATCCACTGAGCCACACCAGCCAGGGCTCAAGTATTGTTTTTATAAAAAATGTATAAAAAACAAAAACTCAACAATTTCCACCTATCAGTAATGAAAGGGGAACAGATTATTTGGACTTAAAGAGAACTCCTGACCAAGAGCCAACTTACACAAATTTTGTTTTCTTCAATGCTATATCCCAGCCACTAAAACCATAGACCTGAGTTAAATATATTTTTTAAGATTTTATTATTTATTTTTTAGAGAGAGGGGATGGGAAGGAGAAAGAGAAGGTGAGAAACATCGATGTGTGTGAGAATCATCAATTGATCAGAGCTGCCTCTTGCATGTGCCCCATCCTGGCATGGGGCCAGCAACCCAGGCATATGCCCTGACCAGGAATTGAACTGGCAACCTTTTGCTTTGTGGGACAAATGCCCAACCAACTGAGCCATGGTGGTCAGCGTTAGACCTGAGTTATAGAAAAGACCTTAGTTCATCTATAAAAGAAGGGAATTAAAGTAGACCATTCTAAGGTACCTATTAGCTCCAAGGTTGTATGACAGACACAACTGTGTGATTTTCGAGGACATCTAAACAAAGTAAATCATCCCCGCTTAAGTTAAAAAAAATAAAGTGATCAAAACTGTTTAGAGATGTAATTTATTAACAATTTCAACAAAAACACGAGTTCTTACTATTTTTCCACCCATGGAACAGGTTTGGCTTTCTTGTTCTCTCCACTGCTTCCAGCAGCGGCAGCCGTTCCTCGATCCTTGGTCAATGGTGGTTTAGTACTGATAGACGTGCCCTTTAGAAATGCCTGCATGGCTACTTCGCCCTGCTCAGGTGCAAGACAGAAAAAAAAGCTCTTTTGAAACTGTTATGAGGAAGTACAGCCAGAAAGCACAGTTAACCTTGTGCAAAGATATTCAATAATTACTTACTAAATAAAGGGCATCACCTTATGACCAACCTAGTGCCCTCTCAATGCATTGTACTGAAGGCTGCAGGGACCAAAAAGACCAAAGTGCTTAAGGAACTTAGAATCTAGTCACAACGAGGGAGTTTCAGAATATTTACAATGAGGGAGTTACAGAATAAAGATAAATTTTATGTCAGAAATTTTTTTTTAAAGTTCCAAACTTTTTAATGAATATGCCATTAATGGCCAAACTCTACATTGGCCTCCACAGTCTCTTCCATTTTAGTCATGGGCTTAGCTGTAGCTCGGTCTCCGGAATGGACTCAGTCATTAGGAGTGCTGGGACCACAAATGAGAACCGCCACTTTCGAGGAGTGGGAGGGCGGCTAGAGCTCCGCTCAAGGGCCCGTGCTACTGGCAGAGCCGATTACTGCCTTCAGAGGCTATTTTCTGGGGGGAGCCAGTATGACTGGGGAAATCTGTTGTTAAAATGGAAAAAGCTGTTTCTGCACATTTGAAGAAATCAAAACATTGCAGAAAAGGCTGAGTTTAAAAAATTCGCACAAAATCTCACCCAGAAGATAACCACTATTAACACCCAGGTAAACAAAAGGCTATTTTCAGGGATAGAAAGGCATCGCTAGCTTGGCTGAAAATTCTCAGCTTTAGTAGCAATTCTCTTCTTGTCACTGCTATGTCCCCGGGGCCTACTGCACTGACTGGCACATGACAAATGCCCCACAATATCTGACGACTAAATTACCATTTATGAGACACAGGTTCCCCTTCTGTAAAAGGAGTTAGGGCCTATTCCGTAAGGCAACCGAGTTAAATAAAAGAGTTGTGCAGATACATAGTTCTGTACTTGGCATATGGGTATATACTCAACAAACAAAATAAATTGTTAATATCTGTAAACAGAAGAGGTTTTCCGTGTTAGATTACTCCATCCCTGCCACGGGCTGCGAACTAGAATACAGCCCAGAACGGGACTCCGAAAGACGCTGTATTGTGTCACCGTTTCCCGAACGGCTGGTCCAGCCCTGAGCGTGCTACGACGTAGGTGGAAGACATCACGGGGGCATCACCGGTGCAGAAGTAGAGGAAGGCAAAGGCAACCTTTGCAGTTTCTACGGCTGGTCACCTGTTATCCCCCGTTCCCCGCGCGCGTTCCCCGGTTTTGCCTAGGCCTTTCGGCCGCTCGTCTCCGGAGCGAGGACGCCGCCGGCTCGTTCCTGGGGCTTCCGGGACGGTGAAAGGACGAGGCGGTATCGAAGTCTTTGCTCCGTTCCCCAATCTGAAAATATCAGGCTCGGGGGGCCCCGAGTGGCCTGACACGGTAACAGAACCGCTTCAATCTGCGCGGTCAGCTCATTTCCCGCCACGGAACGGCGGGCGCAGAGCAGGGCGGGAATACGCGGGCGTAGCGTCACTTCCGGCCCGCCGCGCCCTCCCGCGCCTGGTTAAGGGAGTGTTTTACACCCGTACGGTTTTACTTAAAGACGCGAGAAGACATTCAGGGCTTCAGGGTTGCATAGATTGGGACGACGATGACTGAGGCGGTGTAAAGATAGCTCCACCCTGTCCTCGTGCATTCCTGCCACTGGAGATCTGACCGCGACCTTCCGGAGGAGACGCGGGCTCCGCGTATTGGGCCTGCTCAGCGAACGCGGACTGGGAGGGGTCGCCCGCGGTGGCGGTCGGAGAGGGGTGTTTGGTCTTTGGGAACGCCGCTTTCCACCTAAGGTCTCCAAAGGCCCACTCTCTTTTGGGGTTCGAATCTGTATAACCTGTGCCTCACTGAGAACTTCATACCAATGGAGCGTCTCGCTGGCATTTCCGAGGCGTCGTAATTTGGCTTTCAACCTGCTTCGCCCCAAGGACGGTGACGGGGGAGAGTGGAAAGATTATTAAGACTGTCTTTCACCGTAAGAGGGCACCCTGAGGATTCTTATCCTCCCTTTGGCTTCGCTGTCGGAGTAAACCGAGCGCGTTTTAAGTGCATATGGCTTATATCTCTATTATCGATTGCTCGTTGGTGAGACGGAGGACCTTGCCATGCAGCTACGGTCATCAAATCCCAGAGCCCTGCCCGGAAATCTGGTGGTGCAGATGCTCAATAAAAAAGGACTGATAGTGTTTAATCCCACCAGGGTCCAAGTACTGCGGGCTCTCGATTTCTGTTGCACTTGCATCACAGAACAACTTCTGCCCAATCTTGCCCATTTGACCCCTCTCAGGTGTTGGTTCCAAAAGTACCACCCAATAAAAACCCTACATGAAAATCTCAGAATCTGTTTCCTAAGGAATTCAGTAACGATTGGTACGAGAAGTGGTCCTAGAAAAAGACTAAGATGAAATTTTGAAGTTGGGTCACCTGCCAGCCTACTGGTAATGAGAACCCTATCACTGGGGGTAGTGGAGCACTGATAGCTCCTGGAACCCTATGGCAATTGTTCCAGCTTTCACCAGTGGCAAACGAGAATTGAATGCCTCTGGAGGGGAGTGCACC
Source organism: Mormoops blainvillei (assembly GCA_004026545.1). Taxonomy (NCBI): domain Eukaryota; kingdom Metazoa; phylum Chordata; class Mammalia; order Chiroptera; family Mormoopidae; genus Mormoops; species Mormoops blainvillei. Next base: position 499,731 of record PVJD01000221.1, on the reverse strand, counting down.
AACACATGCAGTATTTCCCAGCTTTTAGGAAATAATAATTGTAAGAACTTTGGAATTGGCCATTTTGGGATGGGGGGCTCATTAATTCAAAATGAAAGAAAAGCATTATTAAAGAAAGACAATGAAAGACTGACGGTGATTAATTGCCAGCCTCAGACCAAGTGTGGAAGCCAGAGGTTCTCTTTGGCAGCATATAAAATGATTCACATATCCTGTAGCCCGGGGTTGGGGGTTGGGGAATCTTTGGGCCAGACCCAAAAACTAAATTATAGGAGTAGCAGAGTTCCAGAGAAGATTACATTCTCAACCCCACCAAGTCTGCTACACCAAGGTCAAGGCCCTAACTGGGGGGAAAAAAGTAAAAGGGGTGCTGAGACTTAAAACACGGCCATCTGGGTCAGTGAATTTGAAAATCTTAAGTTTCCATATGTTCCTGAACCCTGTTGATCTGCGGAAGTAATCTTTTCTGTTAAAGGCTGATGATTGTCTCTTGGGGATGTATGTATAAACTTGATATAGAGGTTTTTGCCTTCCATGACAATACATATATCCCCTTATCCCTCACTTTCCACATCTGACCACCAAAGCAATAACCAGAATTAAGTCACAGTGCATCCCAGCTGGAGAAATGCTCTGCCGGCTAAAGGTGGAAAAGGATCGTATATGCAGGACTGAGCAACATGAACTGGTAAAGCAAGAGAGCATATGTAGGACTGCTCTGGATAAAGGGGGACAGAATATAAAATTGGAAAAGGGAGGATAAACCTATGATACTGGGTTTAATATCTTGGCAAAGACCCCAGGTGATAGTATTTGGCTGGCCCCTGGAAGCTTGGAAAAAACAATGGCCCATGTTAAGTAAAATAGAAACGCCAGAACTATGGTGGCAAACACTGGAGGAAGAAATCAGAAGACTTAGGGAATATACTATGTAAGGCCCCCAAACTATTAGCCCACTGTTCTTAGAATACAGTGTTCATGTCTGAAGTGAGAAGGAGTGTTCTGGTGAGGGGTCTCCAGCATTGCTAAGAAACTCCGTGGGATTAGCTTTTGTAGGCCAGGGCTGCTAGTAGGAGATGCTGGGACAGAGCAGAGTTTTCTAATAGCAATGGGGACAATAGAATCTCAAAATATTAGAGGTCAGATGGCAATGCTAAACTCTCAAAAGCAAGGTAGGTACAAATGTCATCATGAGTGGCAAAGTCAGAGTTAATCAGGGAGGTCTGACAGGAAAGTTACTAATACAGCACAGCATCCCAAGGGATATGATAGATAGGCACCAAACAAATGTATTACTCAATTTATGCAACCAAAATAAATCAAAGATGGATGATCAGGAGGCTTACCACAGCCACAATAATAAAAAGTCATGAGCACTTTTTAAGTTTCCAGATGTGAGCCAGTTCTCCAACACAAATTTCACTGGGTAACGAAGAAGTTTAGGTCCTCTTGAAAAATGACCCTGCAAACATCATGGCAAAAGTATAAGGTAATGATTTCCTCAGTCTTTACCAAAAGCCATTTACTCATTGAGGGAAAGAGAAATACAAAATCTTTCAAGGTCTGTTGGATACAAGGTCAGAGCTGGGATATCCAGGGACCCAAAGCTCTCCCCCTGTTGGAGTGGGTGAATAAGGTGTCAGGTAATAAATGGAGTTCTGATTTAGGTCTGGCTCCAAGCCCGGCCCTCAAATTACCTACCTTCAATGTACCTTAAATTCTTAATCTGGTCTTTTACAAAATGGAGGTGACAGCTTTTATATAAGTCTCCCTGTGAAGATTCAATGAGCTGGAGCTCCTAGTGCAGTGCCTGGCTCACGTACTTTCACTCCCGTTAGCACAACGGTACTGTCCAGTGTTCCTCCAAAGGAAAAGGAGAAAGCCCCACCCAGGCTCAGGCCCTCCAGCAGTGAATGTGAGGCTTCTTTAAGGTAGCTCCAGCTCTCAAGTCAAAATAACCCTATTAATATACTAGAAATTGCCCTAAAATTTGCATATGTAATGTTTACCTTTCTTTTCCATTAGATGAGACAAAAATCTGGAGGGAACCAAAACAAAAATATAGTTCAACCATTTAAAATCAGTGTAGGAAGAGCTGCCTCTGAACTAGTAAGATCTAGAGTGGCTCCATTCCACCATCTAGCGGACAAGAAGGGAAAAGAGAAATTTACAGAAAAATAATTGATCTCAGGATTTTGTTGTCAAACAAGTGTTTTCTGACTTGTGTAATTTAAACTCCCTACTGAGTTCACTTATTAATATATCCATTTAACTTTTGTAAAGACAAACAGCAACCCAATCAAAGCATTAAACACTAAAACTAAGATCCCTAAAACATTTATATTTATAAACTATGAATTTTGAAGATGGTCTGTAGAAGAGAGAATGCTCTTGAGTTCTTATCACCATGAATTTTTCTGGCCCACCTCCCCCATTTATATTCTCCATCTCTATGTATCAGCTTTGCATTTATTTTGGTACAGAGGCTAGGGATAGCCTTGAGCCCCTGAAGGTCATGTCTTCCCCAAAATACTGGGTGAAAATGAGTGGGGAAATAAAGTCATTCCATTAATTTTTCAAAAATGTATACCACCTTAAAGTGTTGGTGCCTGGCTGTTGTGGCTCAGTGGACTGAGCATCAGCCTGCAAACCAAAGGGTCACCAGTTCAATTCCCAGCCTAGGGCATATGCCTGGGTTGTGGGCCAGGTCCCCAGTAGGGGGCGCGCGAGAGGCAACCACACATTGATGTTTCTCTTCCTCTCTAAAAGTAAATAAAATTTTAAAAAATATATTGGTATAGCCAAGATGAATATTTGATAAGGCCTGTGTGAGAATCGGATTGTTTTGTTTGTTTGTTCGTTTGTTGGTATATGTATGCCCATCTTTCCCGTTTTTATTTCTAAGGTTATTTTGTTACATGTCTATGAGGATTTCCATTTTGTCTAGGTTGAAGACATTGGCAGCCAAATCTCCCCATAAAGTTAGGGATAGCATCGTACCTGAAATGGCCAGTGCTGTTCTGAGACTCTTTCACTTTTGCTACTACTAACAATAATAGCAGATGTTAATTATTGAGCTCCTACGGTGTGCCAGGTAAGCATAATACTAACTCTCCCACTAACCTTCTAATATAGCTATTGTTATCTTCGCTTTTGAGTGAAAAACTGATACTTGTGACCCATCATGAGCAAATCCTGACTACGCCCAGGACCTGACTAAGGGGAATAACTTCAGTCTGACTGGCTGGCTGACCATTTTGAGTCAGTTTTCTCCCCTGGGAAATGAAACGCTTTGACTAAGGGATGTTCTTTAAGGTGTTGCCTATTCTAAGAATTCCTCTGCTAGGAGCAGTGGGGTTTATGGAGGTGCAAAATGATTGTTCCTGCTACCAAGTATCCCAGGGTCCAATGGAAAAGACAGTACTGAGGGCACAGAGCGGGATGTAGTTATTACAGAGCAAATGCTCTTGAAGAGACATCATGGCAGGCCTCTGTGTGACCTCCCACCACCTCTCACCAAACACCTTTCCCGACTCGTCCTCGCCTTCCTTCTCTGTTCTTCCTTTCCCATGTCCTCCCAATTCCCCTTCCGATTCTCTTTTTTTCTCTTTCTCCCTCTGCCCTGGCCTTGACGGGTACTTTCCAACTGTGAGTTTTAATCCATTAGTAGATCGGAGACTCAATTCAGTGGATCTGGGCCAGAATTTGAAAAACGAAATAACACAATGCAAACTACTAAAGGGCATCACTCATAGTGCAGGTAATATTGTGTAAAACTTGTTTCAGTGTGTGTCTGCATGTGTGTGTACAGTGGGCCAAGATGCATTTTAAAACATTAGGAAAACCCTGCTCCTCTACCCTCACCTGCAGCACATGAGCTGAGGAGGTCACATGCACTGACAGTCTCCAGCAGGGAGGTGGCATCTGTGCCTTAGTAGTGCTGGGAGGATCTTTCCAGGAGGAGCTTTCCAGGCTCAGGCAAATCTTTACCTAGAGGCAGGAAATGGTTCAGATGACCCTGAAATAATACAGTCAATCGACCAAGTGTGTGAGAGCCCCTCTGACTTGCCATTTCTGGAGTTCTTCACCTTATTCCTGGCTTTCTCATTGGTCCAGCCACTCCTTCCCACTTACCCTGGGAGATGAGTCCTACCTTCCTCTACCATTTGATTCCTGTTTCTTAAATGTCTGCAGGGAATAAGGAGGGTTGACTCCAACCAGCCGTGACATACAGGTGACCTCGGTTGCAGAGGAGCATCGGAGAGTTGCTGCAGGGTCTCAGGGAAATTCTGCAGAGCAACTTTGTTAGGTTCCTGGCATAAGCAGTCATGACCTCCTCCATTCAGCAACTGCTGAAAGGCTGTGAGGCTGTCTTTCCCAAAGTGGGGAACCTGCTTTAGTTCCAACCCAGGCTTGTGAATCAACAGACTGGGATTTTTTAAAACCCACAGAACCCTTTGTTGCATGTACAACACTGGCCATGTCTACCAAGTCAAAGAGAGTATAATCTATAGTGGCATATTTTCACACTTTTTATAATACACATTTATACAGTCAGTCTTGATATAGGTTTCTTAGCAGGCTTCTCTGCTTTGGTCTCTCCAATTATCAATCACAATATATGCATTTCTCAATGAGGATACATGAGAACTAGAGCTGGACAGAAGAATCTTCAGGGTCCTGACCATTAGAATAGCCAGGACACGTGTCACTGGGACCCTCTGAAACACATTTTCCACTGATTAGCCAACCACTTACATGGAAACACAGCTCAGGGCTTTCTCAGTTCTTTGGACCTTAGTCATTTTCTGAATCATTGAAAATGGCCACACTTGATGGTGCTGGCAGAGTGCAAAGTACCCAAACCTCCTGGCCTCACAGGAAGACCCTCTCCACAAATGTTACGTCACGGGTGGGTGACCAGAGGAGCCAGTTCAGTATCAGTCATCATGGCTGATGTTCTCAGCTGCTGCACCAGGTGCTCCAGAATGGTTCACCCTGACCTTCCATTTGGTCTAGTGGACCTTGTGTCTTCTCCAGGGCCTTGCACACAGTTGCCACTCAGGAAATATTTGCTGAATGAATTCTGGTTGCAGTACATTTGTAAAGCCCCTTGAAAATAAAATAAAATTAATAAATAATTACTCTCGTGTGGGTAAAACTTTTGTCATCTTTCCATTTGTTTGATGAGAAAGGGTGTAGAACAATGAGATCAAAATCTAAAACTTTTGGAAGAATTATTACTATTGATGGTTTTAAGATATTGCCCATTGTCCCCTAGAAATAACATGCTCCAGCTGAAGTGGTTGGACTAATGCCAGCCTTGATTCTCTAAAATTTGGTGGTGTTTTGAATGCGTTCTAAACACTAGCTGTGAATTATGCAATATTTAGAGAAAATAGAAATCATTTAAATCAGCATGTTCCAGATGTGTCTTTCAGAGCCCACAAGGGAATATAAGAGATGAGCAATTTTCTCCCTCAAGTGGAAATTTGGGAGAAAAAACATTTATCCTGGCTCCAAGAAGTTTTATAGGAAGAAAACCTGCATACTTTTATTAACTACTTTATTTACCAAACTTTTTAACTGCAGAATTCTTTTGTTTATGGAGTGACGCATGCCATGTGTATTAGTCAGCTGCTGCAACAAAGAGACCCAACAATATAATGACTTAAGTTCATTTCTATCTCATATAATAATTCAGGGCAAGTTGGAAGATTGCTCTGTCCACAGTTAGTCAAGATTCCCAGTTGAATATGGTTTTTCCACCACCCCTAGAACATCATCTCGGTCTATATGTTCAAAGCTGGGTCCCAAGCCTATATGTAATCGCATGAATACTTGAGAGTTGTTGAGAGTAGATTGTGTTCTCACCACACACGCACATAACACGACACAGAGTTAACTATGCCAGGTGGTGGAGATGTTATTTATCTTTTTTAAAAAAAGATTTTATTTATTTATTTTTAGAGAGAGGGGAAGGGAAGGAGAAAGAGAGGGAGAGAAACACTGATCAGTTGCCTTTTGCATACCTCCAATTGGGGACCTGGTCTGCAACCCGGGCATGTGCCCTGACAGGAAAGCAAACCAATGACCTTTCATTTGGCAGACCAGTGCTCAAGCCACTGAGCCACACCAGCCAGGGCGGAGGTGTTATTTATCTTAATCTTAGTAATCAGTTTACAACATATATGTATATCAAATTGTTGCATTTTACACTTTAAATATATACAATTATATTTTGGCAATCATTTCTCAGTAAACTTGGAAAAAATATGTAGTAGTACCAAAAAAACCCCCAAAAAACCAGAAAACCTTCCACTGCCCCTCCTCCAAAGAGTGTCACAAATGTATCTGCATTCCAGTTCACGGGTGGAGAAGAAATTGAAGGATCACATGTGCAGTATTTTAAGATTTAGTCTGGAGGTAGCACACATCACCTTCTGCCAAATTCTTTGTCATATGGTAACTCCTAGCTTTAAGAAGGCACAGAAATTATAGACCCTAATAATGGAGGCCATTTCCAATCCATCCGTCCATTAATATGTATCACAGTCACCCAACCAGCCTGCATTAAAGCAGAGACTAGAATGCAGGTCTTCCAACTCCTGGTCCCAATTTCCCATTGCTACACTAGCATTTCTGTACTCAGCCAACATACAAGGAGTCCTCCTGTATGCCAGGCTCCGTATCGGAGTATGAGGATGGAAGGAAGTTCTATAAAACACAGCCTCCTAATTACAAATTTACTGTAGCATGAGGCTTTATCAGTGAATAACCTTTCAGATATGACTTTAATAGTCTAACTTTGCATCATGCTGCTTTTATTGGTCAAGAGTGTGGATACTCCTGATGAGGAATAAATACATGCCATGGACAGAATAGAGAATCCTGAAATAAACCCTAGTGAGTTTGAAAAGTATATGAAAAAGACATTTAAAATTAAAAGATAAATATGTGTGAAAATGGGTGTTGGGTTCACTAAATATATAGGAAAAAATAAAGCTAGATTTTATTTCATTTTTATTTCATTTTTTAAAACATGAGGAATTGATCATGCAAGACTCCAAAGCTGAGAATCAGATTTTCTTTTTCCTTTCCTCTCCTCTCCTTTCCTTTTTTTTTTTTTCTTTTCTTTTCCCTTCTCTTCTCTCTCTTTCTCTCTTTGGGAAACCCAGGGCAATTTCTATTAATTTTGTAAATTCTTATACTGCAGTAAGCTGAAATATGCTTAAAGGGAAGTCATAATACTTTTTAAAATTAACCACAATTTAATGTATTTAGCAGTCTCTAGTACCTATTAAAGGTAGCAACCCCCTTATGTCCTATCCTTCTGCTCTTCCACAGCACACTCACCGCAGACCTCTTCTTAGAGAAGGGCTTGGTTCTTGATCAGGGTGGTCAGTAACATAGAAGCCACACTCTTCTATCGCCTGGTAGAGCATGATGTACTTGGAAACCTTCCTGATTGTTGGGACCAAACCTTTCTCTGTGAACTCATTCCTGTCCAGTTGCTCCTTGCCTTCTGCGGACAGAATGCAGCTAATGAATGGGAAGGTGTAACTATAACAGTTGTGGTGGTCTTCTTCATACCTGTGAGTCAGCCAGGCTCCCATGGTGGAGAAGTCTTCCAGATGCTTGTCCCACTAGTCCACCAGTCCAACCATGCCAAGCTGCAATAATGGGATACTTACAATCTGCTCCCAGCCTGCTTCACCTTGCTGGATGACTTGCACGGTGTAATTATACACGATTCCATTTGTGTTGGTTATTCCAACATGGAGACCAGAGCTCCCATCATACTCCCGAAGAAATGTCCCATCATACTTCAGGAGAAACATCCCAGGAGGAATGAACATTTTTATTGATGCTCATTGGTAAATGGATTGGAGATGCCAACGGGTGCTTCCTCCAGCTTCTTTGAGCCCATGTCCTGCTGGCAGTGGGGACAGCATTGCAACACACTGAAGCTGCCGATGTATTTCCTAGAGTGGTTCGATTTAATTTCAGATTTTCTTTCAGTTGAAGTAGAAAGACCCATATGACCTTACAGAGCCAGGAAATCTGCCACTTAGGTACCAGCAGATAGTGGACCAATCAAGGAGTGCCAAATGTACTTGAAACTCAATTAGAAAGCTTCCCTCTCTTCCCAAAATTCCACTCTACAAGAATTAGAAAATCCCACCCTCAAAGAATATTCACCAAAGGCTGTTGAAGGACTTCCTCTTTTCAGCCTATAAAACTCACTCTCCTTTTTACCCCATTCCAGTCTCTACTGGAATAAAGCGATGGCTTTGAATTAACAGCCTTTGATTAACTCTATTGGGTGGTCTTTGTCCTTTTAATAAAATAATTACAGGTTGGTCAAACAGTGAATTGAAAGAAAAAGGAATCATGAACATTCTAGAAGAAAGTATAGTTTCAAGGATAACTTTGGAATGGGAGGAATTCTACAGGTAAAACACAAAACCCAGAAGCCAAAAGGAAAACAGTAAAAAATTAGGCTAAATGGGGAGCAAAAAATTTTTGTATTAAACATTTTTAAAGGCAAAAGATAAATTTTCCAAACATATAACAAAAGCTTAATTTCCTTGATATTCAACACACGTTTAAAAATTGATGAAAATAACTAAAAAAAATGGATAAATGAACACAATTCACAGGAAAAGAAATACAAATAATAAATATATGAAAAGAAGTTCATCTTCACACAACCAAAGAGTCACAAATTATAATGAGATTCTTAAAAATCTATTACAATGTCAGATATTTAAATGTCTGATGGCATGCAATATTGGTAAGGGTATAAGAGAAGTGGTACTCTCATACCATGTTGGGGGCAGGATAAGTCATTACTAAATTTTTGAAAATTAATTTAGCATAACTATCAAAATTTAAGATGTGCATATGCTTTGATCTTGCAATTCTACTTTTAGGAATTTATTTTATGAACAAAGATATATATGAACAGGGATATTCAGGTTTTTATGTGTAGGTGTTTGTTTGAACATAGTTTTCATTTTGGGGGAATAAATGCTCAGGAGTGTGACTGCTGTTTATTTTTTAAAGAAACTGCTAAACTATTTTCCAGAGTGGCTGTACCATTTTTCATTCATACTGGCAAATTATCAGTGAGCTATTTTCATTGTGTCATTTCCCAAATTTACTGTTCTCAAAGGTTTTTTGATCCTAAATTTTTTTTTTACTATTTTCCCTACCTTAGGAAAACATTAAAACAAAACAAAACAAAACAAAATAGTCAAGGGGAGGCTAAGAATAGTATAGAAAATTGAGAAGCCAAAGAACTGATATGTAGAACCCATAGACATGAGCTAAGAGGTTGGGGGGAGGATGGGATGGGGTGCAGGACAGAGGAGATAAAGGGGAGGAAAAAATGGGACAACTGTTAAAAAAAAGGAAACATTCAAAGTCCATACTTTACATTAGGGTTCACTCTTAGTGTTGTACATTCTATGGGCTTTCACAAATGTATAATGACATGTAGTCGCCATCATTGTCATGTTCCCTGCTATTTTCAATTTTAGCCATTCTAGGGGGTGTGTAGTGATATCTCATTTGTGGTTTTAATTTGCATTTCCCTAATGGCTAATGATGTTCAGCATCTTTTTATATGCTTATTTGTCACCTGTATATCATATTTCATAAAATATCTTTCATGTCTGTTGCCCATTTCCTAATTGGATTTTTTTTTTACTGTTTAGTTTTGAGAGTTACAATTAGTCTAGAGCATGAATGACGAATCAGATACTTAAATTAGTAGCTGAGGTTTCTTTGAATAAGTGCAATTGTAGCCAAGTCTTTGGAAGAGATACAGGAAAATTTCCTTTCTTGACATTTCCAGGGATTTGGGGATGGAGTGGAAGCCTGCATGGTATGCTTACTCTGCCATCTTGCTTCAGTCTTCTGTATTATTTTTCAAAAACGGTGACTATGCTTATTATTCAGTTAAGATTATGTTTTAAAAATCACAATGAGGAAAATACATGGCAATATTTAACCATACTTAATGGAAACTTAGGCATGTGGCCTGTTCCTTCAATACTCCAATTCACATGCTCAAGGGGATTGAAGAATAGACGTGATACCCTGGAGGAAATGATCATATTTTTAAATTATTTCATTCTAGTAACAGCTCTGTGCTGGGAAAAAGACTAGCCTCAAGGCATTTCTGGCTGAATGTTTATCAGTTACAGTCTCTAAACCAGTATGAAGCAGGATTGCTTATTTCTACACGATGGCCTTTGTGGTAGATGGCAGATTTCCCTGAGGCCTCAAAATGGCAGGCTTCCACAATGTCTGGCTGACAGCCAGACCCAGCCAGCCTCGGTGTGATTTGAGGGCTAAAGTCATTCCACCTTGTGCAATAGTTAAAGCCTGCAATAATCAGCTGCAGTTTCCAACGTTGGTCAAAAATACTTTTTATGCCAACCTCAAAGCTACCCTAAAACACATGTGTCAATCTTAGGGTCCCAGAATCCATCTGGAGAAGCGAAGAACATGAGGTATTACAAAACGTAGGAATTTTGTAGTAGGATGGGTCTGGGTTCAAATCTTAGATCTGTGCCTTGGACAAGTCCCTTAACCTTACTGAACTCCAGATACTTTATTTGTAAAATGGGAAACAATCATAGCTATCTTCAAAAGAAGATTATAACCATTCACTTTTTCATTGATTCAACATTTATTACTGCCTACCTTGTGCCGGATCTCATTCTAGGGTCTATCCCAATGTTGAACGGGCAGTGTGCTAGCTCTTTGAAGTTTGCATTCTAGTAAGGAGAGAAGGACAGTAACACAGACCAAAAAATAAATAAGAAAATGCCACAATAAAAATGAAACAGTGATGAAACAGAGAATTGCTGCAGTTTCTCTGTGCTGTCGCCCTGGTTCAACCTATCTGATAAAGTGTATAGAACCTCATTTTTTTTCACAGGCCCCTTATCTAAGCCAGTGGGCCCTTGGAAAGAGACTCATGACTAATTTTAATGGCCCAATGGTGATGGAAGGAGACTTGACTTTGGGTGGTGAATATGGAGTACATTATATAGGTGATGTATTATAGAACCGTACACATGAAACCTATATTATTTTATTAACCAATGTCACCCCAATAAATTCAATAAAAATAAAAAATTTTTAATGGCCTAATGTGACTTCTCTGGAAATGTTTGCACACAGCATGTCCTGAAATAACATCGCTCATTCAGCATTTTGTTACAATGTTGATGAGAGGCTGTAGGAACTTAACTCTTGTTTATCCTTGTTTATATCAGTTAGACAATGGTAAAATTGGTTTTGTTTTATGTCACTTCACTTAAAGTTACAGAAACTATTGATGGTGTAAGTGAAGGCTTACTGTGTTAGCAGAAGGCCAAGGCCTTAGATCCTCCTTCTACTTCACTTTGCTGGGGGACTTTTAGGCCCTGTGTGGCCAGTGGAGGTAGTATTTGGGGGCAAGCCTCTGCCTGAGAACATCCTATTTCTGAATGTCTTATAAAAGTTGTTGCTGGGATAATGATTTAATTCATCAAAATTTGTGGCTTGCAAGAACCAGCTTTGACCCTGCCCTTCAATAATATAACATGGGTTTGCCAAGAAAGAGCCCAAGGTGATGAATGTTACTATATCAAGCCTAAGCCTTCTAGGATACAAATGTGGGTGTCAGCCTCTGGTCCTCCAGGCGGCTCCAGCCCAGAGCTGGGTTCCCTGATAGGTGGATTAGGTGCATGTTAAAGTACTGGTAAAAAAGAACTCACACGCATATGAAAAATTAGCTTTCAAAGCCTTATTTAGAATTTTGGAACCAGAAAAATCTTGGAAGGTGGTATTCTAGTATCACACTTTGTGTAAATTTTCTGTTATGTTGAATTCGAGTCACAGAGAGGTGAGAACTCCATAATCATTTGGAATTCAGGGCCTCTAAAGTCCATTATCTGGCCCTGCCTCATACCACCCAGAAACTTCCCCTCACCTCTGTTCTTATTATTAATGCACGAAGTCTCTCACAAATCTGGGGTCCGGGCCTGACAGTGGAAGATGTGATCTCTTTCTTACCCTACAGCGCCCCTCTCTCACTATTCCCCCTTCTGTAGTGCCAGTGACTGAACCACACAGTTTCACACCCCACCATGCACAATGACCAGGGGTGTGATGGTGACAATAGGTGCCTCTGACCTTTAGGTCAAATCTGTGGGGACAGGGAGTTACCCTGGACCACTGGGTGATTTGTTTTACATGAGGAAGTTTTTCCTGCAATGCAGAAATATATTGTTTTTCTGCTTCTGGTCTTAACTCTTACCCCATCTTCTGTTGCTGTTTTAGGAAGCAAAGGTAAGGGCCAAGGCCTGGGAACATGAGTGTTTGACTGAAGCTCCACTTGGCCTCCCCAGCCCACCCTGGGTTGCCCCAGTTCCCTGGAGTAGAGAGCTGGGAGAGCTGCCAGGGGCAAGGTGCCCACCTATTGGTCTCTGGCCCTCACCAGGTTGGCCAATGGGAAGGGACAACTCTGAGGCGGGGACTGCCTGTCCCCATGAGTACCAGATTGCTGAGGCTGGATCATCTCCTCCCCACTCCCATCCTGACTGCAGTCTGTGGGTCTGATCCCACATCTGAAGGTAAGAGCAATTTGGTTACAGTGCAAGGCTGGGGGTGGAGGTGGCTGCCATGCACTAGGGCCTCTGGCTGGGGTGTGCCCACACTCTCCTCTTGTAGCAGGACGGTGATGGATACAGGAAAACTCTAGCCGGGGCAGCTTCCTCACACTTCTCTCACAGCTCCAACAGAAAAAAGATTGTTCCTCTGGTCAAAATACTTGGGACCATCTTGAATTTTGCCCAGTTCACTCTGCGGCAAGATACCTACCCAGAGAAAAAGTTAGGGTCAGTGAAGTGGACGGGGGTAGTTCAGTGATAGAGTCCAATTAGATAAGAGGAGAAGGGGGATCAACAGGAAGAAGCACTGGAAGAGGCAGCTTGGGAAAAGCTGCCTGAGCTTGAAATCCAGCTCGACCATGTGATTCTACTCAGCAAATACCATTCAGCATATTCTATGGGCCAGACACTGGGTGGGGCTCATGAGATATACAGATGAATGAAACATGATTATTGCCCATAGGTTTGGGTGAATCTGTAGATACGGGAATATCTATGGAGAGGTAGGGATATCTTACAGGGTAGTTGAGAGGTTCAAGTGAGGTAAAGTGAGCAAAGGGCCTGACGTATACTGGGAGCTTATGAAAAATCTTACTTTTAGAAGACATCTTTCTGACAGAAACAACCGGATCTTCCCGGCCTTTGCCAAGCTCAATTCTGCTTGCCCTGGTGAGCATGGTGTTTGAGGCACCGTGGTTGTTTTCAGCTGTAGATGCAGAGGTCAGAGTGGGAGGCGTTTTAGAGGTCAGGCCAGTCCTCATGTGTCAGAGGATGTGTGTCTCTGGTCTGGGAAAGTTCTGGCTTTCAGATCCGGCCTCGCAAGGGGTGCAGCCACCTCACTCCTGGTGACTCCCTTATTAGGGGTAAGGCTGGCTCCTCCTGGTAAGTTTGGGGAGCAGGGGAGCCCTTCATACTGGCAGAATATGCCCAAAGGAACAGAAGGGTACCCACTTTATTGCTGAAGCAGAATGGCAGGAAGGGGGCTCTGCAGCTTAATTGGCAGTCCTTATTGCTGCCCTACCTTCATTCTTGAGGAGTTATACAGAAAGGCACAGGACTTGCATTTTGTCCTAAGGTGGCTGCAGGGACAAACTTTCCACCTACTCTTGTCGAGCCAGAAGACTGGCACCCCAGACACTTGGCTGAGGTCAGGAGGTAGAAGCTCTGCAGACAAGAAGCTTTCAATCAGGAATTCCTTCATGTGCGGAGAGAGTGATCCTAAAAAGGTGGTGGAGGGAGGCTCTGCCTACCACTTCTTTGAGACTATGAGTGTGTGTGTGTGTGTGTGTGTGTGTGTGTGTGTGTGTGTGTGAGAGAGAGAGAGAGAGAGAGAGAGAGAGAGATTTGGGCATGGGGATGCTGACAGCTCTCTCAGGGCTGAGTTAAAGTTTTCAGGTTAGCCTCCTGGGAGCTGAGCCGATTTCTGCTTCTGCCATTGAAATTGCCAGTATTCTACCATTTTTGACCTTTAAAAATGGCAAGTTCATATAATTCCAACTGAGAGTTGTATGATTTTAGGCCAGAATCTTCGGCTCTTCGAGTCTCAGATTCTTCTGTGTAGTGGAGTCAAAAGCTGAGCCATTGGGAGGAGTAAATGAAATAAGATTTGAAAGTGCCTCATGCAATTTATACTCCAAAGTACTCTTTCCAATTTCAGTGTGTTCTCATGGTCCTCATCTTACATGACCTCATTAAGCTGATTAAGAAGCTGAGTCTGAGAAGCCTCTTCAGAGTGTAATGGGATGGAAAGCTCATTGGTTCAAAAGCTAGACTGGAGTCTCACAGGGATCATCTCCTTAATCTCTCAGTTTCCTCATTTCTAAAGTTGGGGTTATTTTCATTGCTTCATGAAATTCTCATAAAGATTAAAATAAATACTACAATACCATGAAAAAGCTCCTCGTGTGGAGCTAGTTTCTAGGAGGATCTAAAAAATGCATCCTTTTCCTTCCCCTTTGCCTCCCATTTGCAAAAGCAGGGTAAAGGTGAAATGGTTTCTGGGGCCCCTTTTGTCTCCCAGGGACTTTGCGAACTGTGCTTTAATGCCCTTTCCTGCTGGAAGACTTGGCACCGGATGACTTCTTTTCCCCATACTGCTCTGTCCCCTGCCAGTCCCAAAGGGGACCTCATCCTTGTATTTCACAAGATTCTGCTGTTGTTACTGAAATTCCAGCAGGTCAAAGTGGAATTTCTCATACCGTTTAACATATGAAGATGAAAGCTCATAATATGGCCCTTGAGGAGCCAAAGAACAGCATGCTCCTCCCCTTGTATAACTTTAAAAGTGAACAGATCCTGTGCATGGCGTGCCACCTAAGCCAGTGCAGTAGAAAGAACTCAGCCTTTGAATTTCAAATGGCACCTCTGCACGCTTTCACTTGTTATCCTTGGGCAGAAGTTACCAAACTTCTCTGCTTCTCAGATTTCTCTGGTGGGAATTGAACCCTGCCTTCTGGCGTTGTGGGGATGAAATGAGATTAAAGAGCTGGTCCACACAGGTGGTCCATAAATATGTGTGTGTGTTTGCTTCCCTGCTCTTCACTTATACGTGTGGGATACAGTATATATTTTTATATATAAAAATATGTTTTTATACTTTTAATCAATTGGTTTGTACAATAATAATGTGAAATAAGCTAGATAAAGATTAGAATCATTAATAGTCACATTTGTAGGCAAAGAGCATGATGTCCAAGAGGTAGGGCGGAGGCAGGTAAGTCACACAGTGAGTTAACAGTGGAGCCTGGACTCGGAACCAGGTCACTTGCAGCATGATTCGGAGGTTTGTTCACGCTACCGTTTATGTCCGCATCCTATGCAGTGGCATAGTAAAAGGCAGATGTATGCCCCGGTGCTGTTTCCCTGCTCTGGGCTATGCCTAAGTGTTTATTACTGGGCTTTGGAAGACCAGAATTTGATTTCCAGCTCCTCCTTGTGTAGTTCTAGGATCTTGGACAAGTCACTTAACCTCCTTGAAGCTCACTTTCCTCTTCTCTAAAATGGATATAATCAGAGCTAACATTTATTGAACACTGACATGTGCCAAGCACTGTTCTAAATATATTATATCGATTATGTCACATAATCCTCCAACTACTATATGCCTGAAACATGTTATAGGTAAGAACAAATTATTTTCACCCAAACACTGAGATCATGGAGCATATGCTCCCTATTCTGCGTCATGCTGTTTATCAAAATGAGTGTGAGAACTGAATGAGGTATTAAGTGAGGTAAGGACTTTCTATACAACAAAAAATTATAAGTGGAACTTGGCATTGAGCCTCATGATCCATGTAAAAGTTTTCTCTCTTTTTTTGACAGCTTATTGTACTTTAATGTATAATACACAGGTATAAGACAGCTGCATCTTACAGTGTTATAAACAAAGGAGGGAACAGTCATCAAGGGCTCCTGAGTGAACAGCACCTTCATAACCTCCATGCTTATCATATTTGCTTTCTCTATGTAATTTAATAAAATCATCAATTCAAAGAATGGTAATTGCAGCTTCTGCTGCAAAATTTCAAACTCTTAACTTTATCTATGGTTGGTTCAGACACCCCAACTTGTTTGTTGTCTTGAGGTTTAACATTGACCAGATCAAGACCAATCCATTTTATATTTTTATGTTCTGGGTTAACTCGAACCTCATTATGAAAAGCTCTTAACTTTGCAACCAGATCAGTGGAGCATTAACTGCCAGTATAACAGAAATAACAAGAAGAGACTGTGCAAACTCTGCAGTAGCAAGCTGTTCCCGAGATCCCGTGTTGGCTGTGTAGTTTTCGAGATGTATGAAAAGGGCTGCTTCTACAGCACCCTCACCTGGAACCGCAGATTTTGACTTCAGAACTCTCTTCTGCTAAGAACAGAAACACAAAAAGCAACCTGTAAAGAGTGCTCCACCTTATCACACATGAAATCATTTGCTCCACATAAGGTAATTGATCCAGATGTAATGAGCCTTCATGCTATTAAATAAAGGGACATCCTTAAATCAGTACATTCATAAAGTAAGTCTACATAGAAATTCATTGTAAGCACTCTGATTAAATTCTGCTTCCATAAGGACATTTGGACATGGAAGCAATGTCTGGACTATGTATGCAGAAGAGATGAAATGGTTATTCCATCTCAATTTACAATTGCCCAATGTTACTTTATCCCATCCATATAACTGCTCGTATCATTGAAAAGACTACAGCAGCAAATAAATGGAAAGCAGAAGTTTTCTTTATGTCTTGGCTGGTGTGGCTCAGTTGGTTGTGTGTCATTCCACAAACCAAAAGTTAGCAAGCCCCATTCCCAATCAGGGCACATGTATGGGTTGCAGGTTCAGTCCCTGGTTTGGGGTGCATGCAAGAAGCAACCAGTTAGTGTTTCTCTCTCATCGATGTTTCACTCCCTCTCTTTCTCCCTTCCTTCCCTTCTCCCTAGAATCAATAAAAGAAAAAAAGTATTTTAAAGATTTCTTTATATGTACAATTCAATCTTATATCACACAGTTTAATAATTCTCTCCTATTGAAATAGAAGCTTTTCAAAATCTAAATGTAACAATTACTATATCTAAACAAAGAGCACAGATAATTTTAGAATAATTTTTTGAAACGTAGGCACCTCTGTACTGTCAATTGTTACCAATTACTGATTTTTCCACCCGGAACTAGGCTAGAAGACAATCTCGTTCTCCAATCTGTTCTTAGCTTCGGAGACCTCCTAGTATCATGTACCCATCTTCCCTCCATGCTTCTTTCTGTACCTTCACCCCAATCCACTGTCATGGAACCCCGTTATCCCCATTAGTGGAAAAATCTGTCCATCACACTGAAGTGTTGAGACAGAATGCCATCTCTTGAGCTCCAAGAATGTACTCCCCTCAACAGTTTTGGAGTAAGCCCTCCATTGTCTATGACCTTTGGGGCCTGCCATAGCTGCTTCCACCAGATCTCATATTCTGGATTCTCTCTTCATGTTTGTAGGGCAGGGGGGACACACACAACCTCATAGATTCTGCCCTCTTTATTTCTGGAGAAAACAAGCACAGATCCTCTCAGAGCCCTTGTCAGGGGTTTTAGGGCTAACCCTATGAGATGAAAGGATGGAAATGACAAATAGTGGTAATGTTTAAAAGCATATGAAGTCTTTAAAGTCTCAAAACCAGTATTCTTCCTAAATATAAAAGGGGCTTGATTGGTCTCTCCTCTTTGGCTTCTCATTCAACTCACCCCTTTCTTTTCTTGGGGCAAGCCAAGGCTAAGCCATCCCATTTTATTCCCAGCAGCTACTGAGAATACCCTCCTGAGCCTTGCGCACCCAGTAGATGGTGAAAAAGATACATTTAGAGGGTAAGAGTGAGCCTTGACTAAAGACGCATGACCACTAAGGGGCAGCATCTGTGCCTGTCAGCACCTGTTACTGTGTAACTTCTGTTTATGTCCTCTTCTCCATCCACCCATCCTCTCAATTCTCACTCTAGTTATAAGATTATATCTGAACTTGATATTTGATAAGTGATGCATCAGATAACTAGAAAACATTAATTTAAAGAATCCTTTAGCCCTGACCGGGTGGCTCAGTTGGTTGATGCCACTAAAAAGCTGCAGGTTCGATTCCTGGTCAGGACGTGTATGGGAAGGTACTGACTGAGGTCTCCTTCTCACATCGATGCATCTCTCTTTCTCTCCCTTTCTCTCTAAAATCAATAACCATCCTTGGGAATAATTATAGCATATATGACAAAGTGTTGGTAAAAAGAACTCACACAAATTAATTCAAAAAGCACATTGTGTCCCTAATTATGTAAGTGGCAAACAACACTAGCAGAGGCATCATGCATAGGGATATTAAATAGAATAGAAAATTAAATTAGAAAACAGACCTTTAGTAAAATGTACACCTTACTAGTGATCAAAATAGTGAAGACCATGACTTTTGTTCACTCAACTAACAATGACAAAAATTTTTAATGGTAATATCCAAAGCTGGGGACAGTAGTTAAAATAGGTTTTTTTATACATGCGGTGACGTACTACCAGGTAACAATATAACAAACTGCAGTTTGGGAAATGCATCAGGATCCTTAAAAATGTTCATGCCTTTTGGTCAAGTAAATTTACTTCTGAAATTGTGTCTTAACAGAATAATAATTTGGGGGAAAGCTGTATGCCTGAAGATATTTGTTACAGATTTTAAAACAATATTTAAAAAAATGGAAATGAACCAACAGTTCAACAAAATGGAAATGGTTACATATATTTTGGCTGAATCCATTTGATGGACTAGCACACACACATTTAAAATGATGTTTGTGAAAACTAGAAAAAGGCAAGGCAAAAATAGGGAATAAAATATCTATGTAAAATAAGTTTCCACCCTGTTTAAAAATAAACAAAAAAATTCTTGTTTTGTTTTCTGTAGCTTCCACATATGTTTATATTACTAGTTTTAATGAATACGTGTGTGTGTGTGTGTGTGGTGTGTGTGTGTGTGTGTGTGTATATGAAAGATGAGTATATATGTGAAAGATGAAGTAGTTTTGTCAGATAAAGCCCCAAGTAATGGGGCATAAGAGTGGATTCCAGACCCCATGCACATCTGTGGAGGCAAGATTGCCAATCAGGGTCTTTCCAGCGTCCCTCACTGAAGAGCTGTCTCCTGAAGCCAAACCCAATTCCGGAGAATTTGTGTAAGCTATGAGAAATAAGCAAACTGATGAAGGATAGTAAGTGTTTACAGTAAATAAAATACATATGGACTGTGTTTTCTTTAGAATCAGGTTCTTGGAATTAACCACCTTTCAGACTCAACGGAGGGTCTTATCAATGCCTGTGATCCAGAGTCCCAGGACTTATTTCTCTCTCTTTGGTGCTTCGTGATCTGGTGTACTTTAGAGATGGGGAGGCTAAGACTCTGGCAATCAGATGTGGGGGATGAGAACACCCTAATATCAGAGGCAGAAGCTAGGAGGGTACCAGAGTCCCTGGGTGTGCAAAGGACCATCTTCTGGGAAGGGGACACGGAGGGATGACTCTGAGACAAGGAGGCCCTTGGCCACCTGTGCCACTTGAGCTTTTTCCTTAGGCTCCCATCATACGTATTTCATATATACTCCATCCTCTCCCTCTTTTCTTCTTCTTTTCTCCTTCCTTTTCTTCCTCCTTCCCTTCCCCCACACTTGTGGTTTAATGGGGGAAATGAATGAACTAATCAGGTGCAAGAAGGTAAGTGCTGGTGATCAGTGAGGGCACTGGGGAGCACCGAGGAGAAAAAATCAACCCAGTTGGGGAAGAGAGGACTGGGGGGTGTTCCTGAGAGGTGGCATCTTGTCTGTGCACTGAAGGCTGCATAGGGATCAGGCATATGTAGTGGTGCAGCGAAGGGTGGCCCAGGCAAATGGTCAGTGGGTATTCTCCTAGGAAATGGTGTCTCTGTTGTCTGACTAAACCCAGGCAAGGCTGTGTGTGTGTGCATGTGCATGCATGCATGTGTAGGTGCGTGTACATAATATATCAAATGGCCTGACATCACCCAGGAAAAAGGGGAAAGGAAAAAAGAGAATGGGAGAAAAAGGAAGAAGACAAGACATAAAAAATAAAGGAAAGAAGTGAAGAAGACAATGAAAGGAGCTGAGAGAGAAGAGTTGGTTAGAATTGAATGGAATGATCTGAGTCAACATTCTTGGAAAACTCAAGGGAAAGATTCTTGACAAGTTGACTCTTGGAGCTTTCCCTGTGGGGGGTCCTGTGCTCAGATATGAGTAAATTGGTGGGTTGTTGTTCTGCTATTACTGAACTCACAATCCTGTTGAGGAAAGGAGATTGCACACAAGGAATGTGCTAAATATTGCAACTGGCAGGGCAGAAAGAGAATGAGGTGAGATGAAATAGAAAAATCTTCCTGGAAGAGGTGAGTATTGGAAAAGCAGGTCTCAGAAGTGAACTCGGTTGATATGGTGACAGTCTGGCTTAGGTCCTAATGTGTGTGCTGTGTGGGGTCTGTTCTTTCATGGATGACCTGATTCCAGGGCTCAGGATGCTGTTGCTACAAGCGGTTCTACTGATGTTAGTCCTGCCCAGTCATGGTCAGGATACCACAACCAAAGAGCCTGGAGTCCTGCCTGCCCTGCCCAAAAGTGCCTGCTCTGGTTGGATGGTGGGCATCCCAGGGCACCCTGGACACAACGGGATGCCAGGCCGTGATGGCAGAGACGGCACCCCTGGCGAGAAGGGTGAGAAAGGAGATGCAGGTAAGAACAAGTTTTTTGGTCTTCTCCATCAGACTTCTCCTGGGTAGAAGAGAGTTTCTAGAACTATACAAGGGCATTAGTTATTAACTAAGGCCTAGACACAAAGATGAAGCAAAGTTTTCTTTATGTGACTCATAAGCAACCTAAAGTGGATTTTGGGTTGGCCTTCCAGTGGTGAGAACAGGTGGTACCTGTAAAATCAAGTATCCTTGACTCTGCTGTATCCACACCTCCTTCCCTGTCCCCTTTTCCATCCCCACCTCCATCCATCCACCTCTATTCCTAACTAGTTCATATTCTTATTTATATTCATTTCTCTTTAATTCCCATTCCATCCATTGGCTTTCAACCACACTTAATGTACGCCTCCTACACGTCACAGTCCTGCCCCTGGAAAACTCTTGGTCTTATTAAGAAGATAAATCTAATGTGCAGACTCTGTGAGATGTTACTATAAGGAAGTCAACTCAAAATATGCCAAACTGAATATGGACAAATGGCAAAGTATGGAACAGAGAAAAAAATACCCTCGGTGCACACTTGGATTAGCAATGAAGGCCTTAAGAAAGGAGGAAAGGCTTAAGCTAGATCTTGAAAGATGAGGGCATCATACACAAATGGGATAGAAACACAAAGGTATGGTTGGTTGAGCCAGCACATGAGGAGTTGACGGATGGAGGGTCGATGATGCAGACTTATAGGACATAAGGTTTAAAAGAATTTATGGGAGCCAACTGGGGTGAGGTGGAAATAAGAGGTATAACAAACTCTCCTCTTCAGGGACTCCCACTGATTCTTTCTCTTTAAGTGAAGCAGGTTGTATGTAGGGGCTATCAGGACAGTGTTTTAGTTGGAATCAACTTAAGTTGGAGTTCTGTTGCTTGTGGTTACTGAGGTCTTCTCATTCCTTAGGTCTTGTTGGTCCTAAGGGTGACACTGGTGAAACCGGAGTGACTGGAGTTGAAGGTCCCCGAGGCTTTCCAGGAGTCCAAGGCAGGAAAGGAGAACCTGGAGAGAGCGCCTATATATACCGCTCGGCATTCAGTGTGGGATTGGAGGCTCGAGTCACTGTCCCCAATGTTCCCATTCGCTTTACCAAAATCTTCTACAATCAACAAAACCACTATGATGACACCACTGGCAAATTCCACTGCAACATTCCTGGGCTCTACTACTTCTCCTACCACATTACAGTCTACCTGAAGGATGTGAAGGTCAGCCTCTACAAGAACGACAAGGCTGTGCTCTTCACCTTTGACCAATACCAGGACAAGAACCTGGACCAAGCTTCCAGCTCTGTGCTCCTGCATCTGAACATGGGTGACCAAGTCTGGCTCCAGGTGTATGGGACTGGGGAGCATACTGGGCTCTATGCAGATAATGTCAATGACTCTACCTTCACAGGCTTCCTTCTCTACCATGACACCAACTGATGACCAATCACCCAGAGACTCCCCTGGGCCAAACAACCCAGAAGTCAAAGAACAGTCCACAGGTTTTCAGTTTGGTTAGGAGACTGATGTTATTATTTAGTCAGAGAGTTCTGAACACTATTCATTTATTTACTCATTCATTCATCAAGTACTTTAAAAAAATCATATACTATATTCTCAGTCCTAAAGCAGATATATTCCCTTGCCTCAAGGATCTGGTATATAGTGGCAATAAAAGGATAATAGCATTTACTGGAGAGCTTCACATATATGACAAGATAACTGACTACAAGAAAGTATTTGACAGTGCTATTCCAGGCCCACTATTTCTCCACGTGTTCCTCCACGTGTTCATGTGAATCCTGTGAGGTACACAGAAAAGATCTTACTCTTCTCTTTTTACAGTTGGAGTCCTGAGGCTTAGAGAGTTAAGCAAATGGTTATGGTCACTATCAAGTGGTGGAGCTGGAAGTCACACTCAGGACCATGGAACTTTTCTATTATACTGTGTCCTTTTTTAGGAGAACTTGGCCTCTTTGGGATGCTGTTTAGGGGTGGTGTCTCTCATCCATCTCACCTGAGGGCCACTGAATTGGTCTTCATCATGAGTTGAATCCTTTCCCAGCAGGGCTCCCTCAGAGCAGGTGGTTCTATAACCAGGTCCCATTTCAGTTGGATCACTCAATGGCCCCTGAACTTCTCTTTCTTCATTGTCTTCTCTCTAACCCAGAAAGCTACCTCCATTTCCACATGTTGAAATCCTCCCTGTTCCTCAAAGCCACCTGGTCAGGGAGCGTCTCTAAAAGTTCTGCAAATCTCCCTCACATACTGCAGCCCTGTGCTTCTTCAGGTGTTATTCTGAATGAGAGCCCTGGGCATGAGAGACACCTTCCCCAAGGCCAAAGACAACTTCCAGAACCATGTTTTCTCTGTGTCTGAGTCCCCTTGCAGATCCTTGATCAATGCCTTATGAAGACCAGTCTCCTGAATCTCACGTCTACCTAGAATTAACTCCATTTCATTCTCTTCATGTTGTATAACCAATCTTTATCCACAAAACATTGTTATTTTAGAAACTCGATGAGTTAACCACTTAACCCTTGTTCTACTGTACAGTTTGAATAATTTTCACTGAGGTTAGGAATGAATTTGCTTTTCAGAACACTTGAAGGATTTTCCCCCTAGGAGATAGCTTTAACCTGCAATGTAAAACCCATAAAGGAATTGGAAAACCATTCTTATCTTGAGTACCAGTGGAGCCTGGGAAGACCTGGGCTTTCCAGATCTATTCTTGTTCTTTAAGAATTATCAAAAAAAAAAAAAAGAAAAGAAAATAATAACTACTTGAGGTGATATGGTAATTAACTTGATTGTGGTGATTATTTCACAATGTATATATATAACAAATAAATAAAATTATATACCTTAAATGTAAAATACATACAATTTAAATTGCAAAATATTCTTCAAAAAGAAAAAAAGAATTACAAGTAGTTGATAGTGGTAAACATCCTCTCAGGAGACATAACTTGACTAATGCTCTTCAAGTGTTTTAGCAAAAGCAGAGTTAATAGCATTCTGTATAAATAAAGAAATGGAAAACATATTTTTTTTTGCTTACAGTTTTAAATTCTGAATGATTCCCTTTTATATATGCATTATTATTCATTCAGTGATTATTTCTATATATAAAACTTTGTCTTTTAAAATGATTTTGTATTATTATTTCCTCCAAGTAAAGAAACTGTCCAGCATTAAAAGCAGAAGCACTAGCATCACACAGCTTTTGTTTTCATTTTTGGAGACAGACACAGGGTATAGAGAGGGATGAAGGGTAAACCTTGTGTTAGGATTCTGTGTTGTGAATCACAGAAAACCCAACTCAAACTAACAAACAAAAAACAATTTTCCTTGCATAATAGAAAATACCAGAGCTGTTCTGTCAACCACAGACTCAAATGATATCATTAAAGACGCTTTTCTGTCTGTCCTTCTGCTCTGTCATCAACAGTGCAGGCCTCACACTCAGGTTCTACACAGTATAGTTCCAGGCTGTTCTTCATGATGTCAACAAGACTGTAGCCTACCAGCTGTCATACCCTCTCACCACATCATCTAGTCAAAGGGACATTCTCTTTTCTGGTAGTTCCCAAGAGAAGGGAAGAGGTTTTCTCTCCTGGAAGCCCTAGCAAGTAGGCCCTTGCATCTCATTGGCTCTGGCTGGGTTGTATGCCCAACTCTGACCAATCACTGGAGTCAGGAGGGTAAGCTGTACTTATGGATTTAAATGGGTCATGGCTCAATCTGGGGAAGGCATATTTTCCCTAAAGCAAAATCTGGATACAGTTACCAGAAGTGGGAGAAAAGAGGTTGAATGTAAAAACAACATTTGTTCACAACAAACTGTCAATGTTATGTTTGAGTTTTCTCAGGTTTCTCAGAGAGAAACTGCTGGAAAATTGCTATTGATTTTCTCTAAAATTTCATCAAATAGCCAACATCTGACCATGCTCACAGTTCTGCACCTGGCTAGAGTGGGATTGTCACAGCATTGAACACGATGTCACGCTCACTCTGAACTCTCTGGAGGAGGCTCATTTCTTTGTGGAAATAGAGAGGGTCAATTTTCATAACACATCCTGAGAAACTGTACCCAAGATTTTTGGATTAATGGTCCCCTGATGTTCAAGTGTAATTGTGGATTTTTCTATTTCTCTTCAATTCGGTCAGCTTTGTTTCATGTATTTTAGAACTCTCTTGTTAGGTACATACAGATTCAGTATTGCATCTTCTTGGTGAATTTACCATTTGTCATTATCTCTGGTAGTTTCCCTATTCTAAAGTCTACTTTCTCTGAAATTAACATGGGTGGTCTAGCTTTCTTGATTATTGTTTGCAGGGCGTGCATTTTTCCATCATGTTATTTTTTTAAAATTTAACCTTTATTGTATATTTTTTCCATTACCAATTAGCCCCCTTATGCCCCTCTCCCCCACAAAATCACCACACTGTTGTCCATATCCACCATCATGTTACTTTTAATCTAACTGTATTATGATATTTAAAACACATTTTCTTATAGACTGCATGTGATAGAGTCTTGTTTTTTATTTAGTTTGGAAGTCTTTTTCTTTTAATTGGTGCTTAGACAGTTTATATTTAATATAATTGTTGCTATGGTTGGATTTAAACGTATTGTTTTCTATTTATCCCCGTGTATTTCATTCTTTTTACTGGCTTCTTTTAGATTATTTGAATATTTCACAGTATTTCAGTTTGATTTATTTGTTAGGTTTTGATTGCCTGTCTTTGATGTATATTTTAGTAGTTGCTCTAGGGATAATAGGGTATAGACCTAATTTTTCACGGTATCTGTAGAACTAATATTTTACAACTTCAAGTGAAATACAGATGCCTATAACCACATAGGTTCTTTATCCTACTCCTTTTACATTATGGCTGTCATATATATTACATCTAGATACATTGAAACATTACAAACAATGTTATAATTTTGTCTTTCAACAGTCATACATACTTTAAGGAATTTAAGAAGAAAAAAATACTCTATTTATCCATATATTCATTTTTTCTTGTTCTTTCTTCATTCCTTCAGTTCTGTATTTTCCTCTGGTATAATTTCCCCTCACCCTGAAGAACTTTCTTTAGCATTTCTTTTTTTAAAAAATTTTGCTGGTGATACAGTCTCTTAGTTTCCTTTCATCTTCGAATGCTTTTACCTTGCCTATATTTCTGAAGGATATTTTTGTTGGATATGGAATTCTGGCAGCCCTTTCCTTTCAGTTGTTTGTTTGTTTGTTTGTTTGTTTTCCTTCACTTTGAAGATATTGTCTCACTGTCCTCTGGGGTCCATGGTTTCTGATAAGAAATCTGTAGTCATACTTTCCTTTATGTGTAATTTATTTTTCTTCCAGCTGCTTTAAGATGTTTTCCTTGCCTTTGTTTTTCAACAGTTTAATTATGACCTGTCTGGGTATAATTTTTTTTTTTTTTAGCTAACTTGATTGGGATTTATTGAGTTTCTTGAATCTGTAAACATATGTCTTCCACCAAATTTGGAAAGTTTTCTGACATTTCTTCAAACATATTTCTGAATCAATCCCTTTCTTTTCTTCTCTGGAGATTCCAATGATATGAATGTATGAATGTTAAATTGACAAGCCCCTAAGGTTTTGTTAATTTTTCTCAACCTTTTTCTTTCTGTTCTTTTTCTTATGGAATTTTCTATTGATCTATCTTGAAGTTCTCTTTCCTCTGTCATCTCCGTTCTGCTGTGGCACTCATCTGGTGAATTATTATTTCAGACATCTTATCTTACAGTTAAAAAATTGCCATTTAACTTATACTTTAAAAATTATTTTTCCCACCCTGGCTAGTGTGGCTCAGTGCACTGAGTGTCAGCCTGTGAAACAAAGGGTCGCTGGTTGGATTCCCAGGCAGGGCACATGCCTGGGTGGCAGGCCAAACGCCCAGTAGCGGACATGCGAGAGGCAACCACACATTGATGTTTCCCTCCCTCCTTTCCCCACTTTCTAAAAAAATAAATAAATAAAATCTTTAAAAAATTGTTTTTCTCTGCCGAGAACTTTATCCTTCTATTTATTTCAAGAATATTTATCATTACCTCATGGTTATAATAAGATGTTTTAAGTTTTGTGTCTGGCAATTCCAATTGGAGTAATATTGAGGTTGGCATCTGTTAATTTTCTCTTCTCCTGGGCATTGGGCAGACTTTCCTGGTTCTTTCTGCATTAAGTAATTTTGGATTGTATCCAGAATATTTTGAACATTATGTTATCAGATTCCAGGTTCTGTTAAAATCCTCTGGAGAATGTTGAATTTCTTGTTTGCTTGTGTTAGCAGGAATTAATTGGCTTAGGTTTAGAGTACAAGTTGTATCTCACCTTCTGTAATTCCAATGTTGATTCAGTTTTCAAACATTTGTTATGCTATCTGGGTCTATCTGTCACATGTACCACTCAGAGTTCAGTCTGGGACTTTGGTTGTTCAGTGCTTGAAGCCTTTGCTATGCATGTGTACCTCTGGGCATTCAGTCTGGGAATTTTTTGTAGGGTCCCAATTAGAATTAAAAAATGTCCTTTCCTCTCTGACATTTCCCTATATTCTCCATCCCCTAGGGAGCCTCCCTTCCCTGGTTCTTATGGCTAAAAAGCTAGGGTTCTCCCAGTTTTAGTTTCCTGAACTATTCTTCTGTTTGGTGTGAAAGGGTTTGCCCTTGGGAATAAAGTAGCAAGAAAAAAGAAAGAAAGAAAGTAACAAAGAGCAGCTCACATTCTTTGACCAGCACAGCCTGCTTTACCTAGAGAGATGGATTTTCTTTGGGAATTTTGGATTCCGTGTTGCCTCTGCTGCCATGACAATGCAGCCTAGTGGCTAGGGGTGGTCTCCAGGCAGAGTGAGGAGAGAAAAGAAAAAGTAAAATGTGTAAAATAATACCTGTGGTTTCTCTTATGCTCTCCATCATGCAGAGGCTGCTTTTCCTGATTTTCTAGTCACCAACAGGCGATTTCTTGAGGCATTTTTTCAACAGTGCCTCATAGACAATTCCAGGACTTGACCTACCTTCAGGTCAGATACATGAGATAAAAAAGGAAAAAAAAACCCATAAAACTCACTCAAGCTATGTGTTGTTATTCAATTTTTGACGTTAGTCCTCAGTCTGCCTGCTATTGTTTACTTTTCAGATGTTTTATGTATTTGGGGTGGGGTTTTGGGGGGGTTTTTTTGTTTGGTGTTTTTTGTTTTGTTTTTTTTTGCATTTTATCCAGTTTTGGGTTGTAATAAGTGGAAAGAGTAGACTACAGTTGACTTACTTCATCTTGGTTGGTACTGAACATCCAATGTCCCATAATACTCCCAGAGGGGAAAAGAAGAGGAGGGATTAAGGAATTGCAGGAGTCACAACAAGGCATAAAATGTAGCCTAAAATTGATGAAAGTCAAAGAAAATAAGTCCAAAAATGGGATAAACCATTGCCCCACTTGAAGAGAGAACCTGGAGGGTACCCCAAATCCCTTGACCAAGGGAGGCTGTGGCCAAGCAAGGTCTTCCTTGTTACTTCAGCTTCTGATTTTTCCTGTGCCTGGAAGAAATGATAAAAATATACCACATGCTGTGCAAAGACTAAAGCAGTAGGCATGGCTGCACCCACGTGGATCAAAGCAGAAACATTTGTCTCCACATTTAGAGATATGGGGGGAGGGAGGGAGAAAGAGAGGTCGGGGGTGGGGAGAGAGAGAGAGAGAGAACAAACTTTGGTTCCCAGAAGTTTTCCACTTTTTTGTTCCAGTTTTTAACACTCAACTGTATTCCTGCCCATGGGTCTCATGAGACATCAGTTCCTAGACTTTTGTACCATTTCCCCCTTTTTGTTTTCTTTTTGCAATTGGCACTCAGCCTTCATGTCTGAAGAAAGTGGAGGTGTGTAAAGGAGAGGGACAATGGGGAGCCTGTCCTGTCCCAAATGAGCAGCCACTCTTCAGTCCAACTCAGTGATAGCTGCTATGGTGGAGAGCTATCATATTTCAAGAGAATTCAGAAATGTGGCTTTTTATGTGAACTCTCATGATTAAATGTTAATAGTGCATGTAGGAATTTCCAAATGTCATAAGGGCTAAATGTTTTGTGCCCTCTGAGAGCAGCCGTCAAGGTTGAGAGCTCTCAATAGAGGCCAAGCCCAGCCATTCCCCTCCAAGCTTCCTTTCCCACTACAGGTCCCAGCACTTCGCCCTTCCCACAGGCATGTTCCTTTTCCACTTCCCAATATCTAGATATCCCATCAACTTTGACAAACAGAGACATTGAAAATGAAGACAGTTTTCATTCTGAAAATGGAGTTCATGTATTAGAACAAACCTCTTCTACTATTGGGAAGTCCTTTCCAATTTTTTAGTAAAGATCGAACTGCCTTTGTTTAACTTTTAGTAAAAAATTTATAAAATTTTATACCATCAGAATTAAAAACAGAACCAGATTTTTCCGGTCATCATAATGAGCAAATGTTGACTCACTTAGTGGAGAGGCGACTACTTCATTTGTTTTCATTTAGAAAGTGCTGCTTGCTTCTGTTTAAGAAAATGCTGAACTTTACTTTCTCAAATTTTCCAAAGTAAAACTTTAATAAATAGAGTTCTGCTTTGTCATCAAGCATTTTGATTTTTCTTTTCTTGCCTAATGTTTCCTGTCTTTCCATTTCACTCTGGCCTTGGCCTTTTGGTAAGAGTAACTTGACAAAGAATATCCTCCTCATTTCACAAAATAATGGCATTTTCACTTTTAACTTAAGTAACTTTGAGTTGATCTTTATTACTCACATCTAAAGAATACAAGGGGTCAGGAATTAGTCTGCCGCTGTACCCAGTGACCATGATGAGGTTTAGTTACAGAGAATACTTGGTAATGAGGTAATGAAATTAGGTTATTAGTCCCCATGAAATCAAACCTAGAACTCTATTTTCATTTTTATTTATTTTATTAGCAACTAACTTCCTAGCTCGGAAATTTCTTGTGGTCAGAACTTTTTCAGTTTCAAAAATTCGATTTATGAATTCTTTATAGAGATCATTCATTCATTCACTAAATATTGAGTAGCTATTATATGCCAGGCATATAATAATTTTTAAAAAATAATAGTGCCCTGGCTAGGTGGCGCAGTTAGTTTGGGTATCATACCATACACCAAATGTTTGCGGGTTAGATTCTCCCCATCAGGCCACATACCTATGTTGCCGGTTCAATCCTTGTTCAGGGCACATACAGGAGGCATTCGATAGATGTTTCTCTCTCACATTGGTATTTCTCTCTCTCTCTCTCTCCCCTACCTCTCTCTCTAAAATCAGTAAACATATCCTCAGGTGAGGATTAAAAAAATAATAATAGCCCACTAATAATATAAATCATCAGTTTGAAGTACTTGCTTGGAATATGTTCTTTTATTTAATTCATACAACACCCTATAAATTAAATATCATGGATCCTATTGTCTGATAAGAAACTGGTGCTTAGAGAACCTAAGTGGTGGCCCAAAGCCACAACTAATAAATTGTAGAGCAAGGATTCATATTCAGATGTGCTTGACTCCAAAGCTCATTCTTGTATAAAGAAAGAACCGTGCCCTGGCTGGTGCGGCTCAGAGGACTGAGCACGGACCTGCAAACCAAAGGGTTGATAGTTCCATTCCCAGTCAGGACATATGCCTGGGTTGCAGGCCAAGTCCCCAGCGGGGGGTGCTCCAGAGGCAACCACTCATTGATGTTTCTCTCCCTCTCCTTCTCCCTCCCTAGCCCTCTCCCCCACCCCCCACAAAAGGTGAACCACAATTTCACCGGTGTTTCGTTCCTAATTTCAAGACATTTGGGGGATAGGGTATTTATACAAGCTATAGTCCTAATGCAATCCTGTAACTACTAGTAGTGGGAAAACTTGTCTTTGTAAAATGAGTCATTAAATTTGCTACATGTGGGAAAGTCTGATTCTTAAAAGGAAATATGATGACTGTCTCAGTCATCATTCATGTAGATAAGTTCTGAGAAATACTCTGAGGTTCTTTGTAAGTGTGATGTAAGAAATAAAAGGAACTTGCAAAATTGCTTGTTTATGCTAGCTGAGATATGTGGAGTCGATGTGCAACCACTAGTTATCAAATTATTTTATGAATTAGAAAGGTAGTTATAATATAGTCATAGGGATGTAAAGCATAGCATATAGCATGTATGGTGCCAGGTAGGTACAGAAAATATTGGGGGGAACACTTTGTAAAGCATATGATTACTGATCACTACCTGAAACTAATACAAAATAATATTGAGTGTAAACTGCAAATGAAAAATAAAATAAATAAAACAAATCAGAACAACAACACCAAGAAATAAAATGCTATTTCCTTAACATGGGAAAGAGAGGGGAAGGGAGGGAGAAAGAGGAGAGAAACATCAATGCGTGGTTGCCTCTCATGCGCCCTCTACTGGGAACCTGGCCAACAACCTAGGCGTATGCCCTAGACCGGGAATTGAACTGGCAACCCTTTGGCTCATAGGCCGGCACTCAATCCACTGAGCCACACCTGTCAGGGCTCTTTTTGTTTTTCTGTAGCATATCAGACTGATTCTAGCTTGCTTGTGTTGAAAGTGAGCAGCTCTTCTTAGACTTCAGTTCTTCCTGAGATAGTGAGGATGAATTCTCCGTGACTTCCACCCCTGATACTTGCATGTCTCACCTCCAGGTGACAGAGAAGAGTTAAAATTCTTCTTCTATCCATTCTTCCGAGACTGAGGGCAGAAAAGGTAGGAGCAGACTTTGTTGTGTCACTTGGGTTTTACCCTCCCTTCTGAAGTACTAGTAAATATCCAGTACCAGGAATTAATTCATCCTGTTGGCTATGCATCCTGCTCTCACGGTGGAAAAAACCTCCAGATTCCTGATAGTTCCCTGGGGCTTTTCCTTTGTCTACTGATCTTAAAATTGAGGCCTGATGAGCATTTCCTTAGGCTGCTTACTTACCTCTTGAGTCTGTTTTTCCCAGCTTGGGAAGTATTTGTGAGAATGATACTGATAGACCATCTAACCAGACCACTGGGAGCAGGCTGAGGGTGGGAAACAGGAGGGGCTGCTTGGGAAGGTCATGAACTGCCCAGGTTCATAGCTAGGCAGTGCCAGGTCCTGTGAGCCAGGGCCACATTGCCTAGGGTAAATGAGTACATGCTTGGAAAAGCCTTCCTGTCCTGTCCTGGTACCAGATTGGGGTAGGACCAGGGGAAGGCAGACAGGTGTCCAACAAAGTTAAAATGGCAGCAGGGGGAGGTACTGGACCAAAGAGACCTGTCAGTCTAGCCAGGGGAAAGAACAGATTGGGTGGGACGTGGACCCATCCGAAGCACATGAGTGTTTGGGACATTGGTTGGTTTTTCTGGGAAAAGCACCTGGTCTGTCCCATACCCAAAACTAATATAAACCCAGGGGAACAAAGAAACTCTGTCTTGTTCATGGCTCGCTGCTTGGGACCTGCCCTAGGGTGGTTGGTTCACTGGCCTATCCTCTCCGTGGGCCGTGTGACCTTAGCATTCACATGGCCCATGGCCTCCAGGAGGGAGTCTCTCTCTATCCTGGTGACCTGGTGAAGTATTCCCCAGTGCCTTTGTGTGCTCTCTAGCCTGGGGGCATGGGATCTTACAGCTCTAGAAGCCACATGGCCAAGGTGGTGCCATTTCTACTTGCAGCCTCCAGGGGAGAACCTGAAGGTAAAGAACAGCTGGTGACAAGATATGCTACCTTGGTGACCACTTAGTAGCTGTCTTGGGCTCCAAAGGACAGTACTTTAAAATGGAGCATAAAATTTTGTTTTGGCCTTGCTAAGGACAGTTGTGTTTTATCTGGGCTTTGCAGAGGAGATAAGCTTTGAGACAGGGAGCTCCCTATTCTCCCAGATGTTCAGCATTCAAATAAAAACCTTTTTCCTTTCTCACCAGCCTCTGCCTCTAGTTTGCCTTTTGGTGGCAATGGGCAGCCAAAGCTCACTTTGGTTTGGTAACAAGAACTCTAAGGAATTTGTGCACCAACCTTTTTTCCTTGGTATGGTCATGAGAAATCTCAGGAATTTGTCCATCCCCTTTGGTACTGAGCTAGGAGGCTGTAATGTGATTAGAAGCAATAATTTGCTCTGCCAGAATCTCTTGTTTCTTTCCTCAATAGCCATATTTTGAAGTTTGTGACTTGTAGTTATACCCCTTTCCTTATTCTGTTCCTACTGGTGAATTTTTAGAGGTGTTAGTTTATTTTGTTTTTCTGTTGCTTTATGTTATACGCTCTATGGATTTCAACAAATGTTAAAGATGTGTATCCTTTATTACAGTATCATATAGAGTATTTTTACTTCCCTAGAAATCCTTTGCACTCCATTTATTCTCTTCTAACCCCCACCCCTGGAGACCATTGATCATTTTACTGTCTTTATAGTTTTTGCCTTTTCCAGAATGCCATGTAGTTGGAGTCATACACTATATAGCCTTTTATATTGGCTTCTTTTAGTTAGTAATATGCATTTATTATTCCTCCATGTCTTTTCATGACCCGCTAGCTAATTTCTTTTTGGTGTTGTATAATGTTCCACTGTCTGGATGCAACATAGTTTATTTATTCATCCACCTACTAAAGGACATCTTGATTGCTTCCAAGTTTGAGAAATTATAAATAAAGCTGCTATGAACATCTGTGTGTTTTGCTCACTTTTTAAAAAATAGGCCATTTGTCTTATTATTGAGTAGGAAGAGTTCTTTTTATATTACAAATATGATACGTATTCCAGATATATCTGGTATTCCAGATATATGTATCATAAGTATTTTCTCCTGGTCTCCAGTTTCCCATTTTGTTTTCTTAGTGGTGTCTTTCGAAGAGAAAAACTTTTAAGTTTTGATGGACTTCAGTCTATTATTTTTTTCTTTTATGTTTACAGTTTCACAGTTTATATATTCACTTTGTATCATTTTAAGAAGTCTTCCTTTGCTCATACTCATGTCTCCTGTTTTCTATTTTTAATAGCCTTATTGAGATGTGATTTATATACCACACAATTCACTGACTCATAGTGTACAATTGAATAATATTTTAGTATATTCACAGGGTTGTGCAACCACCACGACAATCTAATTTTAGAATACAGGTTTTTTTGGTGTAGTGCAGAATTTTAGTAATTAGTTTATAAGTGCCATGAGATGAAAAAGGTTTAAAATCACTGATCTAAGCTTTTACTTTAAGAAAATAGAACAAGCTCTCTTTCTTCGCCCTCGTGGTGCCTGCAATTGACTCTTCTTCACCATGTCTTCTCACGTCACTTTCAAGATCAAGAGTTTCCTGGGCAAGAAACAGAACTGGCTCATTCTCCAATGGATTTGGATGAAAACTGGTAATAAAATCAGATCCAACTCTAAGAGGGGACCCTGAAAAAGAACCAAGGTGGGTCTGTAAAGAACTGCACATAAGAGATGGCTCACATTTATACTGTATCCAGGTTGCCTGCATGTTGTCAAATCACTGAAATACTTACTGGACAGTTGGGCATTTTTATTAGGAAATTATTACAAGAATGATTTTTCTTTTTGCCTTTTTTTCTGTACTAGTAGATTGATTCAGTAATAAATATGTGAGATCTTTTTAAAAAAATAAGAGAAGATAGAACAAAAAGGCAAGTTGAATGCAAAGTCAATATTAGGACAGAAATAATAAAAATAACAGTGAATTATTAACAAAATAGAAAATGGATAAACAATAAAGAAAATTAATTAGACCAAAAGTGGCTTTATTAAAAATACATAAAGAAAACTGACAAACCTGTAACTAGACTGATCAGCAACAGTAAAAAAAGCATACACAAATTGCCAGTATCAAGAATGATAACACTACAGATTCTTTGATCTTAAAAAAAAAGAAATATAATTGGATTAATTTTTCTTGGGTTTTTTGTTTGTTTGTTTGTTTGTTTTGGTGCTGAGCTAAAAAATGGGCAAACGACCTGAATAGACACTTCTCCAAAGAGGACATACAGATGGCCAATAGACATATGAAAAGATGCTCAATATCACTAATCATCAGGGCAATGCAAATTAAATCCACAATGAACTATTACCCCAGACCTGTCAGAATGGCTATCATCAATAAATCAACAAACAATAAGTGCTGGTGAGAATGCGGAGAAAGGGGAAAACTTCTGCACTGTTGGTGGGAATGCAGACTGGTGCAGCAACTGTGGAAGGTAGTATGGAGTTACCTCAAGGAACTAAAAATGAAACTGCCTTACAACTCAGCAATTCAACTCCTGGGAATTTATCCAAAGAAATCCAGAACTCTAATTTGAAAGAATATATGCACCCATATGTTCATTGCAGCATTATTTACAATAGCAAGGTTTGGAAGCAGCCCAAATGTTTGGAAATTAAGTAGTATACTTCTAAATTAACTATGAATCAGAGAGGAGACTAGAAGATAAATTAGATAATATTTTGACTTGACTAAATTAAAATCTTCATATCCAGGTTTGTAAGATACAGTTAAAGTCATTCTTAGAAGGCCCTGGCTGGTGTGGCTCAGTGAATTAAGCATGGACCTATGAACCAAAAGTTGCTGGTTTGATTCCCAGTCAGGGCATATGGCTGGGCTGCAGGTCAATTCCCCAGCTGGGAGCATATGAGAGGCAACAGAGTGATGTTTCTCTCATACATTTATATATATATATAAATATATAAAATATAATATATAAATATATAAAAAATATATTTTTTTAAATCATGCTTAGAGGAAAATTTATACCATGAAATGTTTACAACAGAAACTAAAAATGTCTAATAATCAATGACCTAAACTGCAGATTTTCTTTTTTTTTTTTTTTTGACCTGTTATCCCCCTCCCTCCTCCTCTTTGGTTACTGTCATTTTGTTTTTTATTTCAATGTTGCTAGTTATGTTTTGCTTGCTTGTTTATTTTGTTGATTAGGTTCCACTTATAGGTGAGATCATATGGTACCTGTCTTTCACCATCTGGCTTCTTTCACTTAGCATAATGCTCTCCAGTTCCATCCATGCTGTTGTGAAGGGTAGTAGCTCTTTCTTACTTTATGCTGTATAGTATTCCATTGTGTAAATGTACCACAGTTTTTTAATCCACTCATTTACTGTTGGGCACTTAGGTTGCTTCCAGTTCTTGGCTATTGTAAATTGTGCTGCTATGAACATTGGGGAGCATAGGTTCTTTTGAATTGGTGTTTTAGGATTCTTAGGGTATGATCCCAGCAGTGGAATTGCCGAGTCAAAAGGCAGTTCTGTTTTTAGTGTTTTGAGGAAATTCCATACTGTTTTCCACAGTGGCTGCACCAGTCTGCATTCCCACCAACAGTGCACTAGGGTTCCCTTTTCTTCACACCCTTGCCAGCACTTGTTCTCTGTTGCTTTGGTTATGATGGCCATTCTGACTGGTGTGAAGTGGTATCTCATTGTGGTTTTAATTTGCATCTCTCTGATGGCTAGTGATGCTGAGCATCCTTTCATATGTCTCTGGGCCCTATGTATGTCCTTCTTGGAGAAGTGTCTGTTCAGGTCCTTTGCCCATTTTTTCATTGGATTTTTTGTCTTCCTGGTGTGGAGTCATGTGAGTTCTTTAAATATTTTGGAGCTCAAACCCTTGTCCGAGGTATCATTGGCAAATATATTTTCCCATATGGTTGGTTCCCTTTTCATTTTGCGAATTTTTTTCTTTAGGCATGCAGAAGCTTCTTATTTTGATGAAGTTCCATTTGTTTATTTTTTCCTTTATGCCCCTTGCTCTAGGGTACATATCAGTGAAAATATTGCTGCATGGAATATCTGAGATTTTCCTGCCTATGTTCTCCTCTAGGACTTTTATGGTGTTGCAACTTATATTTAAGTCTTTTACCCATCTTGAGTTTATTTTTGTGTGTAGTGTAAGTTGATGGTCGAATTTCATTTTTTTGCATTAGCTGTCCAGACCTCCCAGCACCATTTGTTGAAGGAGCTATTTTTACTCCATTTTATGCTGCTGTGCCCTTGTCTAATATTAATTAACCATAAGATTAATTGATCATGGATTTATTTCTGGGCTCTCCATTCTGTTCCATTGTTCTATGTGTCCGTTCTTATGCCAGTACCAGACTGTTTTGATTAAAGTAGCCTTGTAATATAGTTTGATATCAGGTATTGTGATCCCTCTTACTTTGTTCTTCTTTCTCAAAATTGCCACAGCTATTCAGGGTCATTTATGGTTCTATATAAATTTTTGAAATGTTTGTTCTATATCTGTGAAATATGTCTATTGGTACCAATATGTCATTGGTATTTTAATAGGGATTGTGTTGAATCTATAAATTGCTTTGGGTAGTATGGAGATTTTGATTATGTTCATTCTTCCAATCTATGAACATGGTATATGCTTCCATTTATTTGTGTCTTCCTTAATTTCTTTCTTCAGTGTTCTGTAGTTTTCTGAGTACAGGTCTTTAACCTCCTTGGTTAAGTTTATTCCTAGGTACTCTATTTTTCTTGTTGCTATAGTAAATTGGATATTTTCCCTGATCTCTACTTCTGACATTTCATTGTTGGTGTACAAAAATCCCTTCGATTTCTGAATATTGATTTCGTATCCTGCTGTTTTGCCAAATTCACTTATTAGGTCGAGTAGTTTTTTGGTGGAGTCTGTAGTGTTTTCTATGTACACTATCATGTCATCCGCAAACAATGACAGTTTTACTTCCTCCTTTCCAGTATTGATGCCTTTTATTGTTTTTCTTGTCTCACGGCTGTGGCTAGAACTTCCAATATATGTTGAATAGAAGTGGTGAAAGCAGACATCCTTGTCTTGTTCCTGATCTTAGTGGGAAAGCTTTTAGTTTTTGCCTGATCAGTATAATGTTGATGTAGATTTCTTGTATATAGCCTTTATTTATTTATTTTTTATCATTTATTAATGACCAAGATCCACACATTGCTTATAGCACATTTATATCCATATTTAATATATTTTATTGATTATGCTATCACAGTTGTCCCAATATTTTCTACCCTTTATTCCCCTCTGCCTTGCACACCCCCTCCCACCAGCATTCTCCATTTAGGTCATGTCCATAGGTCATACATGTAAGTTCTTTGGCTTCTCCCTTTCCTATACTATTCTTAATCTCCCTGTGTTTATTTTGTACCTACCATTTATGCTTCTTATTTCCTGTACCTTTAACCCCATTCTCCACCCTCCTCTTCCCCACTGATAACTCCCCATGTGATCTCCATTTCTGTGATTCTGTTCCTGTTCTAGCAGTTTGCTTAGTTTGCTTTTCTTTTTGTTTTTTTTTTAGGTTCGGTTGTTGATAGTTATGAGTTTTTTGTCATTCTGCTATTCATGGTTTTGGCCTTCTTTTTCTTAGTTAACTCTCTTTAACATTTCATATAATAAGGGCTTGGTGATGATGAACTCCTTTAACTTGACCTTATGTGGGAAGCACTTTATCTTCCCTCCCATTCTAAGTGACAACTATGCTGGATAGAGTATTCTTGGATGTAGGTCCTCATCTTTCATGACTTTGAATACTTCTTTCCAGCCCCTTCTTGCCCGTAAGATTTCTTTGATGAAATCAGCTGATAGTCTTAAGGGAACTCCTTTGTAGGTAACTGCCTCTTTTTCTCTTGCTGCTTTTAAGATTCTCTCCTTCTCTTTCATCTCGGGTAATGTAATTACGATGTGTCTTGGTGTGTGCTTCCTTGGGTCCAACTTCTTTGGGACTCCCTGAGCTTCCTGGACTTTCTGGAAGTCTATTTTCTTTGAAAGATTGGGGAAGTCTCCTTTATTATTTTTTCAAATAGGTTTTCAATATCTTGTCCTTCCTCTTCTCCTTCTGGCACCCCTATGATTCAGATGTTGAAGCATTTAAAGTTGTCCCAGAGGCTCCTCAACCTCTCCTCGTTGTTTTTTTTTAATTTTTGTTTCTTCATTCTGTTCTGGTTGAGTGTTTCTATCTTTTTTCTGCTCCAAATCATTGATTTAAGTCAATGATTTACATTGTCAATGTAAATTTACATTGTCAATGTGAGTCAATGATTCAGTTTTCTTCCCTTCACTGTTGGTTCCCTGTATATTTTTCTTTATTTCACTTTGCATAGCCTTTACTTTTTCCTCCATATTGTGAACATAATCCACCTATTCTGTGAGCATCCAGATTACCAGTATTTTGAACTCTGCATCTCTCTGATTGGCTATCTCTTCAATGCTTAGTTCTATTTTTGGAGATTTAATCTGTTCTTTCATTTGGACTTGTTTTTTTTGGTCTCGAAGCGCCTATTACGTTGCGAGGGGCAGTGCCTTAGGTGTTCACCAGGGCTGGGCAACCCACCACTGCCTTGTAGTGCTGTATGTGGGGGAAGGGTCAGAGAGGGAACAACGCCTCTTGCTTGGCCATTGGCCAGTTTTCAGTCACTTCCCCTGTTACCTACAAGCAAATTGGGCCCTTCTGGTGCTGAATCCCAGCTGGGTGGGTTTGTGCACATTTTAGGACTCCTTGGGTCTCTCAAAAAAACTCTCCTGTGAGACTAGCCGTTTCTCCCACCAGTGCAACCCCCACAGGTTTTTACTGGTAGAGGTTTGAGTCTTTCTTTTCCTCTGCTGGAATCCTGGGTTGCGTGGTGTCTCTCACTCCCCAGTTGTTCCTCCCGGCTTATCAGCCCACAAATGGGGGACCGCCAGGTCCGCCAGCCGCTGCCTTGCCTGCCAGGTCCGCCAGCCGCTGCCTTGCTGCATCCTCTCTGCCCTGGTTGCCCCTCTCCGCCCTTCCTGCCAGTCTGAATGAGTGTTTCTTCTGTAACTTCTTGATTGTTGGACTTTCATACAGCTCAATTATCTGGCAGTTCTGGTTATTTTTTGTTTTTAAAGTTGTTGTTGTCTTTCTTTTGGTTATGCGAGGAGACAAAGTATATCTACCTATGCCTCCATCTTGGCCAGAAGTGCTCATCTATAGCCTTTATTATGTTGAGGTATGCCCCCTTCATTCCCGCTTTGCTGTGTTTTTATCTTAAATGGGTGCTCTACATTATCGAGTGCTTTTTCCACATCTATTGATATGATCATGTGATTTTTGTCTTTCCTTTTATTTATGCGATGTATTATGTTTATTGATTTGTGAAAACTGTATCATCCTTGCATCCCTGGGATGAATTCCACTTGATCATGGTGTGTGATCTTTTTAATGTATTGCTGGACGTGGTTTGCCAATATTTTGTTGAGGATTTTAGTGCCTATGTTCATCAGTGATATTGGCCTGTAGTTTTCTTTTTTCGTTGTGTCTTTATCTGGTTTTGGGTTTAGGATGATGCTGACCTCATAAAAAGAATTTGGGAGTCTTCCCACTTCTTGGATTTTTTTTTTTTTTTGAATAGTCTGAGAAGGGCAGGGGTTAGTGCTTCCCTAATTGTTTTGTAAAATTCATTGTAAAAGCCCTGTGAAACCGTGTCGTCCAAGGCTTTTGTGTGCTGGGAGTTTTTTTATTATGGCTTCAATTTCACTATCTGTTACTGGTCTGTTCAGACTTTCTGCTTCTTCTTCATTCATTTTTGGAAGATGATATTTTTCTAGAAATTTGTCCATTTCACCCAGGTTTTCAAATTTCTTGGCATATAGTTGTTGGTAGTAATTTCTTACAATCCTTTGTATTTCTGTGGTACCAGTTGTAATTTCTCCTCTTTCATTTCTGATTTTATTTATTTGTGTCCTCTCCCTATTTTTCTTGATGAGTCTGCTTAAAGGCTTTCTGATTTTGTTTATCTTCTCAAAGAACAAACTCCTGGATTTATTGCTCCTTTGCATTATTCTTTTAGTCTCTGTGTCATTCAATTCTGCTTTGATCTTGATTATTTCCTTCCTTCTGCTTGCTCTGGGCTTTGTCTGTTGTTGTTTCTCCAGTTCTGGTAGACATAGGGTTAGGTTGTCTATTTGAAATGTTTCTATCTTTTTTAGGTAGGCCTGTATTGCTATGAACTTCCCTCTCAGGACTGCCTTCTCTGTGTCCCATAGGTTTTGGACTATTGTATGTTCATTTTCATTTGTTTCCAGAAACTTTTTGGTTTCTTCTTTGATCTCATTATTGACCCATTCATTGTTTAATAGCATGCTGTTCAGTCTCCATGAGTTTGAATGCTTTTGACTTTTTTCCTTGAGGTTGGTTTCTAGTTTTAATCCCTTGTGGTCTGAGAAAATGCTTGATATGATTTCAATTTTCTTAAATATGTTGAAGCTTGTTTTGTGTTCTATCATGTGGTCTATCTTTGAAAATATTCCATGTGCATTTGAAAAGAATGTGCAGTTTGCTTCTTTGGGATGAAAGGTTCTGTATATATTAGTTAAGTCCATTTGATTTAATGCGTCATTCAGTTCTGCAATGTCCTTGTTGATATTTTGTTTGGATGATCTATCCATTGTTGACAGTGGGGTATTAAAATCCCCTACTATAAGTGTGTTGCTGTTTATATCTTTCTTGAAGTCCTCCAGGATTTTCCTTATATATTTGGGTGCTCCTATGTAGGGTGCATATAGGTTTACAATGTTTATGTCTTCTCCATGGATTCTTCCTTTGAGTATTAAGAAGTGTCCTTCTGTGTCTCTTTTTATGGTCTTTGTTTTGAAGTCTATTTTATCTGATATAAGTATTGCTACCCTGGCTTTTTTTTTTCCTCTCCATTTGCTTGGCATATTTTTTTCCAACCCTTTACTTTCAGCCTGTGTAGGTCTTTTGTTCTGAGGTGGGTCTCTTATAGGCAGCATATGTGTGGGTTATGTTTTCTTATCCATTCATCTAGTCTGTGTCATTTAATTGGAGCATTCAATCCATTTACATTTAAAAATTATTATTGATAGGTACTTATTCATTTTTTCACTTTGTACTTGTGTTCCTCTCTCTCTCACTCTTTTTTTTTCATCTTCTTAAAGCAGTCCCTATAGCATATCTTGCAATACTAGTTTGGTAGAGTTGTATTCTTTTAGCCTTTTATCCGAGAAACTCCTTATTTTACCCTCCATTTTAATTGAAAACCTTGCTTAGTAGAGTTGTCTTGGTTGCAGGCCTTTGCTTTTCATTACTCAGAATATTTCTTGCCATTCCCTTCTGGCTTTTAGTGTTTCTGTGGAGAAGGCAGCTGCTAGCTTTACCAGGACTCCCTTGTATGTTACTTCCTGTTTCTCCCTTGCTGCCTTTAAGATTCTCTCTTTGTCCTTGATATCTGCCATTTTCATTATGATGTGCCTCGGAGTGGGTCTCTTTGGGTTCCTCTTGACTAGGACCCTCTGTGCTTCCTGGACTTGTGTGACTTTTTCTCTCCTCATTTTAGGGAAGTTTTCCATCATTACTTTTTCAAACAGGTTTTCTATCCCTTGCTCCTCTTCTCCTTCTAGTATTCCTATTATATGGATATTATTATTTTTCACGTTGTCCTGCATTTCCCTTGACCCCTCTTCATTCTTTCTGAGCCTTTTTTCATTTTCTTGCTCCTTCTGGGAGTTTTTTTCTACCATGTCCTCCAGCTCACTGATTTCATTCTCTGCTTCATCTAGCCTGCTTTTGATTCCTTCTGCTGTGTTCTTCAATTCATAAATTGTAGTCTTCATTTCCTCTTGGTTCTTGTTGATAGTTTCTATGTCCTTTTTCATGATGATATAGTTTGAAGTAAGTTCCTCATAGTTTCCCTGTAGTTTTTTGTAATTCTCACTGAGCTCACTGAGTTCATTGAGCTTCCTTATAACCATTGTTTTGAACTCAGTATCTGATAGTTTACTTGCCTCTATTTTATTTAGTAGTCTTTCTGAGGATTCCTCCTTTCCTTTAGATTGGAGGTTGTTTCTTTGTCTTCCCATTATTTGGCTGCCAGAGCAAAACCACAAAGCCCAGGAAAAAAACCCACAACTGCAAAAATAAATCCCCCCTCCAATCCCACTATCAACAGCAAATGAACCAGTATTAATTAGGCTGTAAGGAGATTAAGACTATTATAAGAAAGGAAAGAAGTAAACTATAGTATAAAATCTAGTGACTTAATATGCACCAACATTATGGACAAGAAATGAATGTTAAAAGCTATGTAGTAAAGAAAATATCTCAAATCATGGGGAAAACCACAGGGGATTTCATCACTGTAGCCCCTAGTATTTACCACTGTATTTTCTTTCTGGATCCACCTCTGGTGATGTCAGATGTTGACTCCATCTAACCTTAGGCAGCCTGACTCCTTGGGATCTACTGTCTGTGGCTGTCTCCTTCAGTTGTTAATCTATAAGCCACCAATTTTCAACCAGTGTGTCACAAGAGGCATACTGGTATGCTGCAAGGATTTTTAAGTTGTGCAATACCTGACTATTTAGTCAGGGGCACTGACTTATTTTCCCTTAGAATGTCAAATTTTTAAATGTATGTTCTCACCCCTGGCATGTGTAGCTCAGTGGATTGAGAGTCAACCCGTGAACCAAAGTGTCCCTAGTTCGATTCCTCTGTCAGGCACATACCTGGGTTGTGGGCCAGTTCCCCAGTAGGGGGGCATGTGAGAGGTAACCACACATTGATGTTTCCCTCCCTTTCT
This sequence comes from Mormoops blainvillei, assembly GCA_004026545.1. Taxonomy (NCBI): domain Eukaryota; kingdom Metazoa; phylum Chordata; class Mammalia; order Chiroptera; family Mormoopidae; genus Mormoops; species Mormoops blainvillei. The sequence goes on along the minus strand of PVJD01000221.1, from coordinate 456,228 downwards.
TTCTCCCTCCCTTCCCCTGTGTCTGAAAATGAAATAAATACAATCTTTAAAAAATAAATTAAAATGTATGTTCTCTTTGGAGAAATGTCTATTCAGGTTTTCTGCCCATTTTTAGTTAGATTGTATATTTACATTAATTTTGGGGGATTCTTTATATATTTTGGATATTAAGCCCTTATTGGATGTATCATTGGCAAATATCTTCTCCTATTCAATAGATTGTCTTTATGTTTTGTTGATGGCTTTCTTTGCTGTGCATAACATTTTAGTTTGATGTAGTCCCATTTGTTTATTTTGGTTTTTGTGTCCATTGCTCAAGGAGATATACCCAAAAAGATATTGCTAAGAGCAATGAGAAAGAGTTTAGTGTCTATTTTTTTTTTTGTCTAGGAGTTTTATAGTTTTACATCTAATATTTGAGGCTTCAATCCATTTTGAGTTTATTTTTGTATATGGTGTAAGAAAGTGGTCCAATTTTTTTCATGTGTCTGTCCAATTTGGCCAATATCATTTATTGAAGAGACTGTCTTTACTACATTGTATATTGTTGCTTTCTCTTCCATAGATTGATTGATCGTATAAGTGAGGATTTATTGCTGGGCTCTCTATTCTATTCCATTGATCTGTGTATTTGTTTTTATGCCAGTACTATGCTCTTGTGATTGTCGTAGCTTTGTAGTATAGTCTGATAACAGGGAGTATAATATCTCTCATTGTGTTCTTTTCAAAGATTTCTTTGGCTATTCAGGGTCTTTTGTGGTACTATACAAATTTTAAGATTAGTTGTTTTAATTTTAAGAATGCCATTGGTATTGGATTGGCCTAAAGGTTTGTTTGCTTTTTTCATAAGATAACTCTAGTAGCGCTTAGGTGTCTTTAACTTCATTCAAAACAATTTTGTTAGATTGTATTGTGATAGTTGTTTTAACAAGGGGCATTAAAAAAACATCAAAATTGATGAATTCTTGTGTAACCATTTTAATATTGAAGATGGAAGAAAATAAACTTTTCCAGCATATTATGTTTTATTATTTCAAGAAAGGTAAAAATGCAACTGAAACTACAAAAAGATTTGTGCAGTGTATGGGAAAGTTGCTGTGACTGACTGAACACTTCAAAAGTGGTTTGTGAAGTTTCATGCTGGAAATTTCTCACTGGACAATGCTCCATGGTCAGTTGGAGTTGATAGCAATCAAATCGAGACATTAATTGAGAAAAATTAACATTCTACCATGCAAGAAGTAGTTGACATACTAAAAATATCCCAATCAATAAAGTTATTGGTGAAAATGAAAAATGTGTCTTTTATTTTATGGAAAAAAACTAAATGGACTTTTGGCCAACCCAATATTTTAACAGGGACTGCACTGAGTCTGTATATTACTATATGTAGTAAAGGCATTTCAATAATAGTAATCCTTCCAACCCATGAATAAGGTATATTTTTCCATTTATTTGTATCTTGTTCAATTTCTTTCTTTATTGTATAGATCTTTTGGAGTACAGGTCTTTTACCTCTTTGGTTAATTTTTTTCCCTAGAATTTTATACTTTCTGATGCAATCATAAATGGGATTGTTTTCTTATTTTCTTCTGATCACTCATTATTAGTGTACAGAGATGCAACAGCTTTCTACATATTGATTCTGTATCTTGCAACTTTGCTTAAGTCATTTATTAGTTCTAATAGTTTTTTGGTGATGTCTTTATGGTTTCTCTATATAGTATCATGTCATTTGCAAATAATTAGTTTCATTTTCTGCCATTACAATTTGAATGATGCTTATTTCTTTGTCTTGTCTGATTTCTGTGCCTAGGACTTCTAATGTTATGTTGAATAGAAATGGTGATGGTGGGCATTTTTGTCTTTTTCCTGATCTTAGACGAAAGGCTTCCTGCGTTTCACCTTTGAGTATCATATTAGCTGTGAGTTTGTCATGTATGGCTTCTATTATGTTGGCATATATTTCTTCTACACCCATTTTGTGGAGAGTTTTTATCATAAAAGAATGTTGGATTTTGTCAAGTGCTTTCTCTGCATCAATTGAGATGATTATATGGTTTTTTATCCTTTTTTGTTAATGTGATGCACCACATTGATTGATTTATAGATGTTGAACAATTTTTTGCATCCCTGGGATGAATGTCACTTGCTCATGGTGCTAATCCTTTCAATGTATTATTGCTCAATCTTACATTAATATTAATGTTTTATATCTTAACATAAATTTTAATTTTATAGTAATCTTAATAGTATATATATTTTTGAGAATTTTTGCATTTATGTTCATCAAGGATGCTGGCCTGTAATTTTTTTTGTAATTTCTTTATCTGGTTTTGGTGTCAGCATAATGCTGGCTTCGTAAAATGAGTTTGGAAGCATCCTTTCTCTTCAATTTTTTGAAATAGTTTAAGAAACACAGGTATCTGTGAAGCCATCTGGTCCTAGACTTTTATTTGTTGGGACTTCTTTGATTACTGCTTCAATTTCATTGCTATAAATTGGTCTGTTTAACTTTTGCATTTCTTTCTGGTGCACTCTTGGAAGGTTATACACTTTCAGAGCTTTATCCATTTCTTTTCTATTGTTCAATTTGTTTGCGTATTATTGTTCATAGTATTCTTTAAGTATTTTTGTGGTGTTGGTTACAACTTCTACTTCATTCATGATTTTATTTATTTGAGCTGTTTTTCATTTTTTACTAAGAAGTTTGGCTAAAATTTTATTGATCATTTGTATTTTTTTTTAATTTTTATTTTGTTTGTTTCCACTCTGATCTTAACTATTTTATTCTTCCTGTTTACCTTGGGTTTTGTTCTTATTTTTTCAGTTTCTATAGATATAGAGTTAGATCATTTATTTTTATTTTTCTTGTTTCTTGAGATAAGCCTATATAGCTATGAACTTCACTCTTAAAACTGCTTCTACAGCATTCCATACGTTTTGAAAAGTTGTCTTTTCATTTTTATTTGTGTCAAGATACTTTTTGATTTATTGTTTGATTTCCTCTTTGAACCATTGGTTGTTTAGTAGCTTGTTATTTATTCTTCATGTACTTGTGTGTGTGTTTGTGTTTTTATTTGTTTTATTTCTGTAGTTGATTTCTTGTTTCATGCCATTGTAGTTGGAAAAGATGCTTGATATGAGTTCAGTTTTCTTGTATTTATTGAGGCTTGTATTTGGCCTAATATGTGATTTATCCTGGAGAATGTTCCATGTGCATTTGAAAAAAGTGTGTATTCTGCAGTTTTTGGATAAAATGTTCTATAAATGTTTGTTAAGTCAATCTCATCTGATGTGACACTTAAGGCCATTATTTTATTAATTTTCTGTATAGATGGTTTATCCATTGATGTAAATGGGTTATTAAAATCCCCTACTATTATTGTATTATCATAGATTTCTCTGTTTATGGGTATTAATAATTGCTTTACATATTTAGGCACTTCTGTGTTGGGTGCATAGATATTTACAGCTGTCCTATCCTCTTCTTGGATTAACTTCTTTATAATTATATAATTCTCCCCTTTTTATTTTTTACATTTTTTGTTTTAAAGTCTATTTTATGCCTATGAGTGTTGCTATGCTAGATCTTTTTTTCCATTTCTATTTCAATGGAATACCTTTTTCCATCCCTTCACTTTCAGTCTGTATGTGTTTTTCAATTCACGATGAGACTCTTGGAAGCAGCATAGAGACGGATCATGATTTTTTATCCATTCAGCCATCCCATGTCTTTTCATTGGAGTATTTAATCCACTCACATTCATTATTGATAGGTATGTGCTTATTGTCATTTTGTTAATTGTTATTAGGTTGTTTTTATAGCTGTCCTCTGTTCTTTTCTTCTTCTTTTGATTACTTCCCTTCTGTTTTGCAGTTTCTTTAATGTGTTTGTTTAGTGTAGTATTTTCTTTTTGTTCTTTGTGTATCTTTTTTAGGTTTTTTATTGTGGTTACTGTTAAGTTTATGTATATCATTATTTATTCATAGCAGCCTATTTTAAGCTGATAGATGTTTAAGTTCAGATATATTCCCTAAGGTCTACATTTTTACTACACCCTCCATGATTTGTGTTATGATGCTACAGTTTACATATTTTGTATTATGCCTCACAACTATTTATTGTATTTTTGAGTTGAGTTTGATACCTTTTCTCTTTAAACCTTCATAGTAGCTTTCTAAATGCCTGTATTGCTGTATTTATTAAATATTTGACCTTACCTGTGAGGTTTCTCATATTTTTTTATTGCTGGTTTTCCCATATTTTTTTATGGCCTTCCCTTTTCTACTTATAAAAGATCCTTTAATATTTCTTATAAAGCTGGTTGAATGGTGATGAAGTCATTTAGTTTTTGCTTGTCAGGAAACTCATTATCTCTCCTTCAATTCTGAATGCAACTTTGCTGGGTAAATTATTCTCGGTGGTAGGTGTCTTTCTTTTAGCACTTTTGAAGATATTCTGCCATTTTTTCCTGGCTTATAAAGTTGCTGATGACAATCCACTGATAGCCTTTGTATGTAAGTCATTTTTCTCTTACTTCCTTCAAGATCGTCTTTTTATCTTTAACTTTTACCATTTTACCAACAATGTCTTGGTGTGGGTCTCTTTGGGCCCATCTTCTTTGGAGCTCTCTGTGCTTCCAGGACCTAGATGTCTGTTTCCTTTCCCAGGTGAGGAAAGTTTACAGACACTATTTCTTTAAATAAAGTTTCTTTTCCTTTCCTTCTTCTCCTTCCGCGATTCCTATAATGTGAATGTTTGAGTCTTGATGTTATCCCAGAAGTCCCTTAAACTATCTTCATTTTTAAAAATTCTTTTTTATTTCTGCTCTTCTGTTTGGTTGATTTCCACTAGCCTGTTTTCCAGGTCACTGATTAATTCTTTTGTGTTAGCTAATCTGCTGTGGATTCCTTCTAATGTGTTTTTCATTTCAGTTATTATATTCTTCACATCTGCTTGGTTCTTTCTTAAAAACTTTCTAGCTCTTCATTGAAGTTTTGCTCAAGTTCCTCTATTCCACTCTTAAGCTTGGTGAGCATGACTGTTTCTTTGAATTCTTTATCAAGCAAAGTATTTATTTTCATTTCCTTACGGTGTTTTTTTTTCTGGGAGTTTTTCTCATTTCTTCACTGGAGAGTTATTCTGTCATTTTATTTTGTTTGATGTTCTATGTTTGTTTATATGAGTTAGACAAAATAGCTGTCTGTTTGAGTCTTGGGAAAGTGGTCTTATTTAGAAGCATGTTCTATGTAGACTGTCTGTGCCAGGTGGTTTGGGGAGGCCAGTAAAAGCTAAGCAGATACCTAAGGTGTCCAGGGGCACTGACCTATAAAGCTAGAGCAGTGCTGTATGGGGTGCCAGATGTGTAATAGTGCTCTATTGATTCTTCTTGCTCCTTGTGTTTTGTCCACAGGGGCTCGGGTGATGTGTCCAGGAACACACTGCAGCAACCTTTCAGGCAGGCCAGACCACCTGGATAGAGCCCCGGCCCATTCTTCAAAGGTGGAGAGAGATATCAGCAATGGCAATCATCAGCCCCTCTGGCCCCAGAGAGCTCCTGTAGTCCCCAGAGAACTCGTGCAGCCCTCCAGTCTTCTCCGTAGAGTGTCTCTCTTGTTTTTTGTACCAAAGGTGGTCCTGTGTAGAAGGGACCTGCGTGTAGGCTTTATAGGCTAGGCAGTTTTTGGAAGCTACTTGCAGCCCAGCAGGCACTTATGGCTCCTGGGCACTAGCCTGCCAAGCCAGTACAGCTCTGGGCAGGGGGGCCAGGTGGTTGTGGTGATGCCATGTTCTTCTGGTTTAGTCCCCCTTTTCAGAGGCACAAGGCTCCAGGTAATAACTGTGAATACTCTGCACTGAGGTAATCTTGCAGGTAGGCCGAAGCACCCAAATAGAGCACCCATGTATGTAAACAATGGCACTCATTGGCTCCTCTGGCCCTGAGAGTTTCTGTAGCTCCTGGAGGGCTCCCTTGGCTTCCCAGCCTCCTCTGCTGTCTCCTCCTATTTGTTGTCAAAAGATGTTTATTCAGCAATCGGTTGTTCACAGGGGTTATTGTTACCTATATACATGTATTTTTTATTATTATGCTCACAGAAAGAGGTGAGTTCAACATCCTCTTATGCTGCCATCATCTTGAACCTTTGGAAGTCATTTTTTGATTGATGCTGTGGGATGCCACCTTACCATGTATGGATTGGCATTTATATATCAATAATAGTCAAATATGAAAAAGAACCCTTATCCAGAGTTTTGGAATTCTTTCTCTGTATTGTTCTCCCTTTTCAGGAATTATGTCCTGCAAACTCGACCCTGTCAGCCTTCTTGAACTATAATCCCTACCTCCTCAATTCAGTTTGAGTTCCCCCTCCCTGTGCCACAACCTGTATATTGCCTCTAGGCAGAAGGCCTGGGAGACTGCAGGGCTCAGCTCCTTTGTTTCTCTTTTGTCGGGGATGATAGACCTGTACTACATGTTGTCAGATACCTGAAAATTATGTTTCCTATATTTCCTACAGTTTTCTAGTTGCTGATGATGAAAGGATAATTCCAGACTCCATTACTCTGTCATAGCTGGAAATGCAACCCCAGAGTTTCAATAATATTGGAGAATTATCAGTTACAGTTACAGCTTACAAATGTTTGGTTCTTTTTGCCTTCAGTTCTATGAATAAGTAGATTTTAAAAGGTTAATTATGCTATTATTGTATATTTTGTATTTCTTTGTTAATGGAATCTAAAAGCACTTGCTTTTGTGTAAGTTGTTGGTCATTTATCAGTAGCAGAAACATTTAACAATATATTTTTTTTCTGACTACAAAGATAATGCAGTTTCACTGCAGAAAAATGGAGAATACAGGACAGTTTTTAAAAATTCAGTCATAATTCCAGTTCTCAGGGATTATTACAGTAAACATTTTGGTTTATTTCCATTAGTTCTTTTGTATGTACAAATAAATTGATAGTGATTTCTTAAGCTATAGCAGTGGGGGACAAGGTAGGACATCACAGATAATCCTCAAACTATAATTTAAACAAAAATTGTTGTCAGAATGCTTTAGAACACAGTTGTAGATAAAATAATTTAGTTCAGTGAATTTAGACAACCTATACAATATATATATATGTCAAATCATTATGTCATATACATAAAATTAATATAATGTCATGTCAATTATAACTCAATTTAAAAAACAGTATTAGAGGGAAGAATATAGTGTTTACTATAGTACAAGAGTTGATAAATCTTTTCTCAGTACAAGCTGAGTCTTCATTGGTTTACTTGCTCAAAAACTGAAAGGACTGTGAACTTTCTTTGTTCTCAATGAGTTTAACCAAGTGCAATGAAAAGACAGATGATTCTTTTTATCCTAATCCCATCCTTATAAATAGATGGTCATCATCTCTAATAATAAAAGAAAAGTGCATTAAAATAAAAAGTAAAACAACATAGGCTTGGGTTCTCAATATTTTTGGATTTATGACATTCTGTTGAATTCTGGAAATTTTGACAGCACTCATGATGGACTTACTAAACAAGTCAGTGACTAACAGTGTGTACAAAAGCACTCTTAGCTAATATACTAATTATTTGGTTACCCCTCACACTGTTTTACAGTTTGGGAAATCTGAGTTCTATGACTTTGCTCTCATATAGTTTCTAGTAAGCAGATCTTAGAGTAAAATGTTCAGGGCTGGCATTTTACAAAATGTGTAAATTTTACAGCAGGAAAAGAGGTGTTTGAAGGAAGGAAGGAACTTATAGCACAGGGGAGTCAAATTAAGAATGAAATTATTTTGCCCTGGCTGGGTAGCTCCGTTGGTTAGAGCATCCTCCCTATATGCAAGGTTGTGCATTCGATCTCTGGTCAGGACACATATAAGAAGCAACCAATTAAGGTATAAATAAGTGGAACAACAAATTGATTTTTTTTCCTCTCTCTTTCCCTCCCTCACTCTCTCTAAAATTAATTTAAAAAATTAAAAAGAATGGGATTATTCCTACAAGAGGATTCCTATGCTGGGATTAACTTTTGGGGATCTCTCTTCTATACTTTGGCTAAAGTCATATTTTGAGCGTTTCTTTAGCTGTGTCCTTCCCACATCTAATTTCCTTATATTTCCTCAGCCACTTAGTACAGGTTTTAGTGGTGGTATTGTGGACAAGAAAGGGAGAGGACGATCAAATAAGGTCAGGCTTGTCTTATATTAACCTCCAGTATCCACAGAGAGGAAACAGTAACTTGTTGTGTTTGGGTGAGGAAGTGTTGGACATGAAGATGCGGTTCATGGCGAAGGTGGGAGAAGCTGCAGAACCACTCACTCACAAGATGACCACCTGGAGTGACCTAAGACACAATGTTTGCTTTTCCAGTATCCTTTTCTAGAGTAAACAGACCATTTAAAAGGGACAAGAGGAATAGGAAACTTTAGTTACACAATATATTTGTGTACAAATTGGGAACATACAGAACATCCAGTGTTTGCCCTGCCTTTTCAAATAACAAATGTTTTTCTATGTCATACAATATAGTTTGCGTGATTTTTGTATCGATGCATAATGCTCCATTTATAGGTCTTTCTCAGTCAGTCTGGGCTGCTGTAACAAAATACTGTAGACTAGGTAACGAAGACAATAGAAATTGATTTCTCATGGTTCTGGGGGCTGAGAAACCTGAGATCAGAGTGTCATTATGGCAAGGTCTGAGGAAGACCATTTTCCTGATTTGCAGATGGTTATCTTCTTACTGGGTCCTCACATGGTGGGCGGAGAGAGAGGGAGAGAGAGAGAGAAATTATCTCTCTTGTGCCTCTTCTGATAAGGGTACTAATCCTGTTCTTGAGGGCTCCACCCTCATAAACTAATTACCTTCCAAAGGCTCCACCTCCTAACACATCACATTGGACTTCAATGTATGAATTCTGGGGGGACACAAACATTCAGTCTATAACAGGATGTGACAGAGACTTATCTGGATAATGTTTATACCTAAAAATGACACATGTTGTCAGGAGTATAGATAAATGGGACAAATGGCCTGATTATTTTGGAGAATGATACTAGAACCAAAAAAACTTGGAAATCTCCACTCTGAGCTAGTTGGCTCAGTATGGATTACAGCCAAAAAATGGAGACGAGGAAAATGTCTCACAGACACATGGATGTGTTTTGAATAATGTTATTAACAAAGTGAAATTTATAAAATCCAGGCTTATGAAAGCCTAACTGTTTTCTATAATTTGAGCTTGTAGAAAACTTCCTTAATATTCCACTGGTGCACACAGACAGCTGTTGACTGGCTGAGGTCTGGCAAAGGGCTCAGTTAAGAGTTGAAATGGCAGCTCTTTCTCAAATTCACGCCATACTTTAAACTTATTGGAAGCAAGATATCATCTGGTTCATAGTCTTACTTACTTATCAGACACATTTATTTTAGTAAATATAAATACATTAAATCTGAGTGCTAAAGACAAAGGCCTTGCTCCCTTACTTATGAAAAAATTATAGCCACAAAAAAAGGAAGCATGGATTCTGGTATTCAGATGAAGAAGTTCTGCTGAGTTACTTTCCCACCCTGGAAATTTTTCTGTCAGAGAATGATTTCATGATGATGATTCTGTGAGGAATGATACAATGCTGTAAGTGTCTGCAAGCCAAACTCCTTTCACAAGTGAGTGTTTTCTCTGAAAACTGGAAACTGTGACATAGCCCATGCAACAGCATGCTCCCCATCTCCAGGAATAAACAGGAGCACTGAGTGCAACTCAAGTGTAGTAGAGATTTTAGATGCTTCCAAGCTGTAACCTGATCAAATATGAGATAAAATATGCCATGATTTCCTAGACATAAAAAAAGGAGCTACCTTTACACCCCATCTTTTCCACTTGTAGTGCAGCCTCATAGAAAATAAATTTTGAGAGAGAGCTGTTTTTAAAACGTGGAGGGAATTACAGCCCTCGCAGTGAACATGAGAACTGAGATGTGAACCTATTGTTTCCTTTACTGTTCTTTAGTTATATTTCTTGGACATGAGCTTCTCACCTGGTTGAGTATTATCCATTATATAAAGATGAATATTTTTCATCTCACATAGCTGCTGATGTTAGCCAGCTACTTTATGTAGACTCAAAATTCTTAAGGGTAATTTGTCAAAGGTAATTTTAATGGATTTGGCTAGTGCCTTAAGCATTGAGATTCACTGATATTTTCAGGTTTCTCTATATTTTCTTGTTCTATAGTTAGGTCTTGTCAATGGAATGTAAATAGCAATGGGTATCATTTCCAAGCTAAAGTAATTAAGTGTCTGATGTGCCTTCCCACGTGGTATTCACCTTCCATAGTGACAGTAGAGGCTGAATGTTAGTGATGGAAGATGGTACAATCATTGGGTGAACGGAGCCTGTATCTCAAGCCAAACTTTGGAGGAGAGGCTCCCTGGAGAGCTTCCCAAATTACATCAGACTATGACATGAGCAAGAAATAAACCTTTATTCTGATATGATTTATTGTGTTATAAAAATTTGAGGGTCATTTATTACTACTGCTAGCATTTCTTATTCCTTTAGAACCCAGCTTCCCCCTCTACTGTGAAATCCCGTGTAAACTCAATACTCCATCCATGATTCCTTAAGACAATGGACGGCAAGTTCCTGGATACAGTATTGGAAGGAAATATTTAATTGTCAAAGAATATACCTGGTATCAGCTTTTTGTTCAAACTATTAGTTTTAGCTTTCTCACAAAATTGGTAAGAGGGTTTATCTTGCTAAAAAGTTATCTTTAAAATACCTCATATTATTTTGGGAGTATAGTATAACAACATTTAAAATTTTTATTTATATAATTAAATGTATCGATTTCATTGTGTTCCGAAGTGAGTACTATGACTTTCAGGTGCCTCCTAGGTATATTTGAGAAACCTTGTATTCTTCTTAGGACTAGAGGCATATGTAATAACTAGATGGCTCTGAAAGCTGAAATTGTGGTATTGTTTCCATTCGCTGATCTATCCATTCAACAAAAAGGTATTGGCCACATTTAGGCAGGATCCATGCTGGATACAGAATAGAACTGTGCTATACAATTTGCTAGACACTAGCCACATGTGATTTTTTTAATTAAATTAAAATTTATGTAAATAAAAATTTAAAAATTCAGTTATTTAGTCATACTAACCACATCTCAAATGCTCAATAGCAACATGTCCAACCTTATTGGACAAAACAGAAAAAGATAACCATTATGTAGAAAGCTCTACTGAACTGCACCTTAGAAGGAAGATTGACATATAAACTCATAATTTTCCTTTAACTTAATAATTGTTTCCATAAAAACTAATAAAATATGGTTAAGTGGGAGAGATGCTTTAGGCTACCAGATAGGTCAGGAAGTCTGTGTATTGGGGATCACATTTGAACTTGATATTAAGATATAAAAAGGAATTTGCTAGACTGAGTTGCAAAAGAGAACATTCCAGTAAGAGTGGAAAACAGATACAAAGTTAAAAAAGCATAAATAGCCCTGGCTGGGTGGCTCCATTGGTTGGAGTGTCGTCCCATGCATCTGAAGGTTGTGGGTTCAGTCCTCGGTCTGGGCACCTACCGAGGTTGCAGGTTCGATCCCTGGTTGGGGCACATGTGGGAAGCAACCAATCAATGTTTTTCTCTCTCTCACCCTTCCTTTCTCTCTAAAATCAGTAAAACATGTCCTTGGGTGAGGATTTTTTTTAAAAATCTAAAAAGTTTATTTGTGTTAAAGATTTTATTTATTTTTAGAGAAGGAGAGGGAGAAAGAGAAGGAAAGAAACATCCATGTGTGGTTGCCTCTTATGTGTCCCCTACTGGGGATCTGGCCTGCAACGCAGGCATGTGCCTTAGACTGAGAATCAAACCAGTGACCCTTTGGTTCACAGGCAGGTGCTGAATCCACTGAGCCACACCAACCAGGGCTAAAAATCTAAAAAATTTAAAATGTTGCATTAAATTATTTTTTTAAAGCATAAATAGGCTAATAAGGAAAGGCAAATAGCTTCATGTAACTGAGAGAAGAAACATATAAGATAAAAGACCACAGAATGAGGTTGAGTGTGTTAAGAGCAGTCAGAGAAGAGGCTGGAGGGTAGAGACTTTGAACTTAATCTTTTGGTGATGGAAAGACAACAAAAATCTTTTTTTAAGCAGAGTACGATACAATCAGACTGGCATTGGAGTAAGGTCACTTGCTGGCCTTTATTGATTTGGAAAGACCAAATTGCAGGGTATTTCTTATGGGTCCCAGTAAGTAAAGACAAAAGCAGTAGTAACTGAGTTGAAGAGGAAGGCTCAATCCTAGAGATATTTCTATATTGGAATTATAAAGTTAGGATATACTTATAAATGAACTTTTTCTTTTTAATTCAATTAAAGTGTTGGTATGAGCAAGGTGAAAGAAGAAATATGAGTGTATATTAGGTGCAAGCAGGTGCCTCAGCCTCTACTCACAGAGAATGAACAGACCTAGGGTTTGGTACCATCTCTGATACCATTTCTGTCCTATCAGGCTCAGGCAGCACTCTTGAGAAAGTGATGCATATACCAGTTCATTCAAGAAAATCCTCTGTAACCAACTTAACATCTGGACACCTGAAGTTACAAGAAGGCTACTTCCTTCTAGGAAGTCTGTTTTATTCAAGGGATTCTTTCAACGTTACCTCTGTATTGAGAATTACTGCCTTTTTATGCTTTTATTTTGTCATCTTAAATTTCCACAGTGTACTCTGAGTTACTTTAACACAGGGCTATCTCTTTGTTGAGGAATGATGAGTAGTGCAGCGATGACGTATTTGGAATTTATGTTAGTATGAGCCTTTAAAAAATGTCCTCTAAGGCTGATGAGTGCCTGTTGGCGTAGAGCTTTCAGGAGTTAATTACAGTTGATAAGAGCCTGGTTCCTCAATTATAATAAGATTTCTAATTCACTTTTCTGTCTAGCCAAGTAAATTTTCAGGTCAATTATGGCTTCTCAGAAAGAGGCAGGAAGTGTTTGGCATAGTCAGTTGACCTAATTAACCAGAGGCACCATTTCCCTTTGATAGTTTAGCATTGAGCCTGGTTTCCTCTTCTATAGAGGTAAACATCCTTTTCTTATCCCTCTTTTCCCTGAAAGTCAGCACTTTCCTAATGATTTAGTGTTTCTGAGCAAGGTCTTCCTGAGTTCAAACATGAAATCAAGCAGGAGAAATTAGCTAAGACCTGTGATGTTGAGTGAATTTGAAGTCCTGGGATATGTCCGGGTTACTGGAAGTTCAAAAATTAGGAGAAGGTGGAATGCCCGGGGCCCTCAGCTGGCTCTTCAGCCTCTCCCCGCAGGACTGCCTGTGGGGGTGGCAGGCACTGAGGGGCCAAAAGCGCTCCACGAAAATGTCTCCATTTAGCCCTGAAGAAAAACAGCATTTTAGCCCCCTTCTTAAGCAGAAAAGGATTACGATTAGAAATAAACATTTCTCATTTAAGAATGTCAGGCAACTTCTGATTAGTACAACGAATGTCTTCCAGATTGAAGGCTAAAAATTGCTTCAAAAGAATACATTTTTGTTGCCCCATTTATGCCATTAGGGGGAGAGCCTTTTCTTAAGTGGTAATAAATTTGATAGCTTATGTTCCTGACATGCAGAGTAAGATTTTTTTTTAATGATTTGTTACATTGTTCATCTTAGGGTCATATGTCAGCGTCTAACAGGAAAACTCATGATGAATTCAAACTACTTGTTTATATAAAATGTTAAATAGCAAGTTTACTAATCCTTTCTTAAAGCTGCATTGTATTAAAACTTGTTAAAAGCTCAATTTGTCATGAGGCTAAGATAGACACTTTACTTTGGTCACCTTATAGAAGTAGAAACAAAAGTGATTCTGGAAGTTTTCCTGAATATTAAACACAATGGAAACCCTTTGTTTTGTTTAAACTGGCTTTGACAGCCCTTCAAATAATCGTTTCCTCTACTCATATTAAGCATGCAACGACAGAGCTGGTTACGCTTGTTGAGACAGGTTGTGCTACACAGGTAATACAAAGAGTCAGGAGGGTATAGGCAACATAAACGCTGTGTTGCAAGAAACTTCTGTGGACATCATTTTGAAATCTTTCTTCCCCTTACCTTTCATTCTGCCCTCTATCAGTTTTCTGAGTTACTATACCCTCAGTAGGAAATCTTGAAGATGCTTCACTGCAAACAAGACTAGCTGGTAGCAATGCAGAAGTGATGGGTTCCCCAAGATTGTAAGTAGGTTTACCACACTTATTAATTAATCAATCCACTCACAGATTATGTTGAATTTTTCCTCTGAGTCTGACATTGGGTTACTTGATGGAAATCAAAAGATGAGATTGAAAATAAGATGTGGTTCATGGACAGAAAGAATCAGTGTTTTAAATAGGTCAATTCTTCCCAAATTGATCTATAGAGTCAATGTTATTCCTATCAAATCCCAACGAGGTTTTCTCGGAACTTGACAGGCTGACTTGGACAAGTATTGGAAGAGCAAAGGGCTGAAGAGAGCCCAGATTCTCTGCAAGAAGAATGTACTTGGAGAATTTGTCCTTCCAGATAATGAGACGTATTATAAACCAATAGGAATTAAGACAAAATGATTTAGTTCAGGAAGAGACAAAGCAATATATAGAATCGTATATGAACCCAAAAATATGTGAACATTTTATTCATAATGAAGGCTACCTCACAGATCAGTGGAAAAATAATAAATAATTTAATGAGTAATGGTGGAATAATAGGTTATATAGATTTAAAAAACCATGACGTTAGACTTTCAGTCAAGAGGGCAGCATAGGCAGACATGGCTTGCCTCCTCCCACAACCACATCAAAATTACAGCTAAAATACAGACCAACCATCACTCATAACTGTCAGAAATCAAGTTGAATGGAAGCCTGACAACTACAGAATTAAAGAAACCACATCCATCCAGACTGGTAGGAGGGGTGCAGACACAGGTGGGGCTGGTCCCTCACCCACATGTGGTGGATAAAAATTTGGGAAGGATAATCTTGGGAGTGAGGAGTCCCAGCCCCGTGCCAGGTCCCTCAGCCCAGGGGTTCCAGTGCCAGGAGGATAAGCCCCCACAACTTCTGGCTGCAAAAACCAGCAGGGATAGAGTTGGTGGAAGAAATTTCTGGAACCCCAAGCAGTTCCTCTTAAAGAACCCACACATGGACTCACCTACCCAGACTCACTCCCTCTATGCTTGAGCAGTGGGGTAGCAGTTTGAAAAGCACCAGTGGCGTAGAGGGAGGAACCAAAGTGTCTGGCATCAAGGTGAGCAGAGGCCATTGTCCCTTTTCTAAACCCTCCCTCCACAGAGCCATACAGCTGGCAAGCTGGTGCCATATCTGAAACTCCATCAACCTAACACTGTTTGGCCTGCCCTGGAGATCCTAAGAGGCTCCATGCCACCCAACGTCACTCAAGCTGTTTTTTCATAGAATGGCTGATCTTAGCTCATGCTTCACAACTTCCTAAATCCTCTCAAACAAGCAACAGCTGGCCTCAGTGAGCCCCAGGCCAGGCACTAGCAGCAATTCCATCTATGCTGTCTTGAAGGGTAGGAGTTCTTTCTTTCTGCTGCATAGTATTCCATTGTGTAAATGCATCAGTGTATTTTGATCCACACATTTACTGATGAGCACTTAGGCTGTTTCCAGCACTTGGCTATTTTAAATTGTGCTGCTATGAATATCGGGGTGCATAGGATCTTTTGAATTGGTTTTAAGGGATTCTTAAAGTATAATCCCAGCAGTGGAATTGCCAGGTCAAAAGGCAGTTCCATTTTTAATTTTTTGAGGAAATTTCATATTGTTTTTCACAGTGGCTGCACCAGTCTGCATTCCCATCAACAGTGTACTAGGGTTCCCTTTTTTCCATCACCAGCACTTACTGTTTGTTGATTTATTAATGATGGCCATTCTGACTGGTGTGAAGCAGTATCTCATTGTGGTTTCAATTTGCATCTTCCTGATGGCTAGTGATGATGAGCATCCTTTCATACATCTCTGGGTCCTCTCGATGTCCTCTTTGTGGAAGTGTTTGTTCAGGTCCATAGTTTCTATGTCCTTGTTCATGCTGATATAATTTGCAGTATGTTCCTCGTAGCTTCCTTGTAGTTTTGGTAATTCTTACTTAGCACATTGAGCTTCCTTATAACCATTGTTTTGAACTCAATATCTAATAGTTTACTAGATTCTACTTCATTTAGCACTCTTTCTGAGGATTCCTCTTTTCCTTTTGATTGGGGGTTGTTTCTTTGTTTTCTCATTATTTGTGAGACTCTTCTTGTTTGCTTCTGATTCCTCAATTGATCTGTTTTGACTACCTGTCTCTGTGGTGTGAACTTCTGTGGTAGGAGACCTGTGAGATTCAGTGGTGCGGTCTCTTGATCTCCTGAACTTCATGCTCTTGGGATGCCTTTTATGCCATTTGTGTTTGCTCTCTGGATATAACTGGGTTTTGATTGTTGTTGGGTTGTTCTTTGGTGCATCTTTCTCTCTAACTGGTTGACTGAGGGTCACTCTGCCTACCACATCTTACATGCTGTTGTGCATGCCAGAACAAAACTGCAAAGCCCAGGAAAAAACCCACACCCACAAAAATAATTTCCCCCTGCAATCTCACTATCGACAGCAAATGAACCAGTATTAATAAGGGTGCAAAGAGATTAAGACTATTATAAGAAAGGGAAGCAAGTATGAGATGACCTACTGAAAGGAAAATGATTTTGAGAAGGTAGAGGGAGGAGCACTATTAAAAGTTGGAAGTTGGAGCAATGTTAAGACAGAAAGTAAAATTTACATCATAGATAAAAAATGGAATGAAGGAGGCAGAATGGAGTATGAGAAGGGAGATATATAGTATTAGGTTTAAACAGAAATTAAAATAAAATAAAATAAAGTGAGAGAAAGAAAAATGAAGGAAAAAATGTAAGTAAATAATAAAAACATAGGATCCAACTTGGAGTGAAAGATCCATCACAGCACAATCAACAACAAATGAGCTAAAATTAATATAGTGGAATACGAATAAGAGGGAAAAAAGAAAGAAGGAAAAGATTAAGAGATGTCTAGAGGAAAGGGAAGTGATTTTGAAATGATATAGGGAGAGGGAATACTAAGAATGAGGAACAAAAACCAAGCTAAGACAGGGAAAAATTAAAATTTGAGACAAAAGGAAAAAGAAAGACAAAAAGAAAAAGGAGAATAACAAAAAATAAAAGGACAGGATGAAAGAGAAAAGAAAGAAAAACAAGGAAAAAAATAGGCTAAGACAGGGCAAAATTAAAAATTTGAGATTAAAAAAAGAGTAGGAGAGGGGACAGGTAAAATTTGAGATTTGAAATACAAAATTAGTGAAGATCTAGAGGTAAAATTGAAAAAACGCAATAACAACTATCCTACCCACAACTAACTAACAAAGATTGCTGAAGGTGGAGAGAGAACCCAAATATTTTAAGAGTGAGTAAAAGGACGTGAGATGACCACTGACAAGAAAACAGGTTTTGTGAGGCTGGATGGGGGAGAAATGATAAGAGTGTGGAATGGAAACAAGTTGTAGCAAGAGAGAGAACAAAATTTAAAGCAAATATAGTGAGAGGAAAGAAGAAGGTCAAATGGGGTAAGAGAAGGGAGAGGTAAAAATATGTGAACTGAAAAATTGAAATAAACTAACCATAAAATCTAGTGACTTAATATGCACAAATTTGATGAGCAAGAAATGAATGTTAAAAAGCTATGCAGGAAAGAAAATATTGCAAATCATGGAGAAGACCACAGTGGATTTTGTTGTGGTAGCCTCTAGTATTTACCACTGTTTTTTCTTTCTGGATCCACCTCTGGTGATGTCAGATGTTGACCCTGTCTGACCTTAGGCAGCCTGTTCGACACTTCCAGGGATCTACTGTCTATGGCTGTCTCCTTGTTAATCTAGTCACTCAGCATTCAGCAGTCAGGCTGAAGCTCCATAGGGTGGGGCAGAGTCCCTACTGAGGTGGGAGCTATTGTTTCCCCTCTGGCTGACGCTGGTTGGAGGGGAGTGGTCACCCCGAGCAGGATGGCTGTTGCTGCAAGGGGGATAACTCAGCACCAGGATCCCAGCGGCTATTCTCTCAGTTCTCTCCCCAAAACCTCTGTGTCTCCAGTTTCTCCTCAAGCGTCTCTAGCCCACTCTGCCCTTACTTTTGCTGAAGCCTGGGGTAAGTGTCTGCAACTGAAAATTTGTGCTTTGGCCCTTAAATGGCTCTTTGCATCTCCAGCCATCTGTCTCTGGCAGAGAGCAACCCTGCAGCTTTTTGTCACTGGTTATCTGTGTACTTTTTGGGCTCTGGTGCTCTAGACTGGGGATCCCAGCTTAGGGTTTAGACCCCACACTTCTCAGGGGGATCCAACCAGTTGCCTAATTATCCCTCTGGTGCTGCTGCCTGTGGGCACCCAGCCAGCCTTCTCGAGTCTCCACTTCCTTCCTTACCAGTCAGGTTGTGCTGAAGCTGATTCTTCTGTCTCTCCAAGGTTGTAAGGCTTCCCTCCAGATAGTGTTCAGTTGTTTGTTCCGGGTGATTTCTCCACAATTTAGTTGTAATTCTAGATTGATCCTGGGAGGAGGTTAGTGTGACTTCCATTCACTCCTCCACCATCTTGCGCCTTTTGCTGGCTTCTTCTTATAAGGGCACTAATGTCATTCATGAGGGTTCCACCCTCATCCATGACCTAATTACCCTCCAAAGGTGCCACCTCCAATATTGTCACATTGAGGATTAGATTTCAACATATAAATTTTGCGGGGGAGACACAAAATTCAGTTCAATCTATATATATTTCACTCAAAGATATACATAAGTGTATTAGTTTGCTAGGGCTGTCCTAATAAAGTATCAGAGTCAGGGCCTCAAACAACAGAAATCTATTTCTCGGTTTTGGAAACCAGAAGTCTGAGATCAAACTGTCAGAATGTTGGTTTATTCTGAGGCCACTCTTCTTGGTTTGTAGATGGCCATCTTATCCCAGTGTCTTCACCTGGTCTTTCCTCTGCCTGTCTGTGTCCCAAACTCCCCTTTTTATAAGGACACCAGTCATATTGGATTAGGGCCCACCCTAATGACCTCACTGAATCTTAATTACCCTTAAGGATTCTATCTCCAAATGCAATGACATTCTGATATACTGGGGGTTAGGGCTTGAACATATAAATATGGTGGGGGGAATAACACAATTCATTCCATAACTTGTACTATTATATGCCCCTAAAATATACTATTTTTTATGCTTCTAGAAGACTATATGACCAATGGTGACCATCTTTGCTTCTACAGACCAGGGTTGCAGGGGTGAGGACTATTGGACCTGGAAAGAGGTAAGGGGAAAAACATACTTGGCTGGCATCCTTTTGTACCTTTTGAAGTGTCCTCTGAAGATAGTACCTACTTAAAAATTTAATTAGGGCACTGGCCAGTGTGGGTCAGTTGGTTGGATGTTGTTTTGCGAGGCGAGGGGTCACTGATCTGATTCTTGGTCAGGGTGCACGCCTGGGTTGTGGGTTTGATCCCCACAGCGGGGCATGTGTGAGAGGCAGCTGGCTGATGTTTCTCTCGCTCCCTCCCTTCCCCTCTCTCTAAAAATAAATCTTTTAAAAAATTTAGTTAGGTACAAACAAGGGAAAAATTGGAGTCGCACAATCTTTCCTTTTTGTTGGCATTTTAAACATTCTTTCTTCTCTTTGCAGAAGATGACTAGTTTATGCATAAAGAACCTAAAAGGTCTGGATCTGTGCCCTTTTGTGTTTCTCTAACCTAAGAAAGCATTTGTTTTGTGCAATCCCCAGCAAGGCCCTGCTGAGACTTGTCCCACATAAACTATGTAAATTATTTTTGAACAGGTTTCTTTACATCCACCATATAGAAGGGTGGCAGAAATTCCTCTTATGGATTCCCCTTCTTAGACAGCATAAACCCTTTAAAGTCATATCCTATCACTCCTCTGTCAAAACCTTGCAAAAGCCTCTGTTTCACTCAGAGCAAAAGTGAAGTCTGGCTGCAAAGCCACAGAGCCACAGAGCCACAGAACCACAAAGCCACAAAGCCAGTGTGATCTGCCTTTTATTCAACGTGACCCCTCTGTGCTTCCTGCTCCTTCTCACTGGACCAGACAGCCTGAAGCTCTTGCCTGAGGCCTCCACTGTAGCTATGGGACTGCTGGCCCCTAGATGTCCATGGGTCCTTATCTTTAAGAGTTGGCTCCATGTCACTTCCTTAAGGATATCCACTAATTTTGGCCATTGTATTTACATTTGCAACATGCCTCCCTCTCTCCACTCCACTCACTCCCTCAGTCGTTATCCCCCTTAATGCTCAGATTTTATGTTATTTTTTCTGCAGCATTCATCACCTTCTAATATACTGTATATTTTTATTGTCCATTTTCTCCACTAGAATGTAAGCTCCTTGAAGGCAAGAATCTTTGCCTGTCTTAGTCACATCATATCTGGCACATAGTAGGTAGTCAATAAATATGTTGAATTAATGAACAAATAGATGACGAGTAACAGTGTACCTTTCTTTGTGCCTGAGAAAAGAACCTCAGTGTCCTAGGCTTCATTGCCCCTTCTCTCCCACTGTTCCCCTCTGCAGTGAAACAGAAGTCTTTACTTATTATGATGAACAACTACCAGAGTAACCTCATCTCAAGTGTCAGGCCCCCTGCTAGGCACTTGACCTGTGGTCTCATTAATCCTTATTATGCCTGTGATGTATGTATTAAAAGTACGTTCATTTTACCAATAAGGCTTATCAATAATAAGTAGCTATCTCAGGGTTACCAATTAAGCATTAGTCTTAGGGTTTCACACAGACTTTTTGCCCATAAACTGAGACTTTCCTGGAAGTGTCTCTGTCCTTGCCTCATTTTTTTTCTCAGGCACTACCTGCCCATCACCTCCCTAAAAATAAAATCTGCTTTGCCCTTTAACAGGAATTCCATGAGTGAGGGTGGGGTGGTTAACTGAGACTTGTGCTCATCTCAGATAAATTTCATGATAGACTCAGATTCTTGCAGAAGTTTCATTCAACAAACGTTTCTGGAGCTCCTCCTGGGCCCCTGGCAACATGTTGGTTTCTGAATTATTAAGATGTTCCTCAGGAGATTTATAGATAAGCATAAAGGTTACTCCTCAAACCCCACTTCTAGTTTAATTCAAGTTTACCTAGGCAAGGGCAAACCTGGTGTCCATGTAAGAAATGGTCAAACATAGAAGAATTTTTATGAGTTGCCCTGGCGAGTGTGGCTCAGTTCGTTGGAGCATCACCCCAAAACCGAAAGGTTGTAGGTTTGATTCCTGGTCAAAGCACATACTTAGGTTGTGGGTTCAATCCACTGTCCAGGCGTGTAGGATCCCTTGTTCAGGCACATACAGGAGGCAACCAATCAATGTTTCTCTCCACATTGATGCTTCTCTCTCCCTTTCTCTCTCTTTCTTCTCTCTCTAAAAGCAATGAAAAATATCCGAAGGTGGGGATAAAAAACATTAAAAAAAATTTTTTTTTCTGAGTTTATTTGAGCCAAACTGACAATTGCCGGGAAGCAAAACATCAAGGAATTGAGAAAATGCTCCTAGAAATGGCAGTTTTGCACCTTATTTTATACATTACATTCAAAAGAGAAGAAGATGTAAGCTGGTTACATGAAATCCATTGGTGATAGATTAGGGAGGCGGGAGAAAGCAAAGGGGAGGAACCTCTGGGATTGGATAAAAAGTAAAATGATAGACATATACTGCTTTTACATAGGCGGGTACAGGATAGTTAACAGTGAACAATTAACACGATAACAATAACAATGAGGAGATTTGTGGTCTCCGAGGGGTGGGGGGAAGGAAATTTGAAATGCGGAAGGTATGTTAATATAGATGCGAGTGACTATAGATAAAGAGTGACTCTTGTCAGGGAAGATACTGGCCTAGGACAGGACTGCCCACCGTGACCTGCTTTCAGTTGGAGAAGTTTTTAATTTCAGACCATCCTATGTGGTTACTTCAGGTCTCTGAGTTTGTAAGACTGTCATGCAGTCCTCACCTCAATTTGTCAGGTTTGGTTTGTGACCCCTTTCATCTGCACTACTCAGCGTTAGCCCCAAATCTAGGTGAAAAAGAGGATGTCCAAGGCTCAAGAAGCTCTCCTCTTCTTAATGGTCAGTGCTCTTAGTTTCAGGTTATTTCAGATGGGGGTGAGAGTCGGATACAGATAACAGGCACAGATAGAGACACAGCAGAAAAATCTCCCAAATGTCTCTTACTAGGAATGCTGTGACACAATTTCTTTAGAAGTAAATTCACCTTTCCAATGATGATGCCTGGGGCTACGATTACCGATAAAGAGCACTTCCGAAGTCTAAAGTTCCTTCTGCTTCCTGGCCTGTCAGATCCTGCAGAGATGGGTGAGGCAGGCTGGAAGGAGCAGGTCAACCAGGAAGACCTGAGGCTGGAGGGCAGTGCAGGATGGCAGCCACGGAGATGTGTTGTCTAAACCCCCTCCAAGGGAGGCTTGCTGCCCAACTGTCGGGCTGGTCAGCAGACAGGCGCCAGTGGTGAGCTCTGTCAGGTTCTGCCTCAGCTGCAGAGTGGCCTCCCAGGTGGCCACACACTTTCTGGGGCAGCCTGCATCCTAGAACAGAGTGCAGTGGGGATACAAAGCCCTGGCTCCCTGTGCCTGATCTGAGACTCTGACAGCCCTTGCTCCAAGCTCCCCATCAGATTCACGATTTGTCAGGTCTGCGTCACAGTTCAACCTCCCTTCCTTTCATAGATGTTGATCCATAATCAACACAGTACACCGCAAACTCCATTTCAGTGTCTACTTCTTGGAATATCCAAGCTGAGGCAATGGGTCAGGAGATGCGGAGTAGGCCCTGCTGCAGATACAGACTAAAGAGGCTCCCCATGGCCAAAGTTAGCCCATTTGGCTCTAGGGTTTGCGTATGGGCTGTTCTAAGTGGTGGGCAGAACACAGCAACGGCATACGTGCCAGTAATGCCTTGAGCCCAAGAAGGCCTATCTGGAGGCAGAAGGACTCCACAATCACTCCTGGTGCGGATCATTATTCTCTCTCTCCAGAATCATTTTCTAGTCTCCTGAACTCCCATCAGACTGATTCTTTTGAACCCCTTGTTAGGTCGTGTTATTCTTTTCAAGTAAAACCCTTCAAAACCACCATAAATTCAAGATGAGGCTAAATTACTCCACCTGAATGATCAGTGACTTGAGGTCTGGCCGTGTGTGATTCTCTAAGCTCAGCTCTTGCAGCTCTGAGCTCAGCCAGCACCTCACCTGCTTCCCACCAGCTACCTAACAGGCTGCGGAGGGCTTTTCCTGTTTGTTGCTTTAGGCACGAGGGCCCAAGATTGAAAACAACAAACAGTAGTACTGCTCCCTTCCCTTATAAATACAGCTGCCAATTTAGGTACTGCTGCCATTCTGGGGCTTATTAAGAAGTGGTAGAACCAGCCCTGAAGCCCACAGCAACCAAGCAACTTCTCTCCCCTCCCCAAGACTGGGGAGGAGGGAGGATGGCGGAGAGATGGGGGATGATCAAAGGCAAGCAGGAGAGTATCTGGCTCACTGAGGCTCTCCTTGTGAAGGTTGTGCACTGGGCCCCCTCACCCAGCAGAGGGACACACAGCCTGGGTACAAGCAGTGGTGGGGTAGGGGAGTTGAGCCAGGCTTTCCCTCTCATCCTCAGAACAGTTCTCGGATGAGCCCACCTCCGACTCACCACTTGGACACCTACCACACGGGGACAAGTGGGCCAGCCAACATTAGTCAGAGAGGCAGCAACTGCAGAAAGGATCACACGAGGGCTGGGTAGGCAGAGTGACATTCTCCCCTCTCCCCCTCCCCCCTGGCCACCCCTCACAGGAAGTGCTCATCATCAGAAACCCCACTGCGGTCTGTATATATGGGTTTAAAGTTTTAAACTACCTTTTAATAAACCAGAAAAGGAGAGAGAGAGAGGGACGGGGACAGAGGGAGGGGGAGGACCAGGGGAAGGGGGGGACAAGGATAGAGAAATTCTCCTGTGCCTTACAAGGGTGCTAATCCCATTAGGGCTCCACCCTCATTCATAATCTAATTACCCTGTATTTCACTGTGTATAATTGCACTATTTTTGCCCAAATTTTTTAGGGAAAAAAAGAATGCACATTATACGTGGGTGGTACTAATTCTGTATCCATATAAGTGTTTTTAATTCTTTTATTAATACTTATGCATTAAAAGTGTAACTCTAGAAAGCAATAATGATATCAGTGTGCAAAATAATACCTTGCAATAAATGCTAGAATTACTTTATAATACAAAAAACCAGTATCTAAATATAAATGAATAAAAAATTGAATTAAAAAATTAAAATGAAAGACTTTTTCCTGAAGGTTTGTGCCAAAAACATGAGTATGCATTATATACGGCAAAATACGGTATCTCCCTAAATCCCTGCCTCTGAATACTATCACGTGGGGATTAGAGGGGATTAGAATTTTAACATGTGAATACTAAGAGGACACAAACCTTCAGCCCTCCAACATTTACCAAATGGCAGCGGCAAGACTTGAATCAGAGAGCTTAGTTCCCAAGCAGTGACGGGCTTGCCTTCTTACTCCACACTGTCTCCTAAGCACTCGAAAACCCTGTTCTCTGATCCTCTGGCCTTCTTGGAGGGTCTTGTTCTGTTGTTTATACCTCTCTTTTCTCGATTTTGAATTTCTGCCGTCCTCTGGCCTTCCTCCCACCCGTCATGTCAATATGCCTCTTCTCACTTCTGCCTGACCACAGGCTGGTTACGTTGGAGTAGCTCATGCTCGCTGCCTCCACACCTGCTCACCTTCTCTAGATTGCTTTCAGCTGGTCAGTAATGACTCAGTTGATGACTTTATGGTATTTGCTGCCATTGACCCTTCCCTTCTCGAAAATTCTGCCTTGCTCTGTTTCTGAGTCATCCTTGACCCTTCCCTTCTCGAGAATTCTGCCTTGCTCTGTTTCTGAGTCATCCTTCTCTGTGAGGTTTCTCTTCCCTCTGGACACTCTTTTTTGACTCCCAGACTGGTTTCTAACTGGCTTTCTTGTTACACCTTAGTGTTGGTGTAACCCTGGTCTTCATCCTGAGTGCTCTTCTCAGGGCAGGCCCCTCCCTTTGTAATAGTGTTCTCTCCTGGGCCTTCAATCCCTGCAGCTATGTGTAGTTAGAAATATTTACTTATTAAAAAACGAAAACAGCTTTGAAATATTTATTTTAAATAACAGTAGAGCCATAACATATTAACAAATATTTTTATGGCAATAACTCCATTTTTAAAGCAAAAAAATTACTGAGAAGAATTGCGTTGTTTTACATTTTGCAAATCTCTTTAATGTCTGACTTAATAGAAGACAGCTGGACAATCATGTCTGCCTCTGCATTCGATGTTTTCCAATATGTTATTTTGGTTGAAGTATTTAGAAAAAATCCAGCTTCACACTGATAATAGTTAGAAAAAGGAGGGTTTTTTTTTTTCCTGACAGCCTTTTCACATAATTATATATTGTTTTCTTTGATGCTACTCCACAGGACACAAGTATTAGTTTCCTAAAGGTTACAGGCAATTGAATCTTATAGCGAACGTTTTTTACTCTCTTATATTAAAAATCTTTTGGTCTATTTTACAATTCGAATAGATATTTTACCCATGTATTATTTTGTAAAATTATACACCGGACTTTTGGAAATATTGGTTCCCTGGGTTATGCACATTTTTCAAGTGTCGATGCATTTCCTTCCACATCAGATAATCATATTTGATAGGGCTGCTGTAACAAAGCAGCACAAACAGAATGGCTTAAAAAAAGAGAACTTTATTCTCACCTTTTCGGAGGCTTGTCTGGAATGAAAGTGCTGGCAGGGTTCCCTCCTTCCTGAGGCACCGGGGGAGCGTGTGTCCCACGCCTGCTTCCCAGCTTTTGGGGTTGCCGCCAACCCTTGACATCGCTCAGCTTGCAGCTTCATCGATTCAGTCTCCACCTCCATCTTCACATGGCCTTCTTTCATGTGTGTGCCTGTGTCCAGTCACTCAAATCTCTTTATGTAAGGAGTCTGGACTACTGTTAACTTGATTATGCCTGCAAAGTCTCAATTTCAAAATAAGGTCACATTCATTGCTACCAAGAATTAGAACTTCAACATGTTTTTTGGAGGGACACAATTTAACCCATAGTAGCCAACACTTCAGAAAAATGTTTAAGAACTGGGAAGCTGTTAACATTCACAGTGGGGGAAACAAGTTTCCAAAATTTGAATTTTTGCCTGAAAACTCAAATTTCATAATCGGCAACAAAGGCAATAAATAACAAAGACTACAACAAAACAAAGAACAGTTGTTTTCCTTGAAGGGGCAGGTTTACTTTGTTCATTTTTAAGGAAGTATGTCCCAAAGATACAGGTGAGAACAACCTTAGTTTATCGGTCATTTTTTTAGGCAAAAATGGAGTTCCATGAAAAAAGTACCTTTTTTTTAGACAATTGTATTTCTCTGTATCACAAAAGTGCTTTGTTTGTCCTTCCTGTTGCTGTAACTGAACTGAGACGGGGTCCTGCTCCCTACCACCCATAGGCAAATTCTGGAGGCAGAGGTTTGGTGAAAAAAAGTCTTTTATTCAAAAGCTACACAGTTTTGGGAGAATGGCAGGTTTCTGCCTCAGCGCCTATCCCTTCTAGAACAACCAGAGAGAAAGCTCTCCACCCTCTGCCAGACCCGTTCAAGGCAGTGCCTGGAGTTTCTCCTCTCATCTAAAAACACCATCTTTTGGAAAACCGCAGGCAGCCACTGCACAATCATACAAGCCAACCCCCGAGGAAGAGAAAAAGGCCAAGTTTCTGCCTTCTACCAGTTTAAATCTCCCAGCCCATAATTCCATGTGCTCCTGAAGCATCCAGCTTCTCAGCCTATCCATTCTTTTCCAGACTATACTGGTAGCTCTGCACCTCCCCCTGCTACCATGTTCTGGAAGGGAGTAGGAGGGTTTTCCCCTCTGTCAATCACCCTGGTCATCCTCGCTAGGCTCAGTGCAAAGTCTCCTCCTGGCACGTCTCTGCCCAGGGCTAGGGAGATCTGTCACATAGCTTGTTTACTGTTGCCTTGGGCAACCTTCTCCTGTAACCCCTCCCCTCTCCTTATGATTTCATTGCATTATACCGGATATGAAAAACGGGTACACTCAGAGGTCAATATTTAATGAAAAGTCATTTTTATTGCTTCATCAAGAATATTTTAGACGAATTGACGTATGTTTTTCTATGAGTGTATGGTGGTGAAGGCAAGACAATTAGTTTATGTTAGTGCTGAAATAGCAGCAGTTTTACCTATCATTGCTTTTGTAATATTCGTTCAAGCTCATGACAGTGAAAAAACCTTAATTTTATTAATGAAAATAGTTTTGACTTTGTAGCCCCCTTGAAAGGGCTTTAGGGACCCCTAGTGGTCTGCGGACCACACCTTGAGCACCACAGTCCTGGAAAGCTCTCCACTGACTCTGCCTCTGCCGTAGGGCCCATCAGGTCTTAGGAGGACTATTGTAGTAACCATAACCAGCTCTCTGTCCCTAAACTCATATCTTCAAAACAGTCCTCCACTCAGCAGCCAGTGAGCTCTCAGAAAAGGCATGCGTCGTCTACGGCCATACTACTCTGAATGTGCCTGATCTCATCTGATCTCAGGAACTAAGCAGGGTTGAGACTGGTTAGTACTTAGACAGGAGAAAGGCTTGTGTCACTGGGACACTCCTCTTCTTTGAACAGATCAGTGTCTTCCCATTGAATTTAAAGCCCAAACTCCTTAACATGGCATGGCATGGCATGGCATGGCATAGGAGGTAACCTCTGATCTAACAATGACTTACCTTTCCCATCTCTTCTCGAGCTACATTTCCACATGCCACTTTCCAGCCACACCAGGTATGTTAATCTATCATGGGGTTCCCCGGTCTGGAATGCCTTGCTGTCCTCACCTCTCACCTGTCTAAGTTTGATTATTTTAAAAGTCAGCATCTGTCACCTCTTCCAGGAAGCCTTCCTTGACTACTTTTTTGGACTAGCAGGTTTTTCTACCCTATGTGTTCATGCTATTGTTATGGAAAAATGAAACGACCAGACACCGAGGGGTTTAGGAGCATGATCTTTATTTACGTGCACGGGCCCAGAGGAGACAAACTCCAAATTCTGAGCCCAGAACAATAGCCCCGCATTCCCTTTATGCTGGGCCAAGTGGGGGAGGGTATTGGGAGGCGTAGTATAGATTTGGCGCGAAAAGGGCTTACAGAGGTGGGAGAGAAGCATTTACATCATAAGTCAGGGTAATTAGCATTTCATCTTTGGTATCAGCCTTGATTCCCTCTACACTATCATATGCTTACTCCATCACTGATCTTCTAATAATGTACCACAGTAGCAGTGAATAATAAAAATTACATTATAACCACAAACATTTATTTACTACTTATTATTTGCTGGACATGGTGTCAAACATATTAAATTCACCATAATTTCTATCATACATTAATTTCTATTACTTACATTAAGACTTTACCTTCTTCAATACCAGGGTGCGGAAGGTAAGACAAAAATTGGTTAAATGTATGGTTCTGGAAGTGTAGGAGATAGGAGTTTACATCTCAGCTTCAAGCTATGGGAACTTAAACAAGTTACTCTTCATCTTTTTTCCAAATTTTTTTTTTTTTTACTAAAGTGATAGATGCTATTCAGAAAAGTACAAGGATGAAAGCAATAAATGACTTTCAAATCTCATCATTCAGAAGTAAAATTATTTGTGAACATGGTTATAGATTTTCCCAAGTAGATCCATATGTTAGAATAATACACAAAAAACAAAAATATGTATAACAATTGAATTATTCCATATTCTATTGTTCAAAAGTAAAAAAATAAATATCAAGAACAACAATTAGAAACTAGTGAAATGGCTGAAATTCAGCTGTTTTTTCACCACGAGGGGTATTCTGAGACATTAGCAGTTCCTCTAAATCCCTCTAAAGCCTGCATCCAGCAGGCTGCATATTGACCCACAGAGGTTCGTTGCTGGGCTGCTCAGTGTATTTAAAGAAATAGAAGCTGAATGCCTTGGTGGGGGAGGGGTGCGCACACTCTAATTTGCAAGCTATCCGCCCACTTCTTACTGCCTCCTTCTGGCCATTTCACATGCTCACTGAGCCATGGGAAAGGGTGGGGGTGAAGTACATGAGCTGGGGAGACTGACTGGGTTTGAATTCTGATTCCATGACTTGCTGCCTTTGGGGCTTTGGGTAGCTTAAAGTCTCTCGTGTTTTATTTCCTTTTTTGTAAAATGGGGCTAGTAATTTACTCTATTTTATGGGGTTATTGACAGGATAAAATAAATTAATATGTGTAAAGAGCTTAAAGCAATAAGCATGTGACAAACATGCAGTAAATATTTGCTGTTAGCACTTCTTATCTGGCTCCTGTGTAAGGTTACAGGGAAAAAAAGGTTATAAAAACCATTATGGGTTGGAGTTACTATGCTTTCAAAAACATCGTGATTTAATTTTAGATACCACCAACTGATGGTCTACTAGAAAATATGAGACAAGCTCTGTGGCACTTCTCCCCGGCTCCTTCTCCCCTCCTACCATTTTGTAGTTGTTGGTCAGTGTTATTTCTTTGTAAAGATTACGGTGGTTACAATCCATTCTGCTCCCATCACTTCTCTGGTTATTTAACTTTGCTTTGACATTTCCATTGGTTTGATGGGCACCACTGGTTTTTTTCCCCCCAGAATATCTGAGTTTTTTATTCTGATTCAACTCTTGATCAGGTAAAGCTTATTTCTTCAAGAAAGGCTCATACATTTCCTGGGTTCTTGCATATTTGAGAATGGCCTGTCTTTTGCCTTTATGCTTGAATGACATTTTAATGGAATGTAATCTTTTGGGGACACTTTTTCTTTCCCTTAGAACTTTGTAGACATTGCTCTACTGTCCCCTGCCACTGAACAGTGCAGTGGAAAATCTGATTTTTTATCCTTCAATTTATGTTAATTAACATATGTATAAATATCTCCTTTTTCTATCAATATTATTGAAAAAACACTGCATCATTTTGATTAAAAGGTTGAATTCTTATACTTTGGAGAAATTTTCCTCTATTGCATTTCTACACAGTTTCTCTACTTTTTGTAGTTCTTCACTTCCAGGACATTAATAATTCTTGTAAGAGTGTTTTTGTCATCTGTTCTTTAACTGTTTTAAATTTCAAGTCCTTTCCCTCAATATTGACTAAGATCGCCTCAAGTCTTCTGTCCATAGAAATAATATGGTATTCAGCTGCATCTATTCTTGTTAGTTATTTTTCTCAGTCATTTGTTAAATCTGAAGATGAACTCTGCCCTTTGGGGAGCAGCTCAACTCTCACCCCAGTTCCCGTATCTTTAGCTTGGCTTCGTTGAGTCTGCCTTTATGCTGTGTCGTTCAGGGTCTGATAGAAGCTTGATCAGAGTTTATACACAGAATTTGAGCCTTTTTCTTCGGATCATTCCTTTCCAATATTTCTCCTCCCTCCTTACTTTCCAGTATACTCTGTCATCTTGTTCTTTAGGCCAGAGGACTATGGATTTTTTTTTTTTATCAGAGTTTTGAGCCTCTTCACAATGTGCTGATCTTAGCGGGTCTCCAGGCTAAAAACTAGAAAAATAGGTAACTCATCCTTTACTATTACATTCTTCTGAGGGCTGACTCTCTCCAGAGTCTTTTTGTTTCTATTATTTGTCCATACCCAAAATGGAAATTGCTGGTAATTTTTTTTTCTTTTTTACCGTTCTGTTGTTTTTACTTTTGCTATTCATTGTATAAAATGTTGGGAGAGATCCTTTAATCTAGTGTTATTTTGCCACCTTTACCCAAAACTTATTTTGTGCAAATGTCTTATCCTTCCCGAGCCTCAGATTTATAACCTGTAAAATGGGGCAAAGAACTCCCTTCTTTGTGGAGTTCTCAATAAGTGTTAAATGGGATAGTGTGGATAAGGTTTTTTAGCCCAGTGCTTGGCAGTTCATAAGATTATTACCATTATCTTTAGTGTGAGTAACTCATTCCTAACATGGAGCCTGGTATATAGTGGGAGGTAAATGATTGTTGAATAAATGAATTAGATGCATGAAAATGAAGCAGTAGGAGAATGGACATAAAAAATGATGGAATTACAGGAAAACCGATATGTAAAGTTTGGCATTTTCCCTGGGTCTGGGCTCATGGCAAAAATGCAGGCCTGTGGCCAGGTAGCTCTTCCCTCCAGCCAGGCTGCTTTTGCATAAGGTGCTCCTCTCACTGGCGTGGTGATTTATTATGCAAGCTGCAGCTTGAGGCCAAGGCCTTCAAAACCAGGTGAAGAGTCCCCACACCCTCCTTTTTACACATTTCAGGAGGCATCAGGGAAGTTTTGGGGATTCTGAAGCCTGACAGGAACTTGCCTGAATCCTTAGCATTGGAGGAAATGCCTGAAAACTGCATTTGTTTGGAGCGGTATCAGAGACCAAATGAAGAGGCTAGGAGATGGGGGAGGTCCCTCATTGTCCAGACATGACAAGTATGTTAACGCCTTGACTTTAGGAAGGAATTATTCCTTTTAGTGGAGGGCCAAAGTGCCAGTCCTCAACAGGCAGCTACATGCCCCCAAATCATACCGGTGTTTCCAGGCCAAGGGGTTCAGGGATCCAGGCTACGGCCGCGGCCGTGCCTCTGCTCGCAGTGTCTGCCAGCCGTTTCGAGAAGATGCTGGGTGGACCAGGGCTTAGGCCTCGGGCTCTTCTCCACCGGAGAGAAATACAAGAAGACTTTAAAAAATATTATTAATTAACTTGTACACCTAAAAATTGTTAAAATGGCAAATGTTATCACAATTAAAAACAAAACTAAGGAATTAATACATGCCTATTGTAGACAATTTGAAAATTAGGAAAGATTTAAAGAAACAGAATTATCCATATTCCCGCCCTCTAGCAATTTTGGAATGTCTTTCTGTTTATACACAAATGGATTGTTTACCTAGTCGAGATTATACTGTCTATAATGTGGGGAAGGTTGTACTTTATTATAATATGAGCATGTTTGTCTTTAAGTATTGTTTGAAAATATCACTTTCAAGAATTCAAATTAATTCATTTTATAGATTCATCAAATTGTATTTCATTGTTTCAGCAGTTATTTAGGCAAAATATTTCCAATAGTTTACAGGAAAAAAGTAACACTTCAATGCACATCTTTAAATATAAGCCTTTGCCTAAGAGACCTTATGAAAGTGTAAACATTTTTCTTTTCTTTCTCTTTCATCCCACCCAGATCCTAGGTTTCCTTAAATGCCTGGCTCAGGTCTAGCCTCTGCTTGAAACCCTTCTCTGAGCATGTCAGCCTGCAAAAATCCTTTCCTTCTCTGACTCCGATGGCATTCATTTGTTCACTCGTTCATTCATCAAGTATCATTTGAGGGCATATCAAGTATGTCTATGTATATGTTCATCAAATATTAATTTCCTCTCCAATGATGTGATTGCTTATATAATGATTATGGCTAATGTCCACTGAGTACCTACTCTGTGCTGGCACTTTTTAGAGTACTTTAATAGATTATCTTATTTCATCATTACAATACACGCTTCACCCGTGGGAAAGCTGAGGCACAGAGAGATTAAATAACTTGACCAAGGTGGCTCAGCTATTTTTGGATGATCTGGGATTCAGTCATAGTCACTGCGGCTCCAGAGTCCATTGACTGCATTAACAATTATACATGTTGCCTCAGCTAAACTGACTGGAGATGGATCATTGAACAAAGCAAGTGTACCTCCTGGGCTACGGAGCTTACTTAGAGCCTGTGCTGCTACCTGGCCCTGGATCACAACAACCTTAGGCTGTTTTCTCATGGCTATATGTGGGCAACTCTCGCTTCTCCACCCTGTGAACTCCGGGAGGTCTGGAGCCCTGTCTCCTTCTGCCTTGCACTCCCTAGCAGCACACAGCTAGTGCACAAGGTTAATCGGTAATGCCTTTAAACCGATGGGTGGGAGGCAGCAGAAAGAGACCTGATTTGGAAGCTAAAAAGCAGTACTAACGTTCTCTCAGACAAGTGCCTATTTCATAAATTAGGTGTCTTAGTTCAGGCTTTTATAACAAAATGCCTTACACTGGATGGCTTATAAAGAATAGAAATTTATTCATAACTGTCTGGAGGCTGGGAAGTCCACAACTGAGGCATCAGCAGACGCGGTACCTGGTGAGGGCCTGCTTCTTGGTTCATGGGGATCCGTCTTTTCGCTGTTTTCTGCTGTGGTGCTTAAAGGAGCAGAGAGGTTTTCTCAGGCAGCTTCCCTAAGCGCACCAATCCTGTCTGTGATTAGCTCCACCTTCGTGACCTCACCTCCCAAACACTCCTCCTCCTAATACTGTCCCCTTGGGCATTAGGGTTACAACATATAAATACTGGGGGCGGGGACATAAAATTTAATCTATAATAGTGGGTGATAACAGTTAAAATGCTTACCTTTTTAGTGGGATTAAAAGAAGAATGAGAGAAAAAGAAGGAAGAGAAGGAGGCTTCTCACGCAATGTCATAAGCATTTGTGTTTGTTTTTTTCTTTCCGAATTGACCCTAGGGTTTGAAATGTTAGTTGCCCATCAACTTTTGATCAGATTCACATCTGATAGTTATAATAGGTACCATCATTTGGAGGCAGGTTAGTTAGAAGCTAGGAAAATTCCCTGACAAATGTAATGAGAAAACTGAAACACTAGTTATACAAATGGCTGAGCAATTAGCAGCCAGCTAATGAATCACAAGACCCTGTCTTCCCTTACAAAATACACCTAGGAGTAGATGGTTTAAATCTATCCTCCCCAACCAAAGATATCCCCTAGTCAGGGGAAAAGATAACAGGGACCTAATTAGTGCCAGACTTAATCCAAGAACAGATGAAGTCAGAGTACTAGATAACAAAAAACCCAATTAGAGCCGGGGAAATCCAAGATGGATGTA
The DNA here is from genome assembly GCA_004026545.1 of Mormoops blainvillei. NCBI lineage: Eukaryota > Metazoa > Chordata > Mammalia > Chiroptera > Mormoopidae > Mormoops > Mormoops blainvillei. Next base: position 422,117 of record PVJD01000221.1, on the reverse strand, counting down.
AAGCTGACGAGAGAATGATCCCTGACCCCACCATTCACTGATTTTGATGCACCAGCGTATTAAGACACACTTGGGAAGCAATGAATATTCTGTTGAGACCTCGCCTAAAATTTTTGCTTATAGAAAACAGATCAAAACCGTCAAGACAAAGGATGCTAGCATGTGCTCTCCCTTGAGCATGCCCATGCCCCCATTTCCTCAGGCATGTACTTTTGCTTTCTCTCTTTTAAGCCTTAAGTTAAGGATTCTGAGGAGACTTGCAACCAAGGGAGCAGTGGGCAGTGGCAGCTAGTCCCAGGCTAACCCCCAAATCCTGTCTCCAAGGGCCCTCCTCTAGCCTCACTCTCCATGGAGCCGGACCAGCTCTGCCTTGGCTAATACTGTTTCTGTGATTTTACTCCCTCTCTCCCAAGCCCTTCCTTTTCCTCACTGCTCCAGTGGCAGCTAGTCCCAGGCTAACCCCCAAATCCTGTCTCCAAGGGCCCTCCTCTAGCCTCACTCTCCATGGAGCCGGACCAGCTCTGCCTTGGCTAATACTGTTTCTGTGATTTTACTCCCTCTCTCCCAAGCCCTTCCTTTTCCTCACTGCTCCAGACATTAATAAACTAACCCTCACTTTCATCTGAATTCGTGTCTTGAAATCTTTCTTGCATGCGTCAGGGAACTACCCATTCCAGACCTTGCTTGTTCAGACTTGCCTCCGTCTGGTCCCTTTCTGGTGAAAATTTCAGTACCTATCTGATGTCTGGCGCTGCACATAATAGACTTATAGCTGATCTTTACTGTCATCCTTCAAGCGCTACAGTAACCCCATTTCGTAAGCTCGGAGGAGTTAAGGGTCTTGCCCAAGCCGCCTGGCCAGTGAAAGGCAGGGCAGCGATCAAACTGCTTTGCTTTGCTCTGACATCTGCCGAAGCACCCCTGCCACACAGGATTGGCTCTTGCCTCGCCGCCTATTTAGGGAATGAAGAGGCCCCTCACAGAAGTATGGCCTCCTTGTGGTTTTTTTGAAGGCCTTGGAGGGGATCAGAGGGGAAAATGCCAACTAACAGGAGTAGGTCTATTTCCAGACCATGAACGAGCCAGCAGGGACCTGCATTCCCCACCTCAACCCACCCGTGATCCTGGGTCCAAATTTGGGGAATGGCCAGGTGAGGAGAAAAGATTCTGAACTGATTCAATTCACATCTCTAAACTTTATCCTCATTTGTGGATTTATTTATATAAAACAAAGGATGTTTCTATGAAATATCCAATATATTTATTTGAAAGAGTATAAACACCAAATCTCATTTAGTTATAAATTTAATGAATGGAAAAAAAAAAAAGTCCCAGGAAATTCTGCAAGGGTGTTTAAGACTTTAGAGAAGGAAGAGATCATTTTGGACTCACGGCTTCCTGGAGAAACTTAGGGTTGAACTAGTTCTTAGAGGGGAAGTATGTTCATATAGGCAGACTGAGAGGAAGGAGGGCATTTCAGAAGAATAAAAAAGTATCAGCACATTCTAATGGTAGAAATAATGAGGAGATGAGTCACGTGATCCTTATGTTACTTTGCCTCCAAGGAAAAACCGATGAACATAGTGGTTAAAGAGTGGCTTTGAAGTCATCATACACATGTTAGTTTACTCCCCACCTCTGCCATTTACAAGTCACCCAGCCTTTGGTAAGGAGTTTATTTAAACTCCTTAAGCCTCAGTTATCTTGTTTCCAAATGTGGTTAATGGTGCACACTGCACAGGGTCTTTGTAAGGATTAACTATACCATAGTTTTCAGTTCCTTGTTCAGTAATTTGAGGAAGTCATTATTATCTATTACATCATTCTGGAACATCCAGATCCTAATTTTGCTCTGTTTCACCACAGTAATCAAGAACTGAGGATTATGATTTCGTCTAGCTCATGAGATCTAAGAAGCAGTAAGGCTATATATATACCTCATCCTCTGTGCCAAGAACACAAGGGTGAAGGAAATGTCTTATCAGAGGCTCAGCTTCACACAAAGCTACCTCAGATGGGTGACTTCCTTCTTTACAGCAACAACAATAGCATTCCACAGGCTGCTGGCCATTCTCTGTAATCTCTGGTTATTGCTTTATATATTTTTTTGCAGCCCTTTGAAGAGACAGGCTGAAAGCCGAGCCTAATAATCCCTGACCACTATGAAAAGTCGGAAAATAATAAGCACGCCCCGATTCCTCTCAGTGGCCTCATTATGCGTGGCTGGCCCACAGCAGTTTCTGTTTTTTTCTCAAGCCTTAGGTTCTCTCTATATTTGCTGGCTGCCCTGTGGCCCCTTTATTAGATTTACAACTGAGTCAGAAGATGTGGGCCCTACTCCAAACTCTGCTACTTATTATCAAGGTGATCTTTGTCAGAGTATTTGAGTCTCTAGGCCTCAGTTGATTTATCTATTAAAAAAAATAGATCAATTGAAGGATGTATAGGAAAGTACCTTGCAAGTCTTCTAAATGAGTAACATATACTGAAGTGGGTAGAAGTCAAGCAGTGCCCTGTGACCCTTTCTTCTTAACCCGATCATCTGACAAGTCCCAGATTCTGCAAATACGAATTCCTCCTGTGAAGTTCACTATGAATGGGAAATTATTTTGGACAAGGAAATGAGTTTCCTACTAACCACCCTTCCTGTAAGTTTGAGAAAGGCCTCTTAGAGGAACTGGCCAAAGAGATGTGATACATGATATCTGTTGTTCCCTGGAATGGGACACCAAGGTGATATGATGCAACCTTTTTTGTACAATGGCATGTATTTCATGCAAGCGCCTGTATGCCCTATCCCCAAACCATCACATCAGTCTTGCGCCTCAGTGGACCTGCCCTGGTGCTCCTGCCTCTGGATGGAGTCATGCTGAGGCCCTTTGGTGGTCTGAGCCATTTAGGTCAGAGAGGGTGCAGGCTGTTACTATAAGCCACTTGTTTGCTAATTGAACTGGGTGTTCGAATGCTTTATGATAATCACCAAGGAAGGCTATAGTGGATACTGCCACATCATTCAGGGCCCTAAACCTTGTCAGTGCTCCCCAAGTGCCAATCTGATTGCCCTCGTACTTAGGCCTTAGTGAAACCGATGACTGGTTAACTCAAATCACCAGTCCCCTCACCAGCTCCTGGTAGGAAAATGCTGCACCTGTGCACTCAGGTTTCTCATGGGAAGCTACCAAGGTTTCGTATTGTACCTTAAAAAAGAGGGATTAGGAAACTGAAGTAGCTTCCCAGGAAATATTTGAACTGTTGGAACTGTCCCAGTGTTGGGGAAAGGTGACCTTTTTCAAATGTTATTGCCCAGCCGTTTGTGGTCGATTAACTGTTGGTTATGGTAGCCAACGAGAAAACAGCTGAGGCGGCAGCCATGTCTTAGCTATCTACAGCGCGTATTCCTTTGGAAAGGGATCTTCACTAAAAGCAGTCCCAGGAGAGAAGGCTCCCTTGGTAATGGAGTACCCCATGTTCAGGCATGGTTAGTGTACTTTCACCCTGCAGAGAAACTTCTCTGGAATAGCCTTAAAAGTAACCTAGAGATCTGCCTGCAAATCTTGCCGATCATCAACATCGCCAGGGGAGTGTGTTAACAATCACAGGTAGCCAGGGTCGGACCCTGGAACCATAAGGGCTGGGAGAGGGGGAATAGAATTGGCATTTTGAATAATTTCTGCAGATGATTCCGAAGGTGAGCCAGATCTGGAAATAACGTGTTTAGCCCAGCTGACCTATGTCAGGAAGTGGTGATGGGGGACTGCCTTGGCTGGCGTCTGCGAGCTCAGCGATGAGAGTCGGGAGTAGAATTCAGGCCCGTTGATCCCTAGATTAGTGCGCTGTGCACTGTGTGACTTCTCTCATAAGGCATCAGCTCCCTTTGGGGAGAGATGTGTAAAATGCATGTGGGTGAGGCACGGGGAACAGTGACATGCTCCTTTGAATGTATATGTCACCAGAATCTAACACTGGCCATTAGCTTACTATAGTTAATCAAATGCCTTGGTTAAGAATCTAGCTTCACCACTTATTACTTGTGACTTGTATGACCCTGGTTAAGTTACTTACCTCTTAGTTTCCTTGTCTATAAAATATGAATAATAAAATTAATGGTATCTACCTCATTGGGTCATTGCAAAGGATCAAGAACAAAATATTTGAAAAGTGCCTGAGCCCCGGCTGGTGTGGCTTTGTAGAAAGGAATGCTGTAAGCCCTGCTCATGTTTTTTGGTGTTACACCATTTTGTCTCCTCAAGAAACCTTCAGTAAAGACTTCTCTTACTTTTTCATGTTCTTAGAGTGAGGTTTGTAGTTACTCCCTTCCCTTCATGCATTAATCTCATGCTAAGATTGGCCTTAAGGCAAGAACAGGAGAGCTCAAGATGACTTAAGTGTACTAAGGTTCTAGAGTGTTACCTCCTCCCTCAAGTGAGGATTGAATAATGTGTCTTGCATACAGCAGATGTTCAGTACATGGTGATTATTATTGTAAACCTGGAGATATTTTGCTGCAACACAAGTGGTTTGATAATGGGGACTTGGTTTTTCCATGAATCTCCTAGGACAGGGCTGGGCACTGAAGTAGATTGGGTGAGGGCAGTCCAATCACACCCGTGCCCATATAATAGCTCCATTTCTCTGACTTACATATATCATACTAGGCTCATACCTTACTCTGAAGTCTTGGAGCCACCGTGCCACTGCTTGCTATGGGGGCTATGTTGTTGCCATTTCCCTTATCTGCGAGTGGTCCTCCCTTGAGGTCTGTGTCTAGTGTTAAGCCAGCGCCTTCTAGTACCCTTTCCTGCTTCCACTTCATGCTTCACCGGCGCATCTATGCAGGGACAGCAGGAGTCCTGGGTGCTTAAATTAGATATGCTCTTACTCTGTTCCTATTTTCTGACTTAGGTTCTATAGGCTTAGTTATCTCTCCGTATCTTTATCCTTGAAGCTGGCAGCACCGAGGCTCAAGGTAGGGGGCAAACACAGACCACAGAGCAGTTCCTGTAACCTGGAGCCTACCCTCATGTTGGATCATAGGTGCTGAAAGTGTGCAGAGGAGAACCGGAAAGGCTATCGAAGGGCCTTGATGAGCATTTACAGTAGAGTGAGGAAGAAGAGTTTGAGAGGACGCTTTTACTGCCTGCACCTCCCTTTTTTCCCCACAAGACTTTATAACACCTCATCCAATACAAGAGTGTTATGAAAATATGGTGAGTAGGCTGTTGTAAATTTACATTATAAAGTATGGCAATATTTGTATTAGCCAGTAAATTGCCTAAAATGATGATGGAGAAATGCATTATCTAAAATATTATTCATGGGCAAAGACTGAGGTCATGAAGGGCTGAGGGAAGGTACGTATGTGTACTTTTTAAGGAAAAAAACCTGTCAACGCAGGGGCCCCAGAGACAAAGGGTGTGGAAGCCTCATAAATAGGCTGGGAAGGACAGGACTGTCCCCCAGCTAATGGTTCAGCTTCCTGCCTCTCACGTATTGATCAAACAACCCCAACTAACCAGACAGCATCCTTGAGGGAGCAGCATGGATTAGCTCCAAAGCTGATCCCACCCTGGAAGCTTGCCAGGAACACCCCTACTTTCCTGCTCTTCTGCCTTAGAGCCTCGGGAACGTCTTGAGCTTATTACGTCCTCTGTGATCATCTCAATTCTGCAAATCAAGAACCCAGGGTGAGACTTTTCCTTGTTTTCCCCATGATTTGGTTGGAGTTCTGGTAAGGACAACTGTGGAGTGGGGACTCAACAGCGTTCTAAAAATAGCTCTCGTCTGTTTCTTGTTCCTGGTTCCTAAGTGATGTTGACACAAAAGTGATACCCAAAAAGGAAATACTTAAGGCTTTCAATGAATGTGGAAGAGGGTTCGAATTCTAGCCCTTCTATTTCTGAGGTGACTTCAGTTTCTTCAATTACACAATGGGGCTAAGGCCACCAGCTATCTTATGATGAGGAGAGACAATATACAATAATTAACAGAATGCTTTTGCTTCCCCAAATGGTAGGTGTTATTTGGATATCCTCTTTTCTCTCCCTCTGTCATTGCCATGGCTCCAATTATATGTCCACTGACGGTAGTTTCCAAGGTGGTCTCTGCACTCCATGCTTGTAGTCTCTGTTCCTGCCGTTGAGTTTTCAGTGTGCTGCCGGAGAAAGTAGTGTACGGCACAGAGATGCATGCCATGCCCCTGTACAAAATACTGTAATTGCTTCCCGTTTTCTCAGAATAAAGTCTAAAATCTCCCAGTAAGGCTTATCAATTCGTCTGCTTCCCCTCAGTTACACACATTTTACTGTTATGAGTACCTTCTGCATGCCAGATACTAAGTGCTTCACAGAGATGATTTCACACAATCCTGGAAACAGCACTGTCATGAATACCTCCATGTCACAGAAGAGAGGCTCAGAGAGGCTGAGGAACTCACAGCAACACACAGCTAATTGGTCACAGGGATTTGAATTCACTCTGCATGGCATCCTCTCCAACTGGGGCTCTATGTACAGAGCAATAACGCTTCCCCTGCAGCTGGGAAGGGTCAGCAGAGACAAATGTAGGGGTCAGGATCTGGGGAGGGATGAAGCTATATTTGCAAGAAGGGTGTTGGGGATGAGGTGAGGATGCTACCTCCGCTTTCCCAGATTGGTGGTGGGGAGAGAGTCACCTCGATTTGGAGAGTTCTGGGCCTGGGCTTCCAGCACTCACAGAGCGTGTATCCCATGCCCAGAAGATCTACCCTAACTTTTACTTTCCTGTCCTCGCCACACCCGCTTCCCTCCAAGCTCAGAGCCAGGGACCAAGAGGGCGCTCTAGAAGCATTTGGGAGACGACTGTTGCCTCAGGTAGCCACAACCTTTCTATCCAAGCGGTGGCTTAAACCGCTTTCCTTCCTCCTGTACGGTGGTTTTCTGTATTAGGGAAGCAGCCCGGGCCCACCGGGGATGGCCATTATGAGACCCTTGGCGCTTGCTCAACATGCAGTTTTCTTTCGACTTCCTCCAGCAGCCCCAGTGAAGGGAAGAAACGCGCTCCCTTCCTTGGCGCAGAGCCCTACGTGAGACCGCTGGCCCACCAGCCTGCAGTCACGTTGGGTAGGAAATCTCACTGCGCGCAGGGAATCGTCGGCACTCTTCCTTTTCTCTACCTGCAGCGTTTGAGAGCACAGAGTACGGTGTGACACCGGATGTTGCGAAGTCCTTGCCTAACCCCGTGAAATAGGTTTTGTTGTTTCATGTTCTACATAAGAGGAATTCTAGGCTCAGAGAGGTTAAGTGGCTTGCTCAGAGTCACGCAGTCAATCGGTAGCCAGCCAGGACTACAGTTCTCTCTTATTAGGAGGAAAAACCGGAGAGTGCTGTATTCAATCCTGGGGACCTGGAGATGGAGCCAACATTTGGAGGTTGTTGCCCCGCTGCGTCGTCACTACGCCTTGTTCAGGTCTGCCCTCCTCCGGGGAGGCAGGGTCCCAGCATCACTCGGTACCTTAAGCAGGCACCCCTAATCCTGGAGCCTGCTTGCTAGCCACCTCCGTAGGGCCAGACCGGTTGGGGGCTCCGTGTGGCAGGGATCCCACGCAGCCTTCCTGACTATTTGCATAACGGAGACCGCTTGCTTCCCCGCCCCTCCACCACACTTCTCTTCCCTCCTTCCTCGGTCCCCACCACCTCTCATCCCGTTTCCCGCCCCTCCCCAGCAGACCACCCCCCCCGCCCCTCACTTCAGGGACTCCAGCGTGGGGCTCTTAGCCCTGGGGCTCTCCTGCCCCCCCTCCTTGGACGAAACCCTGAGGCACCTGGGGGAGGGGAGTCCTGAGCTGGGCCGGCAGAGGAAGACGTCTGGGGCTCTGCCCAGCGCTAACAAAGGGAGCCAGCTGCCGGCCGGCTGGGGCGTTGAGCAAGCGGAGCAGCCGCAGCCTCCACGAGGCCTCCACGCGGCCAGCGCACAGCAAGTGAGTAGGGGTGACGTGGGCCTTAGCAACCTGGGGGGCCGGCCCCCCACCCTCGGAGGAGTGTGCGGAAAGAGTGACGCGTAGGGGGAGGGGAACGGCCGTCCCCAGGCGCGCCCAGGGCACACAGAATTGGTGTTCAGCGCCGCCTTAGCCACCTTCGCTGCGGGCTGGCCACCTTTTGGCTGGAGGTGTCAGTGTTTTTGTACTGGTCCAGGAGCCTCCCTGGTTTCTTCCCAGCTCTACGGTCCTGCGGACCCACAACAAACCCACGTGCGCTCTGCCACCAGGAACCCTGCTGCCTCCACAGCACCGTCAGTAAGGAAGGGTGGGACGCTTTGCCGTGTCCAGGTTCCTTCAGATCCCGGCTGCTGGTTTCACAGACCAGGAAACTGAGTACCCCACCCCCTCGGCTGGGGGTGGGGACACAGGCACCATAACAAACGCACGTGCGCCCAGCCCTGGGTTCCCCGAGCACTGCAAATCTTTAGGAGCCGCCCTGCGGAACCCGGCCATTGTCTCGGCTTCGGGGTAGGGAGCAGCGCAGGGGGCGCCACTTGCTGGAGGAGGTCGACAGACGCATTAAAAGGTACCACCTGGGCATCAGACCAAACCGCCAGGCTTAAAAAGGGAAGAAGGAAATAAGAAAGCAGCTACGAAAAGATTATCGCAGGCCGAATCTGTCCCCGGTGATGGTGTATTACTGGATGTGAGCAGGACAACCCTTCGCTTCCACCTCACCGAGGTTTCTTAGGGATGGGGGTTGAATTAAGGGTCTATGGGTACCCCTCGAAAAAAACTCCTTGCCTGGTACACCATTATCCCTGCGCTCTGGTGGGAGGTCGGGAGCGCCTCCGTAGCCTGCAGAAAGAGCGGTCCAGTTTAAACAGCAACCAGCGCGGTCTTGGGTTTCCTTTGCGCTTTGCTCTGTAGGTCCATGAGCCTAGCCTGCCCCTTTTGCCGTTATGCATTTTTACTAGCAAGGCCAGATGAGGCCTCCTGTTTTCGGTGAGGGCGCTATTATTTTCAGTTCTTTTACAGTTTGAGAGGAATTCCAAGGTCCGGAAAGAGGGGACTCTGGTTTGTTTTGCCTTTTTTGTTTTTGTTTTTCTTATTTCTTACATATACGCAGCTCAGCTTTGCGGATGTTGGTTAATCAGACCTGTTCATGCAGCAGCAAGATGTTTGGGAGGTTGAATTGGCCTTTTAGGTGATGGTGTTGGTGCAAGAGTACGCCCCGAAGATTGTGGGAGTGGGGAATGTAAGCACCACTTGATTTAGCGCTTGCTGCGCAATTGGGTTCTAGCTTCACCTTGGCCAGTACCGCTGGAGATTAACCGTTCTCTCCAGCCCCACCCCACTTTTGAGAGTCTAGGGAGCAACCATTGAACCGTCTTATTTTATGGGTGGGAAATGGAGACCTGTGGAGTTCAGCAACGTGTCCAAGTTTAAACCCAAACCTGTGCGAGAGACAGGACTTGAGCGTGGGTCTCCCAGCTCCCACACTGCACACTGCCAGGCACACAACTAAAGGCAAAACCAGGATTCTGTGGTTGGCTTAAAAGGCATTGTAGCTCTAGGCAGAACAGAGTTAAACAAAGAAAGTAATTCGATTGAAAGCTGCACCCTTCCAAGGTGCAGCTTTGAAGAGTTCTTTATTCATTAGAGAAAAAGATAGATTTAGTAATTCTTTACTCTTCTTCTAACCTTTCATAAGCTTAGTTATTTTTCTCTCCTGGCTTTCCCCTCCCCTCAACTTGGAATAGGGCCAAGCGTGGAGACTTAGATGTTTTGGCTCTCATACCCGTGCCAGAAGGCCTTTGTTTGGGCATAAGCATGGGCTGTTGACATGGCCCTGCTGGGAAGAAAGTGTCTCCTAGCGGGCTACTCCTAAGCCACTTGCGGGAGAACAAAGTATTGTTCTCATTGATTTTATTTAATTAAAAATTTTAATGGGAGTTCCCTGTAAGTAGCTGCTTATTTTTGTATTTGGCAGAGGAAAAGTTGGAAAACCAACCCCCCCCCAAAAAAGCAAACAAACAAACAAACAAAAAACAAACAAACCAACAAACCAAAAAAATTAAAAAAAAAGAGAGAGAGAGAGAGAGAGAGAGAAAAACTCCCAAACACTTGGAGTCTGGGTTTTCCCAAAGTTAACACGCTGTCCCCCCTCCCATCCCTGTTATCTCCTGGCTGCAATTGTTTCTTTTCTTAGGGTTCCCAGTGTGTTTCATTTTCATGGTGATTCCAACGGGCAGAAGAACTTCAGAAATCTTCTAGTCAGGCCCTATTATTTTCCAGATGGGAAAAAAGGCCTAGCGAGGAGAAATTACTTGCCTAAGGACACACTGCAAGGTGCCTGCTTTTCGTGCCTCTTTTTGTGTAAAAGGGAAACTGTTGCATCAAAGGAGTTTTTGTTGGTATGCCACAGTAAAGTCAAAGTTATGATGGTTGTTATAACAACACCCATTAAGTCAGGTAATGAATTCCTTAAGGATTCAAATAGGTTTTGGTTATTAAACAAAGCCATAGATCCCAATGGTAGATTCAGTGAGGTTATCATTGGGGATCAGTTTTCCTTAGTGTTTACTAAATGGTTCACTTTACTCTTACCCTGTGCTCCCACGTACTCCTATTTCCCAGTAGGGAGCTGCTTTGAGTACAGTCATAAAAACAAGGGGCAGCAGAAAGTCAGAAGAGAGAGACCCCACTTAGCTCTTCGTGCTACTGAACTTCTTGGGCTCCAGTTTCCTTCTTTGTACAGTGGGAGCCCCTTCTAGCAGGGTCTGTGCAGGCTGTTCTGGTGGAGTGGAAGATGCTCAGGACTTAGGGTCAGAGAAACAGGTTTGGGTCATCCCCCCTCTCCCCTGTGTTCCTTGAGAACCATCAGGGACATTGTATAAGGTGAGGGGAAGAACATGTATGTATCTCCTGGAGTTGTGACTATTAAGTCATGTAACCCATGCTTAGAACTGTTCAGACCTCTTGGCAGGCTTGGGTGCTCCTGTGGTAGAGAATGATGGGGTGAAAATAACCCCCGGAGTGTACGCCCTGTGCTCAAGAAGGCCCTACCTAGTCACAAAAAGGAGTGAATATTTGCCAAACTGGTAAAGGGGGGCTTTGGGTTGTTGTGAAGTGTGTTCCTTTAAGGTAAATAAACTTAGTAAAAAAACAAATCAAAAACAAAACCAGAACTTTCAGGCCCCAGTGAGTGAGACCTAAAGTTATTCCATTCATTCATCCACATTCACAGACAAGCAGGTGGGTTGCTGGGGGCATCCTGTGCCCAGCCTGGAGTTAGAAAGAACATGACCCATTCTCTGCCCCACCACCCTTGCTCGGAACATAGTTAGACTTTCCCTTAGGAGTTGCCCTCAGAAAATAGATCTAATTTATCTCAATGTTGACCTGGGGTGGGGGTATCCCCCTTTACTTCACAAGTCAAACGACAGCTGGAGGTAAAATGAGAGAGTGGAACCGGGAAGGTTTCAAAGAGAATGTGGCTCTCTACAAATGTGTGTATGTGGTAGCATTAAAAAAATGACAGGAACAATTCATTAATGAAATTCATAGTAATCTCCTGGAACATTAGAGTCTGAGAATTTGCCCAGACCTGATATCAGTGATTTGTTCAGTAAGAACCAAACTGGGAAAAACAAAAACAAAAAGGTTTTTCTTGCTTGTCTGCATGAATGCTACATATGCTCTGATTCCGATAGACGTACTTTTCATGGGTTTATATGTAACAGTAACATAGTTTCACATTAAATACGGGCGTGATTTTCTAAGTCATTAGAAAGGTCAGGTTAGCCTTCAGAATTAATTTGGTGATTTAGATTTTGTTTATCATTCTGATTATAAGAATAAAACATGTCCATTGAAGACAATTTGGAAAAGTAGAAAAAAGAATAAACAGAAAAAAACAATTCCACCGATTGAAGGCAGTGACTGTACCCTGTATGTGCAGTTATCTCTTGTCTCTTGCTTTCCTTGCTCAACCTTCTCATATATACATGTCGGAGTCTCCGCCTGTATTAAAGCTCTGCCTTTTCTTTCATCACCCATGTCAGCTGCTCGGCATCTCCAGAGTCAGGAAGCCCCATGCGGTCTGAGCGCTTCGGTGCGGCTCTGTAGAGGAAGGAGCCTCCAGCGTCCTCCCCGCTTCGCACCCCTGCCTCAAGCATTCAAACACCAAAATTTAAAAAAACTAAATTGATTGGGGTGACGTTGGTTAATAAGATTATACAGGTTTCAAATGTACATTTCTCTGATACATGATCTGTATATTGCATTGTGTGCCCAGCACCCAAATTCAAATCATCTTCTGTCACCATGTATTTGACCCCCTTTACCCTTTACTACACCTCTGCCCCTACTGTTGTCTGTGCCTATGAGTTTTTTTGATTTGTTTTTCTTGTTTATTCATTTGTTACTTTCAGTTTTATATCTCACATGAGTGAAATCATATGGTTCTTAACTTCCTCTGCCTTATTTCACTTACCATGGTGCTTGCAAGGTCCATCTCTGTTGTTGCAAATGGCAGTATTTCATCTTTTCTTATGGCTGAATAGTGTTCTGTTGTATATGTGTACCACATCTCCTTTATTCAATCCTTTATTCAAGGACACTTGGGCTGTTTTCATGTTTTGGCCACTGTGAATAATGCTGCAATGAACATAGGGGTGTGTATATCTTTGCTAGTAAGTATTTTCAAATTTTTCTGGTAGATACTCAGATTGCTGGGTCAGATGGTAACTCTGTTCTTAATTTTTTGAGAAACCCCCATAACTGTTTTCCATAGTGGCTGTACGAGTTTACATTTTTACCAGTAGTGAATGAGGGTCCCTTTTTCTCCACAACCTCTCCAATACTTGTTACTACTTGCCTTGTTGATAGAAGCCTTTCTAACAAGTGTGAGGTGGTTTCTCATTGTAGTTTTGATTTGCATTTCCTTAATAGCTAGGGAAGTTGAGTATCTTTGCATATATTTGTTGACTATTTGCATGTCTTCTTGGAAGAAGCATCTGTTCAGGTCCTCTGCCCATTTTTAAATTGGATTGTTTGTCTGTTTGGCAAATACCAGCCACTTGGATTTTTGAAGAAGTTTTAAGTCTAAGGTGGAGGGGAAGGGTCCCTCATATGACCTTGGTTCTAGTACCGCCATTGTGACCACCAGCAACTTACTTTCCCACCCCAGTTTTCAGTTCCTATATGTGTTAAATAAGCAACTCTAAGGTCATTTATTAATTTATTCCTCATGTATTCAAATGCCCACTCTAAACCAAAGGTATAAAAGAAGAGCTCAACTTTTAAGAAGCTCACAGTATGATGGAGGAGTCAGGGTAACAGGAGAGTAGTGCAGAATGCTGTTTGCCAAGAGGAGGGGTAGCCCCCCAAGACTGGGGCAGTGGGAAGGAGGACTTCCTGGATGAGAGCCACTACTGAATAGTCAAGCACTTCTTATTTTTTCCCTATTGTAATTGACTCTGAGATTAACATGTTTGTGAATAAATCTCTATGCATATTTCAGATAATTTCCAAGGGATAGAATCCTAAAATTGGAATTACTGAGATACACTTTAAAGGCTATTATCATTTAAAAAGACTTCATAGGTTTAGTCCCAATTACATATATATTCTTAATATACTTAAGTTTTCTATATTGTGGGAACAGTAGAAATTAAGAGCACAATAATTTAAGATTTAATAAATTATCACCAGTGTAGACTTGGACAAGGTACTTAAGCTCATTTCCTTACCTCCTGGGCCATTGTAAGGATTAAATAAAATCATAACTAAAGAGTCCAGTATAGTACCAAGTATACAGGAAGTATGTAGTAAGTGATAGTTATTATTGTTACAACTGGGATTTTCATGAGCTGCAGAAACTTTTGGTCCTAAAATTTTTCTTACCATAATAGCAGGCAGAAAGTTAATTAAAATGGAACTTCATACCAGATGACAAATTGAGAGAGAAATGATCACTCATGTGATGGATTATATAAAAATTTTTATTATGGAAAATTTCAAACATACAAAATGGTGTAATGAACCCCCACATACAATCATTTATCTTCAACAGTTACCAAAACTCATGGGCAATCTATAACTCTATACTCTACCCAGATTGCTTTTAAGCACATGTGTGACATCAGCCCAGCCATAAATATCTCACTGAGTCGCATGATGCATATTTGAGGTATCGTCGTGCTTCTCTTGGAGCCTGTTTCTGCTGTCACTGTTATGTGTGCATGTGTGTGTGTGAAAGAGACAGAGAGCTCCAACCTGACAACGTAAGTTTTATTGCTCAAGTGAGTTTTCCTGCCAGGTCCTGTGCCCCAAACAGACAGGGTGGAGGGAACTTAGAGTCAGGAGACCTAATGGGCTGCACTCTTAACCAGTTGTACACTTTTGGCAAGTGGCTTCTGAACTTCTTTGAGCACATTTATAAAAATTTGGTGAGTATCAAAAGAAGTAATCCATGAGACAGCCCAGTAGCTCAATATTAGTTGGACACGAATCAGACTTGAACCCAACCTTCTCTCCCTGAGAAACAGCATCCACCCATATGGAACTGAGGTCGCAGACTGGTGGCCCCCACAGCAGGATGTAATCTAGTACTGTTGCCACCGGTCTCTCATTCTGAGGATGAGGTCATGGCTCGGATGAACACCTGGCATGCAGAGCACCCCATTCTCGCAAATCTCTCCCGTCTCTACTCACCCAGCCTTTTACCTCTTGATTGATGGCTGCGGGCAAGGGAGCCAGAGAAGACAGACCCCTGTCCACTGTGCCAGTGCTTTTCCTCCATGGAAAGGGGAGGCACCCATTTCCCACTCTAATTTCGATGCCTGTTGGTGTCTTCTAGCTCACTGTTACGCCAAAGTAGGAATTTTTGACTCAACTAACAGGAAAATGTTGATTTGGTTTAGTAGTTAAATAAAAGCCCTCTGTTTAATCCCCTGGGACTCCCATTCTATAAGGGCCTGCGCTGTGACGTGTGTTCTCCTGCTGTCGCTCGCTGGCGGTGTGGCTTTGGGTAAGATGCATGCCACCCCGGGACTCAGCTCTCAGCTCTCTAGGCCCTTCCAGCTCTGAGTTCATCAAATGGCAAAGGGCAAAAGATACAGGTCAGGGAGCGTCTTCACACAAATAATAAATAAAATCTGTTTGCTTTTAGAAAGATTAGAAGATTTGAAGATTAGAATCTTCAAATAGGGTAAAAAAAATCACTCCTTATCTTTTGCCTTCATTTCCCCCAGATACATTCTAAAAACTCAGTAACTGGATTACACTACGATGGCCACTTTAAGAATTTGCCTTTTCACATTACCGTATGTGTTAGAGGTATATCCATTATCAGTGTATACATACTATTTTTTTCAGAGCTGCATCGCATTCTGTATTACAGATGTGCTTACTTCACCAGTGTTCTGTTGATGGACATTAGCTACTTCCATAAACATATATTTATAAGTGAGCTTCAACATACAGAACAGTGGTTGTCACCGCCCGTGCCTAAATGAAGCCAGTCCATCAAACTCTGGAAACGGTGGCAAGAGAATAGGTGCAGGGACACTGAGGATCACACCCTGGAGGCCTGGAATGAAGGGCTCCCAGGAAGTTACTAGGAGGCAGACTGTTTGGATGGAAGGCTATTTTTGGAGACAGCCTGCCCGCTTGGGTACCCTCGGCTTCCAGGGCAAAAAATTGAACTGCGTCATCCCCTCCTCCTCTTTCCACTTGTCTCTGGCACTTCCAATTTTGTTTCTGTTCCCAAGGTCATTGGGGACCTAGTGGGAGGACTGGAACTTGCGTGAGGGAGGAGAGAGAAGCCAAGAAGAGGAATACTTAATCTCAGGCCCTGGAAGAGGGACTGTGCCACTTCTGCTCTGCTCTGTCAGGTGGTTGAGACCCATCTGGAGTGCTGTGTTTCCCTGGGTCCAATACAGATCAGGACAAAATGGAGCAACCCCCAAATGGGCTGCTTAGAAGCTGAGGTTTCGGACACCATGTTGGAGGTGGAGTAAAGGTGGAAACTGGGACTTTCTAGCCTGCATAAAATAACAGGCACCTTTTTCATGTGGAAGAAGAATTAGAGTCGCTCTGAGTGGCTACCGTCAGGCGTGAACCAGTCCAGCGTAGGGGAGAAGCTATGGGATTGCAAATAAAGAAGAACTTAGCCAAACAAACTACCCAACTTTGGAACAAGCTATGTCACAAGGCAGTGGACTTCCTGTCATGGGAATAGCCAAGCAAAAGTTGTAAGTGAAAGTGTTTACCATCAGAGGATTCCTGCTTTGCAGAGAGGTTGACCTAAAATGCTCCTTCCAACTTCTAGTGTTTATAACTCTCTGTGATTATAGGGCAAGAAGCAGAAAGATGCAAAATCAGACTGAGCTGGTGGAACAAGTTATGCACAATGTAACTGGAGCAGTTTCCACCTGCTCTGAAAGGTGAAATAAAATGGAAACCTTTAAAGGAGGCTTAAACATTGTTTCCCTCTGGATCTTGGCAACCCTCTTCCTGTCTGTCCTTGGCTTCGGCTCTGCTTGACCCTATATTCATCAATTATTTCCACAGGAATAAATATATCACATACACTTTAGATGACCAGGAACTTTGGCAGCCAGAAAAAAACTACACGTCCCAGGAGGAGGATTGTCATTTTTTTTTTTCATTACCGTCTTTCTAAATTTGCATCTATCTCTTGGTATTGCTAGCCAGTGCTGCGATGTCATTCAGTTTTAATTTTAGGAACGCTCTACCCTTCGCAGCCTCTGGAAGAGTCTCTGAGCTGGAGTTTATAGCACCTACCATGTTGGGTGCTCGACCATTTCTTTCCCAGGAATGAGGAAAAGCCTCTTGGACTTAAGTCTTAGCCAAGTCTTGGTGAGGGAAACATGACAAGTTTAGCATCTTTTGGCTTTTACTGTGCCCCTGGGCCTAAGGATGTGTGTTCTCTCATCCAGTCTCCACAGTGACATTTGATGTCCTCATATCATTAGCTCCATTTTGCAGTTGAAAAAACTAAGCTTTAGAGAGTGGTAGAAACTCATCCTAAGGTTCACTGTTGCTAAATGGTGAAGCTGGTATTGGGAAACCCTTTCCTACATCATTATAGATTTTCTCACTGCTAAAATTACCCAGTCCTTTAGGTATAAGAAGTTCTTTGTCCTTGTGTTTCATTGGGGGCTTGCCTGAATTTGTCCTTACAGGAACTATGGAAGTTTTCTACCCCTAAGAACATATGATTGGAAAGAACTCAATGGACAGTCACATGAATAGCATGACATTTAGATTCAGCTCACATTTGCTCATTTCCTTTTTTGGTCAGAGTTGTTTGCATTGAGCCTGGTTTGCCCTTCCTTCCTTCCCTCCTTCCCTCCTTCCCTCCTTCCTTCCTTCCTTCCTTCCTTCCTTCCTTCCTTCCTTCCTTCCTTCCTTCCTTTCTCTTTAAAGCTCTGATATCCACTCGGACTCATTATTTGGTTATAACTGGAAATAAGCACTGTAGTGAGCATGACCACAGATTGGTGGGTACCACGAGTCAGCTACCTTAAATGCCTTTAGCTTGTGAATGGAAGTCAATATCAGCATTGTTAAGGGCTTATCTGTAGCTGTGCTTCTAGGCCCTTAAACAGTTTCTTCTTTTGTAAAGTTTATTTAATATTACTTCATTCATCAAATATTTATTGAGTGCCTATTAAATGCTAGGCATTGGGGACACGCATTGTGTATATGCACACACATATTCAATGTGTCTAGCACGGCCTTGGAACTTAGTGACAGACCAACCTCTTGTATCACCCTTTGCCTCTCTTCTCAGAGCCCTTGCTCTTTTTACTCACTCAACAAACATTGAGTGCTTGCTGTAGCCCATGCACAATGCTCATTTTTAGAATATAGATCCAAATATTTGCATTGTTCTGTTCCTTCAAGAGCTTAGTTGATGGTGGACATGCAGATATGAATTATAATGTAGTGTGATGAATATTACGATTTGGGTACACACGGAGGCTGGAAAATAGGTACAGTGATTTGGAAAAGCTCCCTGGAGGAGGCGATGCCTAAGCCGGGACTTAGAGGGTAGTAGCTTTTTGCCTCTGGGAAAGCTGCATGTGAAGGAGAAGGGGCTGCAGGAGCAAAGTTGTGGGGTGAAGAATGGCTTGTTGTATATGCGGGGAACTAGTAATAGGTTGATGTTCCTGGAGAGAAACACACAAGGCAGGAAATCATGAAAGATGAAGCTGGAACCATTATATGCAGTATCGCGTGTAATTTTCATAACTTCCGTGTGTGGCTCCGTTTAATAGATGAGGAAACAAAGGCTGAAGGAGATTTGGTTATTTGTTCAAAGCCAGACGGCAATTGAGTAGAGGTGCTTGGACTTGAATGTGGGCTTGCTCAGCCCCCCAGCGGTGCCTGCAGAGGCAGGTTGGGAAGGTTTTGTTTGCTGGCGCGGGTGCTTATTTCTTCTCTATTAATCTATCAAGGGCAATACTCCTGCCAGATCCTGTTTCTTCCACCTGCCTTATAGTGTTTTCCAACTTATAGTTAAATCGGAATGACTAGGTCTCGTGTTGAAGCCTCTTCTTAGTCTTGTTTCTAGCTTTTACATTCCCTTTCATTCAGAAAATCAGCAGCCCAGAAATCTTTAAAAAATATATATATATTAAAAAAAAGAAAAGTTTATGTGCCCAACCATGTGTGACAAGGGAGAGGAGGAAGGTTCTTCCCCTTTCTCAAAAGTTCCAGGTTCACTTAGTTGCCCAGGCATTACCTGGGAATCCTTTAGTTTAGAGAAGCCCTTTATGGACCGGAGAGGAAGTAATCAGCATGGGTTGGAAGAGTCTGGGACAGGTGGGCCTTGAACTGTCCCTTTAAGGATGTGTAGGATCAGGAAGATAGAAGACCTGACAAATGAATAAAATAATTTGACTCACCCAGTGATAAATGGGATACCTCTGACCCATTCTCCCCTTCCCCAGAATAATTTCTGTGTTGGAACTGGCTCTTGGGTGGAAGAGGCAATAGGGAGTATTCATTCCTTCATTCAAAATAAAGGTTATTGAAAAGTAATTAATTGAGAGCACGAAGACAAGATGATGAAATTACAGAAAGAAATAAAAAGGCCAATCACAGAGTTAAGGAAAAAATTGAGGATACAAACAACCTCATTAGAGAAAACGTTAATAAAGGAACAAAGTAGGATCCACTGAAAACTGAATTACTAACAGAGAGGGAAGTCTTGAAGAAGATTACAGTCTATGCTGAGAAAAAAATAAAATTCATCAGAGAAAATCATACAAAGATGTTCTCTCAGAAGGGTAACTGGGCATCTGTGGAAACACATGCCACTTCCCTTGATCAAAATGCATAGTTACATGGACCTACTTGACTGCAAAGGAGTCTGGGAAAACATCTCCAGCTGGGTGGCCATGTGCCCTCTTAAAATTCAGGGTTTTTCCATTACTGAAAGAGAAATTAGGAACTGGATACTGGGAGCAATTCATCTCTGACACAAGGAAAAAGTCATGTTGCCCTCAGACTTGATCTGCAGCAGAACAAAAACTTGAGAACATGGAGAAGAGATACGTAGGACTCCGAGGGAAAGGCAGTGTGACTGAAGACTTGACACTTAATTGAGTCACACTGCAAGGGTAAGGCAGGCAGCTGTTCTCATACATATAAGAACTCAGGGAACATAGCACGTATGAGCCAGTCCTGGGAAAACCTACTTGAGGATGAAAGAGATGACTCAAAAGCAAACTTAGGAAGGCTTGGCTAAAGGTCATTCGGTGAGCCCTTTATCCGTTCAAATAGAGCAAAACTAAACAAGGGTGGGCAGCAAGCTTAAGAAACAGAATGTGACAAAGTAAAAAGAATGTAAGAGAAGTGAAGAGCTCTGGGAGGAAGTGGGAGGCCATGCTAGCTTCCCTGTCTCATACTGACTAAACAGGGTGTTTAAGTCATGGCTCTGATCTTTTGTTTTTATATCTATAAACTTGGAAGGATCTTTAAGGAGCCTTTTGGTGGAGAAATGTGTGAAAAGTTCAGCTTTTCCATTATTTTTCTTTTCTGTAGAATTAAAATAAAATAAAGTTAAAAAAAGGCTATTTTATAAAGCAATCCCATCCATTCTTCTTTCATGCATTCTTCTACCTCCCACAATTCTATCCATGTGAAAATGGAGAAATGTGAAGAATGATATCTTTTTGTGTGTGTGTGGATGGAGGGATCTTAGGTGACATTTAGCTCCTTCTAATCTAGTGTTGGTTGATTCAAAAAATTATGAGCTGGTCTTATTTGAATAAAATCACCAAGGTTATTCTAAAAGCACTGTTGAATTCTAATACTCAGGGTGTGGAGAGGGGTGTAGAACAAGACAGTTTCTTTTCATGGGGAAGTTGGCAAGTCAATTATGTGAATACCAAACTGTAGGCAGAACAGAACACTTTATAAATCAGATGAACACTTGGGTGTTGGGCCCAGAGGACAACGGGGAAGGTATCACAAAAGAGATAGAGTTGAACTGGTTGTTGGAGGATGAGAAGAGTTCTGACAGGTTGAGAATGAAGAAAGGGCATTCAATCACAAAGCCTGAAGGAGTGCAAGTATGTGGCATGTCTGGATAATAGGGAGTAATTTGTTGTGGTTGGAGAACAAAAGATGAATGAAGGGATAGCTGCTGTTCATTAAGTGCCCACGGGTACCAAGTATGACACAGAGATATCTCTAGGCTGCCCAACAGCTTACAGAATGGGTATAATTAGGCCTGTGGTACAGATGAGAAAACTGAAGTTAAGAGAGAGATTTATCTGCCCAAAGTTGCACAGTAGTGAGGTCGTGATTTGAACACCTGAGGTGCCTGGACTCATTCCCAAGCCCATGGTTTTTCTGTGCTATGACTTGTGGTGCGCAGGAGAACTGAATTAGCCAACTTTGTGAACATAAAGTATAAAAATAGAAATAAATGTGAAAAATATTTTTATAGCTTTACATTTGATAGGTAAATATATTTTATGTATTTACATACGGTAGACCTATGGAATATAAATATATTTTACATGTAAATTTTATAGGTAAATCTTTAGGTAAATATAAAAAGTTAAACTTGGTTCAGACTCTGCTATCCAGCAGCTGTGTAACCCCAAGCTACTTAATCTAAGCCCTAATTTTCTTATCCATAAAAGAGGATAATAATGGTGTAGTTGTATACCCTCAGATTTGTTTTTGTGTATAAATTAGATCATAGATGTGAAAAGATGAGAAAGTATAAAAGAGTGACACACAGAGTTTGTTATTGATGACACACTCCTTGCTCTTCTGTGAATTTGCAGACATCTATTAAAAGTACCCACAGGTGTCTATAAAAACTCCCACAGTCATGGACATGGTCCCCTGCAACAAACACTTTGGTCAAGGGGCGAGAAGCTGTGCTCTCCTGACTCAGATACCCAGCTGGGGGCTGCGGCGGGAGGGAGCAGGGAAGGAGGGCCCCCCCCCCCCCCCCCCCCCCCCCCCCCCCGCAGTCTGCGGGCCCCCTGGGTTGCTGGGAAAGTCTGGGTCAGAGAGTTGAGTTGGGATGGCTGTCAACACTTGGTGAGTTACACAGGGCAGAGGAGGGCGTCCCAGACCTGCCAGCCTACAGGAAGGAATGTCAGAGCTGGCAGGCGAGCAAGCCCTGGCTATGTGTGTCTGGCAGAGAGGCTCATGGTCTAGAAAAGCGCTAGGAGAGACAAAGCGGTCGGGGGACTCTGGAGCAGTGTTTTTTTTCTCCAGGAGAACCGATCAGGACAAGGCAGGCCCTGGCCTCAAAGCAACTGAGCTCTGACGCCACACATCAGGGTGGGCCTGCAGCCAGACCTCAGCACCGAGCTAGTGTGGCCTGAGGCCACTTATATTTTGCGTCAGGAAGGACCAGGCTTGTTTTAGGGTCTGAGATGAGGCCCCCCGTTCTGCTGGGGGTCCAAAAGCCCTGTGTGTGTGTTGTATGTTGGGGTGGGGGGTGGGGGGTGTGGTTTTTGAAAGCCGACTTCCTACTGCTGCGTTTGATCAGTTCCCTCCTTATCTCACTGGTCTCTCTCCTATGCCCCACACTGGCCATTTAGCTCATTCTCAGATCGAGATAAGCCCCTCAGTACCATGACGTACACAGGAAAGAGAGAACCTGTTCTCTTGTACTGTACTCACTGTTATATGAAGGTAGCCATGTGAGACAATGACCTCCTGAACGGCAGGGTGCTGACTGGTTTCTCTGCACAGCCCTGGGCCCAGCACCGTGCGCAGCCCTTAGGAGGCCTCGTTGAGTGAGCTCAGCTCTCCCCATGTACACCGTCTGCCCGCAGAGACCAAGATACACTCAGCCACCGGTGGGCATGAGCTGGTGCTCTCTAGGTAAGGTGGGGCTGCAGGAACCCATGGTGGGGAACTCCTGGGGCTCTGGTGGGTCCTCCGGGCCCACCAGGCAGTCTTTTTTCAACTTGTCACCTCTGGCCTTGAGTGAGAGACGAGCAGCAGTATACAATAGGGAATGTTCTCTGGGCTGATCCATGGAGCTGAACCCTGGTGGGGAGTCAGGTTTGGGATCTTGCTCTTGTTTTTCTTATCCTGTTGGGAACCGGGGTCATGGGAGTGTGTCCCAGGTAAGAGAGGGAGACAGTGAGGGAGCTCTGCTGGAGGCAATTGGGCTGAATCATCATATAGCTCAGCAGACTGCAGGGATTGCCTTTGTCAATTGTCCAGGGTTGGGAGGATGCTGGCCTGGGGCCCGAACTGGGGGTGGTTTGTGACAGCACTAGTATGAAATCCCCAGGAGATGCTTCCTGCTAGAGGGCTTGTGCTGGTTCCTCTTTTGCTCGACACAATAAACATCTTATTCTGGCCTGTAAATTTGAAGGAGAGGAAAGAATGGGTGAGGAGGAGATGGAAGGAAGGCACCCTCTCCCCCCGCCCCCAGGGAAATGCTTCTGCACTGGGAGAGTTCTACCCTTGTGTCCCAGGCAGTTTCAGGTGACTCCCAGTGGGAGGGCTGGGGGGCAACTCATTGCCTTTTCCATACCATTTGCAGTGCCACCTTTCTGAGAAAGCCCTTATCTTATTGGGGAGAAACCCCACATGCTTTGCAGCCAATAGACTTGAGTTTAATTCTATATGTTGACACTTGTCAGCTGTGTGAACTTGGGAAGTTCTCTGACCCTCAGTGTCTCATCTGTAATCTGTATGGGTCATTCCTACCTCATAGCATTGTGTGAGTGTTACCTAGTGCTTAGCCTAGTGCCGCCATGTGGTTAGTGATCAATATATGGTAGTAATTTTTAAAAGATTTGATTTATTTATCTTTAGAGAGAGGGGAAGGGAGGGAGAAAGAGGGAGAGAAACATCCATGTGCAACATTGATCAATTGCCTCTCACATGCCCCCAGATGGGGACCTGGCCCTCAACCCAGGCATGTGCCCTTACTGTGAGTCCAACCGGCAACCCTTTGGTTCGCAGGCCGGCGCTCAATCCACTGAGCCACACCACCCAGGACTAAATGGTAGTAATTTTTAATGTCACAGCACTTGCCAATGGTTATTTTCAGTTAATGGTCACCTAACGGGCCACTTTGCTAGGCTCTGCAGATATGAAGCTCCAGAGGTCCAGCCTCTCCCTGGAGGGGCCTCCATTTATCCATGCTCAGGAGAGATGCGTATGTATAATCAGGGCACAGGTGCTCGGGAGCTGCACACATTGCTGTGGGAGGAAGAGGCAGGGGCATGGTGGGGTGGGTGGAGGTGAAACCCCCCAAAAGAGGGGTTCGTAGGCAGTTAGTGTGGGGGGAAGAATAGCAGGACCAGACAGAAGGAGGTTCGCACAGGGATTTGACATTAGATCCACCCATTGTGGGAGGAGGCAGGAGCTGACAGCCGGGGCTCCCCCAGCAGGTGAACCCACAGGGCCTACGCCCTCTGCTGGCATTGGAGCCCACACCGTTTGGCTCAGGATAGAGTCTGCAGCCTTTCTCCATCAGTTGGGTAGACATGGGCCTAGCCAGGCTTGACTTGGAGAGAGGATGTCGAAGTGGCACTTATCATCACAGAGCTCTCTCCAGGCTCAGGGCTAGGGTCGAGGGTGGACTTCCCCAGAGGGAGCAGAACAGATTATCAGACAAGAATTGCAAATGTGGACCCCCTAAAATGTAGGCTTCAAGTGGTGTGGACTAGAGGGGGGCTTCACAAAACTTTGGCACAAAACTGTTATCAAATTGGGACACAGGGAGGGTGGGTAGAAGGGGTGACCTGTGAATTCCATTGATCTCATGTGCAGTGCTCCATGTCAAACACCTCCCCTCCCCACAGAGGAGACTCCTTGATATTCAAGGATGTACATTTGTGATTTTAGTTATTCACAGATGACTTCAAAACCCTATGACATACACAAATTGGGTGAATCATTGGGATGAGATAAAAACAAAATTATATTTGCTACCCAGATAGTGTATGTCACTTAGCTGGTGATAAAAGTAAACAGAGCAGGTTTTGTTTATTGAGCTCTTACCATGTCCAGACATGTTGCATGCCTTACAGGTATTACGTTTAGCCCTCGTTAAACCCAGCCCTCTTGCTGCACACCAGGCCTGTTCCACGCAGCTGAGTGTGGCTGTAGAGAATCACACCATCATCCTGACTAGCCCCCCTCGAATTCCTGACCATGCCCTTGAGTGGACTTTGGTGTTGTCAGGTCATCTTGCTTTATTTCTAGTGGGTCTCAACTCTGGTTTCTACTAGCGTTACCTGGGGGAGATTACAGAAAGTACTGCTAACTAAGTTCCCCCCCAACTTCATGAAATCAGAGTCTTTGTGGGATGAATCTGGGCATCAGTATCTTTCTTCAAAGCTCCGCAGTTATTTCAATGGGCAGCCTTGGTTGAGAACCACTGCCATCCTCTCTAATCTGGATGACTGTTTCACACCTTTTTTCTCTCTCTTTAACCCTTTAAGACCTCCTCTTCATCCTAAATCTCAGGTGAGAACCTTGTTTCTCACTCGTGAGAAAATAACGGCAGAAGCACACTTGTCCACTCTCTTCCCACTGCCAAGTTTATGCCCTGTATTCTACCCTCTGCTCGTTAGTCTGGGTGACGAATTGTTTCTGCTCCTAGGTAAGACCAGCCACTCCACTTGTACTGCATCGTGTGCCCTTAATTAAGGACATGACTCCAGTAATTCTCCCTCTTTCCAGTGTTTCTCTACTCAACCATGTCTCTCTCCCACCGCCCCCACCTCCCCTTTCTCTCCCATCCCCTCTGTGGCTGTTGACTGTCATTTCTCCCCTCCACCGGCATGTGCACAGGCACATTCTCCCTGACCTCATCTACCCCTCCGGCTGCTGCCTTGTTTCTCTGGTCCCTGAGTCATCTGAGCTTGCGCCCTGCAGTTCCCCTTCTCTCGGCATTTAAACCCAGTCTGATCACTGTTTGCGTTCATTACGCCACAGAAACTACGCCGGTCGGGTTCACCACGGACTTCCGTATTGCCATATTCAATGGTCAAATCTCAGTCCCAATCTTCATTTATCAGCACCATTTTATATAGTTGATCATTCAATCTCCCCTTCAAAAAAGATTTTCACTCGGCTTCTGGAATATCACTCTCTTTGGTCTGTCTCGTCTCTCACTGGCTTTTTCTGCTCTGCTTCCTTGGTTGGCTCATCTTCATGTGTTTGTTTTGGAGCACCCCAGGGAGCAGCCCTTGGACCTTGGCCTCTTTTCTGTCTCCTCACTCCCTAGTGACCCCCAGCCACCCACACGTGGACAGCCCTCAGTTTATAGCCCCATCCCAGACCTTTTCTCCGAAAACCACAGTCATATGTTCATCCATCTCAGCAAATTTCCTTAGGTGTCGAACGGACACCTCAGTGATGACAAGTCTGAGACTGAACTGCTGCTTTTCTCTCAGGCAGCCCCCAGAGTGACAAAATCTCTGTGAAAATACCCCAAATGTGATAGGAGGTACAGGAAACACATAGGAAATGCATACACAATCCCTTGTCTACAATTTCCAAATATAAAGGTCTGAGAAAACCAAGTTTTATTTTTAATCCATTTGGTGGCAAAACCTGGCTTGGACTGATGTGAGTCGATGTACAAATCTTTAGCCTACTTAGTTTAAACATTTATTTGTTCTGTGGCAGAAATATTACTCCATATAATTGTGAAGAGTGGCCCTGACCCTGTTGCAGATGTCATGTAATATATAATTTAGTCAGCACTTTACAGTTCTAAAATATGAAGAATTCTGCGTTCCAGTGCTTATTAGTTCCCAAAGATTCCTGATAAGCATAATTAGGAACCTGCATTAAAACTTTTCTAAATGTCCAACATTTGAAACTATGCCTATAAAATAAAAAAAAAGTGGGTTTTTATTCCCCTGGTAACTAAAATTTCTTTTAAGGATCTTTCCAGGAACAAACTCAATTGCTAGACCTGATTGAGATCAGGCACAGCAGGCCAAGCTGAGATGGGCATATGTGAAACAGAGGGTGTGAATAAAAGGCTACATACTGAACAATGAGATCACTGCTCCCCAATCTTATTTTTTGTGTGTGTGTTTCCACAGTACTGGCAAGCTAGGCTTATACTCCCTAGTTATAAGATGAGAGGAATCTCTCTGTAGATTTAAGAGCCCATGAGGAAAGGCCTATCGGTATTGCTCTTTAGGGTTCTTTACATAAAATGGCCAAATTACTCTCAATCTATTTCTTGTAAAATCCGCCAGTCCAGCAGTCCTGCTCACACTCACAGAGCTTCTGGTCAGCTTTTTAGTGTGTCACTTTTAAATGAAAAAAAAAGACCACTAAAGATCACCAGATATTTGAGAAAATTTGAAACATGGAAAACAAAAAGTGAGACAAATAACAACAACAAAAAACAGCTTCACAAGAAATAGAAACAATGTAGGGAGCAGTAGAAAACTTCACGAAAACTATAATTACTAGTGTCCGAGAGACAAGAGAAGATATCACATTAATACAGTAAGGACTGCAGAGGAAATGCTGGCCTCTGTTTTACAATGTTACCTCACATGTGCCCTTGCCAGCTGGGCCTGCTGGGTCTGATCTTAAGTCTGAAAATTGAGTTTGCTCCTTGGAAAGATACCTAAAAGAAATTTTAATTACCAAGGGAAAAAAAAAACCTCACTTTTTTTTTTTTTACTGGTACCTCATAAGCATTGGAATTCCAAATTCTTCATATTTTAAAAGAAGATACAGATACAGAGAAAAAGAACTCTTGGAAATTAAAAGTATCATAGCAGAAATAAATGAACCAGTGAAGGATTTGGAATATAAAGTTGAACAAAACTTACCAAAAGTCAAATTAAAAAAGACAATTCAATGAAAACTAAGAAAGAATCATTCTAAACAGTTGAACATCTGAGTAGCAGGACTGACATAAAAAGGGTATAGAGACACCAGAGAGAAAGAATCCTAAGAAATAATAAAAGAAAAGTTCTGAGGACTGAACAACACAGACTTTTGGACTGAAAACTTACTTGAGTACCCAGGGCTATCGATGAAAAAAACACACACCAGAAGCATATCATTGTGAAAAAAAACTGAGGAAAACTTATAGACAGGAAAAAAGCAAACCCCAAACTATTATAAGGAAGAAGAGAAATCTGATTCTACATTAACGTTAGAAGCCAGAAGACAATGGAGCCCTGTGGAGAGCAAGACCAATAAAATGGCATTGGTTCGATCAAGATAGCACAAAGCATAGAAAACAAAGTGGAGTCACTCATGTCAACCATGATGGCTGTCAGTCAGCCATGACACTTTGGCTCAAGAGGGAAACTACTCAAGTCAGAGCAGACACATCTGGCAAGGAGCCATTCCTAAGATATCTGCACATGGAATTAGAATAGCCATGTCTGACACCACTTTCGAGGTTTAACTGAGGCAGGCTCCAGGCCACTGCTGAGACAGCCGAGCTCCACACACCAGAGTGCTATTCCATGCCACGCTGATCTCCCGTGACACCGGTCGCTGGAGGCTCTGCCCTGCTGCCCTCTTGGCTCCGGAGGTCCTTCCTTGTAAGACACTGGCAACTCCCTTGCCCACTGTGCTGTCTCCCAGACCTGCAGACTGAGACTCTGGTACTTGGGTTCATTATTCCCCATCGATTTCTGTGTGTGTGTGTTTTATATTTCTCCTAGATTGTTAGAGTGTGAGCAGGATATTAATGTATGTTGATCTACTTTGAGTGAACCTGCATTCGGTAAAAGCTGAGTGGGCAGCGTAGTGACTGTGTGTGACTCTTGCCTCTTCCTCGGTGCCGGGCTGCTGGGCAGGCAGCTGGCCGAACAGTTGCCTGGCTGACTTGTAGGAAAGACTGCGCCATACCTTTAAACTTTTGAAAGGAAATTATTTTCGACTGAGAATTTATATCCAGACAAATTATTAATCAAATGCGAGGATGGAATACTGGCATTTTCAGATGTGAGGAGTCTCAACTATTTTACCTCCTATAACATCCTTTCTGAGGAAGCTACTGTAGATATGCTCCTCCACTGCTAGGGAGTAAATGAAGACAGAAGAAATGGATGAACCCTTTAATAGAGAGCCACTAATTAGCTTGGGTTTGAGTAAGACGATGGGAGGTTCTAGAATGGAGAGCTTCAAGAAATAAACGACAACAAAAAAAGAACTGTTGGAAAGTTGAGGGCTGAATTAGTGATAGGTACTGACAACTAACACATGCACAAGACAGGAATTAATCATAACATCACATGGCTGAGCTGTGAACAATAATTTATCTGGTCATAATAATGTAACTTTTAGTGGTGACTTAAAAAGTGGTATAACTACATTAAGAGGATATGGGAAGTAGAAGAGGTAGGTGGGATGGTAGTAAGAGCTAAACCCTCATTTTCTGGTGTAGGAAGTTAATAAATAATATTTATTTATTTATTTTTTATTGTTCAAGTACAGCTATCTCCATAATAAATAATATTTAACACTGAAAAAAAAAAGAGGCATACATATAGCATACTACTTAAGATACATTTGGGCAACAGAAATTTGGGGCCTGAATGGGTAGCACAGGAACTGAAATCATGTATGTGTACTGCTCTGAGTAAAAAAAGGGCTGTTGTCCCCCCATGTATCCAAATTGACTCCTTGTATAGGTATCATGAAAAATTGAGCAATTGTTTGCTGCAGAAAACACAGTAACAACACAAAGAACCAACCACAGTGCTTTACCTCAGGGATTCTGCGTACAGCAGTGGCAGAATCAGTTCCCTTTTCTGGGTTTCTGAAAATAAATTCTTATACCAATTCTCTTTTTGTGTCAGAACTTGTGTATGCAGTGTTTAACTCATCTTTAATTTTATGTCCTTTATTGAAAGACCTTGGCTTAGCTCTATCCTAACACTGGCAGGAAGAGAGGCCTTGGGGAGGAAGGCTAGTGTGTGGGGTTCCGGCTTAGCCATTTACCGGTTTTGTACCTGGCTTCCTAACTTAAGCCCTCTTCCCTCACCTGAAAATAGAGAAAACTCTTCTTGCCTCATGGGACTGCGTGAGGAATAACTGAATGATTTAGTATACAGAGTGTCTGGCACATAGTAATTGACAAAAATAAAAATTAAATTTAAAAAATATAAAGGAACACTGTGGTTAACCCTTGGTCTCAGACAGGAGCTCCACAACGTTGGGTCTGGGCCCCAGAAAGGAACCATCCAGACAGGGCAAGAGCTTTGGGAGGGGAGGGGAGAGCAGAAATAATCCAGGAAGTTTCCTGATTTTAGCAGAAGTTCTTACTGTATTTTGGGTGCAGTGTCTTCTGATCTGACTGCAGAGCTCAGCAGATTTCTAGAGGCCCAGGTCCTGGAATGTTTTATGCACAGGAATTGATAAAGGCTCTTAGCCAACTTAGCTTGCATATCCAAACACAGTCAGAACAATTGCTCACCTCCCAGGTAATGTGGAATAATGAGCGCAGGGTTAACAGTTTATCTTTTACTCCCAGGCTCCTGTGTGCCTGTGCGATCTCTCATTTAAGCCAGAGACCTGGGGCCAGAGCCCTGCACACTGTGACAGGCTAACCCTTTCTCTGACTTAAAACCGAGTCCTTTAGTCATAGCCTGCTTGGAGGAGTCTTACATCAGAGGATGCTGGCCCATGAAACCATTAGGGTGTATGTTCTTGGCTCATTTTATGAATTTCTTTGGGTCTTGGAGGTCTCTGTAAATCCTAGTTCTGCTCTGGTCAGTGCCTCACACATTGTACAAGCTGAGGGAAACACCTGCTGGAGTCTCTGAGGGAGTTAATGAGGCAGAGGTAGCGTCTCACTTACCAGCTCTCTTCCTCCTCAGAATTCTCTCCTGATGCTTCTGGGTCTGACTGAGGGTGTAGGAGAACAGCGATTACCTGAGTTGCTACCAGGGGCTGTAAGGTGGGGGA
Organism: Mormoops blainvillei; assembly: GCA_004026545.1. Taxonomy (NCBI): domain Eukaryota; kingdom Metazoa; phylum Chordata; class Mammalia; order Chiroptera; family Mormoopidae; genus Mormoops; species Mormoops blainvillei. The sequence goes on along the minus strand of PVJD01000221.1, from coordinate 391,720 downwards.
CAGTGCAGGCGGGAGTAAGGGTAGCAGAGATATAGCAGAGGACAGGCCCTGAGCATGAGAAAGGAGGTTAAGTTTTACTCCCTTGGCTGATTAGGCCTTGGGAAAATAGTAGTGAAACCAAATCTATCTAGATGTCAAGCCAATAACCCTCATGGGACAGGAGGGAGGTTAGGGAGCAGAAGATACACAGGTGACAGTGGGGTTGTGCATTTAAATAGATGCAGTATTAAAACTACAAAGAAGCCCAAGAATATATAGGTGGCTCAGGGCCAGGGGGATGCAAGGGGACCCTGTGATCAGCTGAATGTGTAATGCTGATAGGGTGATAGGAGGAGTTGGTGTCAGCCACTTAGTAGAAAACATCTTATAATAGAAGAATCTATAGTCTCTACAGCTCTGTTATTATTTCTCATATTTCTGCAAAGTTCCACCTGCCGTCTGGGAGTATCCTTTCTAGTTGTCTCATCTATCAAAAGCCCACACACAACCTTTGGAAGGAAGGTTTTTAAAAAAAGGCTTTGAGCAGCCACAATGAATGGGCAAACCCCTACTACAAAGCCCTGTCCTGGCTCATGGGCAAGTCCCCTGCCCTCACGCACAGCCCAGTTAGACTTCAGTGAGCCAGAGCCAGCTGGAACCCCAGAGCCGGTCTAAACCAAGCTCTTCAGAGCTTTAGTGAAGGGATTCAGGGAACGCTTACAAAAATAAAAAAGTAGGAAGTGCAGATGAGCCTTGCAGCTACTAGAAAGTCACCAAGCATCTGGTTTCTTGGGCCACACGGTTTCCTGTCTGCCTTATCCCCGCTTGGATGCTGTCCTCTGTGTCTGACAACTTCCTTTCTTCCTGCAGGTTCCTGCGGCCCCATCGCTTGGTCTTGTGCATGGCATTCGCTTCTCATAGGGCCCCCACTACACTTCCTTTAAGTTTGAGGGTCCACTGCAAGCTTGCTGTAGTCTTTTTTCATAGTTGCAATTTTGAAAGTGTCTGATTGATTCAGCTCCCTTATTTATGGGTCAGTTGCTGCTGCTGCTGCTTCTTTTGCTAATCCTTACCCGAGGACATTTTTTCATTGCTCTTAGAGAGAGAGAGGAAGTGAGAGAGAAACATCGATGTGAGAGAGAGGCATCGATTGGTTGCCTCTCATATGTGTCAGGACTGGGGATTGTACGTGCCCAGAATGGGAATTGAACCTGCATCCTAGGTATATGCCCTCACCAGGAATAGAACCTTCAATCTTTCAGTTATGGGACAGCACTCCAACCAACTGAGCCATACCGGCCAGGGTGTGAGTTGCTTTTAAATCAAAATTCCACCTCTTGACCATCAGGGGAGACCCAAAGTGTGAGCGGGTGGGATAGTGGCAGGTTGGGCAGATAAAATGACTTGCCTATTTGAGTGACATTGGAGGTCCGCAAACCATCTTCCAAAGGATTTAAAAGCATTGATAGAACCCCACGTTCGCTCATCAGTCTGTGAGTTGCTATGTGGCTGGAGTGCAGGGTACATGGGGTGGGGTGGTAAGGGGGCTGATCAGCTAGGAAGGGACATGAGACTTGGGTCACCAGGTCTTTGCCTGGGTCACAGGGCCACAGAAATCCAGTAAGTCTGTTTAGACAGATTACTGGGTGAATTATCCATTTCTCACTGAAGGTTTGGCCTGGAGTGAAAGGAAGGAGGTGAGAGACTGACTAGAGACGAATGGAGAGTGGGGGCCTCCTTCCTGTCAGGAGGCAGGTGGATCAGCACGCCCCGCAGTGCCCATACCCTGAGAACACCTTGCTGCTGCTCCCTGGGGGAGGCTCCCTATGGCAGGCTCCCAGGTGGCCGTCAGCTGAGCTGCGTTTGCGGGCAGAGATCTCTTTCTGGCCTGGCTCACTCTCCCTATGGGGACTCTGGTTCCTGGTGTTTTGTTGGCATTAATTATAGAAAGCAGCAAAATGCTCAATGCTACAAGCAACTTTTTATTTTTCCATCTCACCTGATGCCTTTGTTGTTTGCTCTGATCTGCCCTGAATCTTTGTTAAGACTTTGACATTTCCACACCCTCAAATGGCTTGCTTCAGCTTCTGTTTCATCTGACAGCAGTCAGTTTTCCTACCAGCACCTAAATGACGCTCGTTTCTCTTTGCTTCTTTCTTGTAGACACCACCCTTGTGTATTAACACTCCTCTGTCTCTAAGTGGGTTTCTCAGTTTTATTTCCTCCTTACCATGCACCTCCTTCCCAAGCTTGATTAAGGGAGCTCATTTTATCTTCAAGGATCTTGTCTTAGACCTGGGCTGTGCGGAGTGCGAGCATGAACTATGAAAACCCAGACTCCTTGAAGACCACACTTATTTCCACTAGAAATGTAACGCATGAAAAATTTGGAAGCTCTTTGATCCAGCAATTTGACTTCTAAGACAGTGTCTTAAGGAAATAACCATGGATTTTCTTCAAAGACTAAGCTTTACAGAGAACTATGTGTAATTAACAAAAAGATATTGGAGACGACTTAAATGTCCAGCCTTTTAGGGTGGGGTAAATTTATGGTACAGCTACATAAATGTCTGGCTTTATTGCATCTTTGCAAAAAAATCGGATTAATAAAATGAAACTAGGAAGCATGTGTTATCTGCAGTTATCTTGGGTGGGTGGAGAAAGAACGGGTAGCTTTTCTCTTTTTTTGACTTAATTACAGTTTCTGAAATTTCTAGAATGAATATGAATTTCTTTGGAACTGAGAAAAACAATTACTTTAAAACCAAATGCTATCCACTCAGACAACTATAATCTAATACATGGGTTGAAAATTTAGACTCAGTTAAAAATGCTCCCAGAATAAATTAGAAGTTGTTGAATTCACATCGATAACATTGTAAACAACTTACTATAGGTCAAAGGGAGACTTGAGAAAGTTTGATGTATTTGTTGATTGAGAGAAATTATCCGCAAGTCTTATCTAAACACAATACTTGGGTGGGAACTGTAGTTTTTTCACTTTTATTTTTCTTGTGACTGATAGCAAGTAAGTAGCACCAGGGTGCAGTGCCTGTAGTAGTTTGATTTGCTTAATCTACAGTCCACTGTGAAATTGCTCAGCTCCTAAATGGGTAGGTCTGGGTAAATAGGTGGCCGGATTGAACCCTGGGAAGGAGATCGGCTCCTTCTAGTAAGACTATTCTGGAAGGTGCTCTGATGCGGTAGGAGTGAGCAGGGCTTTGAGTGGGAGAGGCAAGGGCTCCTACCCTCCTGCATTTATTAACATATGTGCCTCTGGTGCCTTGCAGGCAACTTTGCTTTGTTTTTTTTCTTCTCTGCAGGTAAGGTAGAGTCAACCGTCCAGAACTCTGCTGCCAGCAGCCCAGAGAGAAGCAGCTATGGTGCCCAGCTGAAGTGAACTGGTCTCCCTGAACCTGCCTCAGCCCTGGTGCCAGGTGTCTGTCCTAGCACTGAGGTAAGACCCCTTCAGTCCCAGTCTGGGGTCAGAGAGGGCAGAATGCCTCTTACTGGGGTGGTGGTGGTGGTGGTGGTGGGGTGTGAAAACTCCCTTCTCTAAGGCCCAGGGAAGAAGAAGCTTTTTCTGGTTCAGTCAGACCATTTGCTTCCACCTCAGCCCATGGGGAGGCAAGATCATTTGATGGTCAAAGAGGCTTTGATTTTTCAGAGCAGGTCTTTTGGAACCTGAACAGGGAGTGGTATTTTCCCAATCGCTGGTGAAATTTGAACTCCAAACGCAGTAAATTTATTCTCTGGCTAAGACTGCACCTGATGCATTTCATTTAAAGGCAATGCATTTCATCAGGCGAATGCTTAATTTGGGTGCACCTGTTCTGTTCTGCAAGGGAAGTCAAGCTCCTAGGAAACTCTTTCTCTGTCTCTGTGTCTCTCTCTGTCTCTCTCTCTCTCCAGCCCGAAGGGAATAGAGTAACAGAAATTATATGGGGGGAAATTATTGCAAAACATTCCAGTAACCTCATTAAAAAATGGCTTTAATGACCTAGATATGTTCTGATTATAATAGAATATTTGGAAAACTACTGATGTGGAAGAAAATAAAACATGCCTGAAATCCTGCTGGTGTTAATCTTCCAGGTAGTTTTTATTAAGGTTACTCTTTAAGCCTTCCCAGCACGTTGGCTCCTCCTGCATGGAGGTAGAGAGGTGAGGCAGAAAAAACACTCACTTAGGAGCCAGGAGAACGTGTTTCTAGTCTGGAGGCTCTTGAGGGCAGATTTTTAAATATTCAGGATTTGCAAACCAGTTGTTAAAGATCGTTGGCAGCTTGAAATTGGCCATGGTGGGAAAATTTACACCGCGGACATTAGCCAGTGCAATAAACCAGGACTGTTTTGTTTCGGAGGTCTGCATTGCCAGCACATCTCTGGTTCCCGTGCGTGCTCTACCACCAACAGGCTGGGTGGCAGAGCATGGGCAAGTCATGTCACCAGTGCGTCTCTCTGCTCAATAAGCGTTCGTTAAATGAATGAATGAGAGTGAGATTTCTGTTTTTATTATCCCATAAGAACGTTGGGAGGGTCTCCTAAGACAGGGAAAATTAAATGTTTTGTATGCTGTAAGGCTCTTTGCCCATGGAAGGGGGTGGGGTTTAGTCGATTGGTAAACCTTTGGCATATTGATGGAGAGAAGTTGCTGGCATTTCCCTCCTTGGCTCTAGCTACTTGGGGGAATCTGTGAATTACTGACAGCCTTTCATAAGGGCGGATGAAAACTCTCCATTTACTGGCCAACATCTGGGGCAAATTTCCTTGCTCAGTCAGAGAAGTGTGAACAGGAAGCCCCAGTGCTACCAGTTCTGAGAGCCAGGACTGAAATCAGAGCTTTTGACTCATAAGCTGTAATGGGGGTGGGGGGTGGGGGGGTGTGTAGAGGAGGGAGGAGGAGAAGGGGCACTTCCTGCCAAATGTGAAATTTAAACAAAAGCCTCTTTCTTCAAGGCCCTGCTGTCAGCAGATTAGAGCTAATTAAATTAGCATAACGGAGCCCCAGCATCTGCCCTCTCCCTCTACTTTCTGAACCTCTTGGTTTCTTCTCCTCACCTCTTTCCTGGATCCTGAAGGAGGAGATGAGGGGAGGGGAGGCATCAGTTAAGCACCAGTTGACTGTAGAATTGTAGTTCAGAAAATTACAAAGGTGGAAAGGCTATGGAGGCCATTAGGTCCCACACCCTCAGTTTAAGAAGCTAGGTCACACAGCTGGTGGTTTTCTTTTGTGCCTGAGGTGAAGGTATGTGGTCCTGGGGAGGCAGGGAACCAGGAGGGGGAGGGTGCGGTTGGGGGGTTGGGACTATGCTCTGGAGGCCACCTGCTCACTGAGCCCTTGCATACGATTGGCAGGGTAGTGTAGTGGATGGTCTCTGGGTGCCAACCCTTCCTCTGCCCTTCTCAGCCCCTCCCCTGCCTCTGCTTTCACAGCCCCAATGCATTTCATCAGGAGGTGACCTCTGGAGTGTGAGAAATTAAACCCCCATCAGGGGCCTGGTTTTCCAGGCCAGCCATATCAGCTGAGAAGATCTTATTCTGAGGACCCTTAGGTGTATATATGGGAAAGGTAAGGAGAGGGTGTTTGAGCTCATGATGGCTCCAGGAACTGTGCCCTGTGCTCAGTCTGCATGATCTCATTTAATTTTGCAGTGACCTAACAAGGTAGGCATTTCTATCACCATGCAGCCAAAGTTTACATGGAGTCTTGTAGAGGTAAAGAGACTTGCCTGAGATTTCACAGCTCATAAGCAACAGAGATATAAACTAAGCCTGTCTGTGACCTCCACAGCTTCTCAAAGTTAGGGGGCACTTTTTACAGCAAGTACTCGCCCATGTGGGTGGGAGTTCCCAAATCAAGTTGTGACAAGCAGGGTCCTTTTCCTCGAGGAACATCATTCTATCTCTGAAGCGACCTGAACAGTTGCAACTCAAAGTGCTTGGAGCTTAACAAAGGGCCACACTGTTCCTTTCAATCCCAGTGGTTTTGCCTGTACAGTAAGACAGCATCAGGGCTGGGAGCATCAGGAGTTCTTTAGTGTAGTTTCTGTATTTGTGTGATTCCCAGAAGTGAGGTGGCATGCGCTTATAGCCCCAGGTCCCTCAGCCAGTTAGAAGTAGAGGCCTTCTCAGCCTCTGGACTCTTGGTGCTCTCTCCAGGGCAACATACCCAGGTGGATCTGTTTGGTTTTCCTGTGTTTGGGTAAAAGATTATTTCTTTGACAAGAGGTATTTAATTCAATTCCATAGATATTTATTGAAAGCCTATTGTGTACCCACTCAATTATCCCAGCCTGTTTGTCCCACGGATCCTGACTCATCCTTGTGTACACAGGTGAGACAAGGGGAGGAGCTCCTTACATCAAGACTGCATATGACATACGTCATCCTGCTAACTACTCAGCTCCAATCTTTCCTGCAAGAATTCTAAAGGGGGAAATTATGTCTCAGATTGCTCTGTGTGTCCCAGGGTTCCCAGACTTCTGAAAATAGAGTTTTAAGGGCTCAACCTGAAACCTGGGGAACAAAGCAGCAAACGGTGGGTCAGGAACTTTGGAAGACCCTTGCAGAGGGGTATAGCCAAGGGAAGGAGGCAGCATTGTAGAGGAAATGACTTGGGTAGGCACTGATAAGTCAAGTAGGTATCTTTTCCTGTGGAGTGGGGGTTCATGGGGGAGCTGAGCATACAGTTTTGTAGACGATCAAAAATCCTTTCTCTCTGCGTGGCACCTGATCAACCTCAGGGGAAAACCCCTCCATTCAGCTGGCAACTTCGCATGTGAATCAGAGTCGAAGAGTTCTTTGGAAAGCTTGTGGTTTGGCCTCCACATTGTAACATCTGGGGACATGGAGGCCCAGAAGGGGGAAGGGGCTTATCTATGACATGAGCGAAATGGAGCCTGCGCTCCTGGATGTCTGGTCAGGGTCCTTCACACTACACTCTGCCTGCGTAGGGAGGAATGCCCTAGGGAGCAGGGACAGCCCACTTCCCGCTTTAGCGTGTTTGACCCCATACCTGTGATGGACTGGGCTTGGTTGTCAGAGGAACGTGTGACAGTGGCAACCTAGAAAGGAGAGGGTATCCTCTCAGTGATGCCAGCCCTTCACCCTCCTTCTTTCTGCCCTTCCTAGAGGACTTACTTAGGCCAGCGGGCTGTCACCTATGGCTTCTTGCTGGGAATTCACCATTGTGTGAAGACATCACAATACAGAGAAAAGTACCCCAGTCTCGGAGACATTTGACCTGGGTTTGAACCTGGCTTGCCCTTAGCTAACCGATTACCTGACATTTCTGACCTCGTTACCTCATCTATAAGATGGGCTGAATAATAACCACCTAGAGTGAAGATTAATAATGACTTATATAATGTTTTTTTTCCATAAAATAGATGACTATTACATGGTACCTATTATTTTGCTCATGTATCTCTACTGAAGTATAATTGATAGACAAAAACATGTACGTTGAATTGCACAACTTGATGAGCTTTGACATTATTTGTAAATGCTCATGAAATTCTCCCCCAAAGTAATGAACATAACCATTACCTCCTTCCCCACCCAAAGTTTTCTCCATCACCTTATCCCTCCCTCCTGCCCCTCTCTATGTCTTGCCTCCCATGCCCAGGCTGTCAGGAATCTACTTTCTATCACTATTGGTTACTTTGCATTTTTCTAGAACTTTCTGATAAAGAGCATGTGCTCTATTTACAGTCAGTGTAATTCTATTGATGTTCATTCATGTGTATTGATAGTTCATTCCTTTGTTGCTGAATAGTATCCCATTGTATGGAAGTACCACAATTTGTTTATCCACTCACCTGTTGACAGACATTTGGGTTGTTCCCTTTTTTTTTTTGGCTATTAAAACAAAGCCACTGTTAGCATTTGTGAAAATTTTTTGTAGGATATAAGCATTGTTTTCTCCTGGATAAATACAGGAGTCGAATGGCTGGGCCATATGGAAGGGTATAATTAACTTTTTGAGAAGTTGCCAAACTGTTTTCTAGAGAGGTTGCTCCCTTTTACACTCCCACCAGCAGTGCTTGCGCGTTCCAGGTGCTCCACTTCCTTGCCAACGTTGGCTATGGTCAGTCTTTTTAATTTTAGCTACTCTAGTAGCTGTATGGTGCTATCTTATAGTGGTTTAACTTGCATTTTCCTAAAGATTAATGATATTTATCATCTTTTCATGTGCTTATTTGCCATTTGCATATTTTCTTTGGTGAAATATCTCTTCAGATATTTTGCCCATTAAAAAAATTGGGTCGTTTGTTTTATTCTGATTGAGTTATAAGAGTTCTTTATACATTCTACAGACTAGCTCTTTATTGGAGATGTTTGCAAATATATTTTCCAGTTCTGTGGCTTGCATGTGGTGGGAGACAGTACTAAGTAAACTTGTAATTACCAGTCAGTTGAGTAAGTGCTATGCATAGGAAGTGTGAAGGAAAAGTCGGTTATCCTGGTTGAAGTCAGGGAAGCTTCCTGGAGGAAAAGGTATGTGAACTGGGTCTTAAAGGAGAGGAAAAGTTAGGTAGGTGGAGGAAGGACTGTCGAGGTAGAAGTTTGTATGTGCGAAGGCATGGAGATATACAATGTGAGGTTTGTGCAAAATTGTAAGTAATTTGATTGGAGTACCAGGTTTTGCAGTAGAAGGCTGTGGACTGGAATCCCAGCTGTCTCACTTACTGGCTGAGCACCTTCTTTTCTTAAAACAAAAACCAAAAACCAAAAACCAAAACTTTTTCTTTTTAAACAATTATAAATTCATGGAAAGTTGCAAAAATAGTACAGAGGTGCCAGGTGTGTCCTTTATTTAGTTTCCTCCAATGGTTTCCTCTTACATAATTATAGTACAGCATCGAAACCAGGAGCCTGAGATTGGTACAATGTGTGTATGGTCCTATGTTATTTTCTTGAATGTGTAGATGAGCGGAGCTACCATTGCAATCAAGATACAGAATTGCTCCATTCCCACAAAGATCTCCCTTATGCCACCCCTTCACTGACACGCCGACCTGTCCCCTTCCCCTATTTTTCATCTGTATAATTTTGTCATTTTGTGAATGTTCTATCAATAGAATCACACCATATGCAACCTTCTGAGAGTAGCTTGGTTTCACTTATTATAATGCACCTCAGCTCCATCCAGGTGGTTGAGAATATCGATAGCTTGCTTTTATTACCGAGTGGTGTTCCATGGTATGGGTAGATCACCGTTCACTATTGACCCACTGAGGGACGTTTTGGTTGTTTTCACTCCTTGACTATTACCAGTAAAGCTGCTATGAACAATCATGTACAGGTTTTTGCTTTTCTGGGAAAAATGCCCAGGAATCCAATTGCTGACTTGTAAGTATATTTTTAATTTTTAAAGAAACTGCCAAATTCTACAGTGGCTGTACCATTTCATATTCCAGCAACATAGGAGAGATTTACTATTTCCACCTTCTTGCTAGCATTTGGTGTTGTCATATTTTTATTTTAGTTGTTTTAATAGGTGGGTAGTGGTATCTCATGGTCTTAATTTGCATTTTTCTAATGGCTAATTGCATGACTCTTACTCTTCTTGTCACCCAGGCTGTGTGACTCTAGGTACAACCTGTACTTTTCAGATGTGAGAAGCAAGAGGACCTAGTGTTCCTCCCACCACCTCTGGAGCTGCCCCCAGGAGTCTGACTTCCTTTGTCCTTTTGTAACGAGCAAACCAGGGCCCGTCCACATGTCGCCTTAATGCATGACCCAACAATTAGTGTTGAAAGAAACAGGGTTTTATTAACAGAGGTCCAACCTTGGGAGGGCCTGGGAGCACTCCTGCTCAGAGCCCTGCTCTCCCACGAGATGCAGCACTTCCCTTGCTCCCCACCAGGCCATGAGCCAGAACCATGCCCAGAAGTTCCCCCATGTCCTTCTCTGCTCTTAAGTCAGCTGTGCAAACAGGTCTCCGTCCCCTCTGGAAGGTGTCTTGTGGGCTTCAGAGTCACTATCCTCTTGCAGCAGCTCTCTCCTTTAGGATCTAGGGTACATTGTCCTCAGCCACCATGTAATAGTTAGGGAAATGTGCCTTGTCACTCAGGATCATGGCGGAGTCCAGGGAGGCACACATCTCAAGAGAGCAGCTTCTCTGTATGTCCTTCAGAGAAGCCAGGGTCTACAGTCTCAGCATTCCCTGTCACATTGGAGCTCAATCATCTCCCACGAATCTGGGTGGTTAGGCAGGTTCCTGCACAGCTCCATCAGCTCTCTCCTTACACCCTTTCCTTAGCCTGCATGGCGGAACCGTGACTCCCAGCTGGTATGACTTCTACCTTACATACCAGCCCTCATGGCTGAATCCTAACTACAAACTGCATAGCTGCTTGCTGCTTCCTCTCTCAGACCTCATAGTGAATTCCTTTTTAAACTACATGGCTGCTAGTGCTTTCTCTCTGAGCCCTCCCTTATTTTAAATGCTGACCCGGAATTTCCTACGTGACCTCATATCCGGCCTTTCCTATAATGTGCTACTTTTGCCAGTTCCCCCATATCTTTTACCTTCTTTCTGCTGCCATCTTTAGTCAGGGCAAGGGCAAGCATTCCCTATGACTCCAGCCTCTCCTGCAGGTGTTGTATAACATGCACCCTCCTCCCCGGCCTCTGTCACAAGTCCCTGAATGCTCTGAAAGTCACGTACACATTTTGTCTGGGGCGGCAGCACAGCTTTTAATTTGTCATTGTTATGCAAAGCATCTTAACTGCCATATCATTCACTCCTTCCCCCAATCCAGGTTTGTGGGGAATATGCTCCTATTTTCAGGGAACCCCCCCCAAACCCCACCCCGCACCCCGTCACACTTTGACCAAGTTAGCCAGTTGCAGGAAATTCTTCTGTTTTTGTTATCATGGCTCCAATGAAGTGATATTTTATAGACCTGCATATTTTTCTACAGAGGGCCCTCCCCACCATAGATGAGCAAACAACCTGTAAGTGCTGGTTTTTTACTGTGCTGGGGGGTAAGTTCTCTTTGTATACATCCCTTCCTGGTGCCTGGCAGCCGAGATGAAGAAACCTCTAGAGTTGACTCAGGACGATTGTTTTCTCAGTGTCAAGGTCTGAAATGTCAAGGGTAGCTGCCACGGCCTCATGCCCTTTCTATATTTAACATCTTCTGTTAGTCAATGTTTTCACTTCTCTTTGGAAGATTGACCCCTCTAATGCTGGAAAAAACAACATGGATAGCTAGCAGTTATCTAGAACTTATGTACCAGGTACATAGTGCTTTCTATATAGTAGCTCATTTCGTTCCTCCAAACAATCCTAAGAGTTAAGTATTAATATCTGCTCTTTATAAAGGAGAAAACTGAGGCACAGAGAGGTCTCATAGCTAGTAATTGCTGAATAAGATGGGCTTTGAACCTGAAACCAGAGGGCAACCAAGTCCAGGGCTCATGCTATCTGTCACCCCACTGACAAAAAGCAGAGACAGGGCTTGGATTATAATCGTACTTTTTATTAATAGCAAAGGCCAGCAGTCAGAGAAGGTGGCTGGTAAAAACCCTAACACCCATCCTACCTTGAGCTTTCAGAAGCAAGTTTATATAGGAGAAACGTGGGAATCTGGGAGGGGGGAAATTCCTAGGGGGAGTACGGGCAGACCAGCTGTTTCTCTTGGGAGGAGGAGCTGAAAGGAAGTCCACAGGTTCTTCCCGAGCTGGCTCCCTTTGTTCCAGTGTTATCTCACCATTTTGATTAGAATTCCTCTCTTCCCTGACACCTGTGGTTTGTGGCCAGGGAGTTTATGTATTCCCTGGTTAGGGAGGAGAGGTAGAAACCATTTACTCTCAGGTGTCCTTGGTTAGGGGAGATAATGTCTTGCTATTCACCAGCTGTCTGTAACTGCTCAAACTGGCTTTGTTTACTTTTGTCTCAGTTTCCCCATTCCACTTGCACAGGAATTTTCCTAGCTTCTTACTATCTTGTCTCAAACGCAGATGGTCTGACACTCAAATCTGTCCTTTTAGTCATTATGCCCTAAACCCTCTGTGCCAAGGTGGGGGGGAACCTCCTGTGGTGTGCACCTTGTTATGCAACCATGAAGGGCCTCAGGCTCCTGCCTTAGGAACACGCAGAAGGAAGAGAAGGAGGGGGAGGAAGAGAAGGAGGGGCAGGAGGGCCCCACCCTGGGGTTCTCTGGGGCATGAGCAAGTTGTGATGTTGAGATGGGAACTGGAGTAGGTGGGAAGTGCTTTCCCAGAAGAATGAGGCGTTCTTTGGAAACCTGCACTGGGCATGGGTTGTCCAGGTGTGATTGGGGCTCGGGCTCTGAAGAAACAGTTCCATTCCCTGAGCCTGCTCGGTACTCCAGATGGGCACGCGCGCCCTGTGGGAAGAGGCTGGAGGAGAATGATGTAGAAGCCTTGAAGTTGGGGGGCAGCACATGACTGCACTGGACTCCGGGCTTTCCGCCATCCGCCTGCACGGCAGCAGTAGTGACCTGCACCTTGCCCTGATCCTGTGGGGGCTGAGATTAAAGTCAGAGCCATGCCTTACGGGGCAGTGCTTTCTTTTTTATTAGTTTTTGAGTATGTTCACAACTTAGCTTATTATTCAGCCAAACACAATGCTGCATCATGGTGGTTCTGATCATTATATGGATTTATTATGTTATTTTTTATATATAAAAAGTTTTTATTGTGGTAAAATACACGTAACAAAATTTATGCATTTTAAGTGTATAGTTTAGTAGTGTTAAATATACTCACATTGTTTTCCAATGATCTTCAGAACTCTTTTCACCTTGCAAAATGGAAACTCTGTTTTCGTTAAGCAACTTCTCTTAGCACTTTCCTCCAGCCCCCTGCAACCACCATTTTACTTTCATTATACGGATATTTTAAAATCCTTACCTGAGGGAATACTTACTGATTTGAGAGAGGGGGGAAGGAGGGGAAGGAGAAGGGGTGGGGGAGAGAGAGAGAGAGAGAGAGAGAGAGAGAGAGAGGAAGAAAGAGAAAAACATTGATGTGAGAGAAACATTGATCAGGTGCCTCCGTATACACCCGACCAGGGATTGAACCCACAACCTAGGTATGTGCCCTATCTGGGGATTGAATGTTCAACCTTTTGGTGTACAGGATAGTACTCAACTAACTGAACCATCTGGGCAGAGTTCATTATACAGATTTTTGTAAACAAATTTATATTCCATGGCATTAACTTGCTTTAAGTGTAAATTCAGGGGTTTTGAGTAAATTTACTGAGTTGTGCAACCATCCCCACAATCTGGTTTTAGAACATGCCCATTATCAGTGGGGTCATCCTTACATGGAAAAGGCAAGAAAATTCTTTTTCATGGTAATGATTCCATAATTAATTTTTTCTGGAATTAGTTCTGTGCTCACAGGAAGAGGATCTTATTAGTTTAACTCACTTAGTGTTTTGTACCCTGCTGGGCTAGGTGCAAAAAGCATAAAGAGATAAACAAGTAGAGAAGGCTGCCTCCCTGCAGCTGACAAACTTTCTACTGAAGATACTGTTCAATGTAACCTACTTGCGTGCCTAGGTCTGCTGGCAGCTGCTGTGCAGGTATTTGTTTTTTTACTTTGTGACTCTTAATTAAGGATCAGGCAAGGGCCTTGTTTTTGCTCTACAGTCACACCTCATTTTATTGTGCTTTGCTTTATTGCGCTTCACAGATGTTGTGCATTTTACAAATCAAAAGCATTCATTCACTTTATTGGTGTGGTCTGGAACCGAACCCACAGTATCGCCTGGACTGATATTGCACAGACATTATTGGCGGAGCAGAAAGGAAATTGTACTCTCCAACATCTGCAAACAACCTTAGGCTTTGGCAAGCCTGGATGCAGAATTTGGGAAGAGAAGAAAGTGGGCGTGCTGTTTTAGGTACAAAGATTCAGCAGGTGGAATTGGGGTGTGCGTGCACTGGAGGAAGAAAAGAGCTGGAGCAAAATCAGGGCAACAGACCTGGGTAAATTGAGGGAATAATGGTGCATTAGGTGGCTTACCACTTAGGGGCACATTTGCATGTGGTGGGGTGTTGCCTGGAGTCTTGGGGGTGAGGAGGGAGTGCAGTCTAGTATGCTAGCCTGAGGATTCTGGACTCAGTGGAGTAAACACAGAAGACAACATTTTAAGTCTCCGAGGAAGGGCATGATTATTCAGAGCCTGACTTAGGGGAGTAATTTTGTGGTGAGGAGAGAGAGGGAAGCAGGCACGGGCCAAGAGGCTATCATGAGTTTGCTAATATTAGGTGATGTGGACCTGACTTTGGCAGGGGTGGCGGGCAAAGAAAAGTAGGTGGGAGAGAAGATTCTCTGTTCCAACCTCTTCCCTGGCAGAAAATCTCTGTTCATCCCTGCCTCCCGACTGCCTGTTGCATTTCGACCACCCCCTCAAACTTAGCCTGTCCTAAGGCAGACTCGGCAGTCCCCCCTCCATGCTTTCCTCTTGCCTGACATGCTTTTCTCTTCCCTCCATTTCTCTCCTTGTCCCACTCCTCTTGCCAGAAGGAAGCAGAACACTGAACACTGTACCCGTGGAAGGCGGTGCCATGGAAGGCAGTTGTAAGAAATTTCCAGAGAAGGTGGCTGGCAGTGCCAGATGCCAACGAGGTGAGTGAGGGTGGGCACTGAAGAATGGCTGGGGACTCAGGGCTGGTACTAGCATGAGGCCAGGTGTCTGGGTGCAAAATTTAAGGAGGCCTTCAGAGTTAGGTGCTTAACCCTGTACCTGCACAGTCCTGAGAGTGAGGGCCTCCTTAATTTTGCACCCTAGGTACCTTCCTCGCCTTACCTTAGACTTGGACTATGTTCTTGGAGAAAACTGGTAATTGGTAGGATGCTGGCGACCTTGGAGAAAGCATTAGATTGCCAAGGACTAAGGACTGAGTGTGGAACTGTTTCTTCGGTAGAAAGCCTTCATAGGGAAGCTTCCTGAATCTGCATGGGGCACACTTGTCTCCCTCCTTACCCCAAGACAGCTCCTCAGGTTCTCCACAGACTACCTTGGGTGCCAGGAGTGAGAAGACCACCAATCAAATCCAACCTCCCAACTTCCCATAGAGAATTTTCAGACCCAGAGAGGTATGTGATTTGTCCAAGGTCACACAGGGAGGTATGACCTTAGAGGTCTTCCTTTATTTTCTTTTGATTTTTATCTTCAGTTGTCTTACATTTTGTTTTTATTGCTCCCCCCAATGTCCCCGCCCCCTCACTATAAGAGTTGGAAACAGAGTCAATACTTAAGATCTGATTTATATTTGAAGACCAAAGTCGAATTCTGAGAAGTCCATTTACTGAGGGCCTGTTACCTAACAAGCATTATTTTAGGGGCTTTTACATAGATTATTTTAGTTATTTCTTATAAGAACCTTTCAAAGTACATGTTATTATCCCATTTTCCTGATGAGGAGACTGAGGCTTAGAGAGAACAAAGAGCTTGTTTAAATCTACATAGTTACTAACTGGTGCTGCTGGGTCTGAAGCCTGTATTCTTCCGCCACACGCATGTTTCTTGTCTTCAAACTGAGTGCCGTGATGCCAGGCACTGTTGTGTGTGTGTGTGTGCTGATACAGTATAAGCAAGAGAGACAAAACTCCTGCTGAGACCTGCCCCACAGGTCCCCCTGTGTGTGAGGGGAGATGGCCTCCTGACGCAGGGCCTCTGTGCTGCCAGTGGTGGCTGCTGTGTGTTTTTGTTTGTCTTGGTTTTGGTTTTGCTGAGATGAAATCCACGGCCCAATTCACTCCTCAGCCACCAAGGCACATAGATTCCCTTCTCTCTGCCCCACCTCTGAATAGTTTCACTGAAATCACCCACAGGCAGTATAGAAGTTTATGATGCAAGGAGCTCGTTCCTGCCCCCTCCCCCACAGGAAGGCTGATTCAGTTTCATGATTTAGCCCTGATAAAGTCAAGTTATTTTGGCCTCCTCTGCCCCTTGCCCCAGTGAGAATTTGGACCCAGTGTTTTCACTTGTCACTTTAGACTGTTTGCCCGAGTTTGCGGAAAAAGGCCTGGATTATTAATGCCCTTGCTGGGAACAGCTGCGCCCTGCCAGGCTGTCATGTGAGCGCTCTGAAAAGCCCAAGCTGCAAGGCCCGCACCCTCCCAGGCCCACTGGCTCAGGTGACAAATGTGATCCTGTCGTGCAGAAGCTGCAGACAGCCCACGGGGGCAGAAGGCAACTCGGAAGGGACTGATCAGGGTCTCACTGAGGAGCTCACGGCAGCACAGTGGGCGACCTGGGGGGCCTTTTTCATCACGGTGCTTGGTGGGATACACAATTTTTCAAGGTCTTTTTAGTCTGGCGGCCCAGCTCCCTCCCCCACAAGATAAAAATAAGAATATTAATAATCACTTTAATGATATTTAGAGGGGCATTACTCCTTACAGTGGACACTATGCTGGCCACTTGACATAAATTACAGGCATACCTCAGAGATATTGCGGGTTTGGTTCCAGACTGCCGCAATAAAGCAAGTATCCCAGTAAAGCAAAATGCAATAAAATGAGTATGCCTATGGCTTATTCCTCAGAACAAGTCCTTGAGGTCGGGCTTGCTACCCTGATTTCATGGATAAGTAAATAGCCTCTGAGAGATCAGATGAATTACCCAAGGCCATGCAGGTAAAAAAGAGTGGAGGTGGAATCTGAGCCCAGGTCTATCTCCTGCTCCTTTTAGGACATTGTAAGCCAGCAGACACAGAATAGTATTTTCCCAGGTTATCTCCGCCGTTGTCTCAACTCCCCTGTCTTTCACCTTTGTCTCTTCCCGTTCCTCTGTTCTGGAGCCTGGTGTTCCAGCGAGGACTTGACTGGACTTCAAAATCAGCCAGGCCAGAGGTCAGACCGGGGATGAGGAAAGGTGGTCTCTGGCAGCTTCTCCTCTATCACCTAAAGCGTCTCCGCTTCACCTCTTTGTGCTCCATCAAAGCTCCTTTTCAGTGCCAAGAGCTCAACACTGAGTTTAGAGAAATCTAATAACGTCACTGGTTTGCTTAGAAAATCTCCACCAACCCCAATTTCTTGTAGGATAAACTTGAAACTTATGTCTGGAGTAGATAATTTCACTGAACCCCATTTCCCTCACTGTGTCCCTCACACCCTCACCCCTCACCGCAGCTCACCATTCCTCAGTACAGGGACCCACTTTCATGACTGAGCATTTGAGTTACTTTCTTTTGGGCATGCCCTTCTCTGCTTGGCAAACTCCTGTTCATTCCTTAAAACCCAGGATGAACATCATTTTTTCTGACTTCCTCCAACAGAGGAAGGTGTTGCCACCCACTCCTTAGTTCTTAATGCCTTACATGGTTTTCCACTCATCAATTTACAGGTCTTTCGCTTCTTCTAAGGCTTCAGGAGCAGGGATTGGACACTTTCATTTCTGTATCACCTATACTTGGGGCGTATTTGTGTGAATAAATGAAGGGGGTGCTCATTAATAAAACCATGTTCCAAAGTATGAATCACAGGTGGTCCCACTTTAACTGGAATACAATGTCACTTCAGAGAGAAAGAGGTGATGGGCCAGGGCCATGGAGCTCTTGATTGTTTGACAGAAGAGCCAGGCACTGTGCCGAGAACATTATTGCAAATGAGCTGACAGAGAGGGGGAGAGGGAGAGAGGGACGCAGAGACAGTCAGGCAGAGAGACAGTCTGAGACCCAGAGGAGTGAAGTCAGTGCAATACCTTGACGCTGGGGAGTGGAGCATGGCTTGTCTTGTTTTCTAAGCCAGCCTCTCAAACCCTGCCCCTGCCCTTCCTCCCGGAATGGGAGCTCCTTCGGACAGGACTGGGTGCAGACCTGGAGGAAGAGTGGGAATTGCGGGTGGTCCCAAAAAGAAGGGGAGAGGGGTGGCGTACAGGAGAGGAGGAGAAGCAGAAGCAGAAGCAGGAGAAAGTCTAAGGCCAACTTCTCTTCCCTTCTGTGGTACTGGGGGCATCTTGCTGGCCAGGGCTGATGCCCGATGGCTGCTCCTGAGGATGCAATATGAGCTGGGTCCAAGCGTGAATCTGGAGCCAGGACCTAGATATGTAGGTCATTCTGTACTACTGGGCCTGCTGCCCGCCTGATTCCTTCTCCTGATGCTGGGTGTCAGCACTTAGACTTTGGAGGTGGTCAGATCTGAGTTTAAATCCTGATCTCAGGCACTGTAATTGCTAATCGTGTGGCACTGAGCAAAAATAATAGGGATGATGTTTTTCTATGGTCATTGGGGTCAGTGATGATGACAGTATTGACAGGCCTAGCGCTATGTGGCTTATGGCTTCTTTTCTTTTTTTTTTTGAAGATTTTATTTATTTATTTTAAACAGGGGAAAGAAGGGAGAAAGAGAGGGAGAGAAACATCAATGTGTGGTTGCCTCTTGCACACCCCCTGCTGGGGACCTGATCTGGCTCGCAACCCAGGCATGTGCCCTGATTGGGAATTGAACCAGCGACCCTTTGGTTTGCAGGCCAGTGCTCAATCCACTGAGCCACACCAGCCAGGGCTATGGCTTCTTATTGATTCCTCTGAATGCCCTATATGTAGGTAGATGCTGCTATCATTCTGAACTCACAGATAATGTAGGTGAGGTTCAGAGAAGCTAAGCAAGTTATCCAAGGTCACCTAGTGCAGTGGCCCCCAACCTCTTGGCCATGGACCAGTGTCGGTCCGGGCTTGTTAGGAACCGGGCTACATAGCAAGAGGTGAGCTTGAATGTAATGCTCTTGAATCATCCGGAACCACCCCTACCCTCCACCCACTCCGCCTTGCCCGCAGTCCGTGGAAAAATTGTCTTCCATGAAACTGGCCCCTGGTGCCAAAAAGGTTGGGGATTGCTGATCTAGTGAGTAAATGGTGGACCCACATATGCTACGCCTCATCCACTGTGCCACCAGTCTCCAATTCGCCTGATCCTCAGAATCATCGAGGCTCTTGTTAAAAGAGCAATTGCCGGGCTCGGTCTCAGATTCTAATTTAGCCTAGCTGGGGTGGGACCTGGGATGCAGTGGATGTCACAGTCACCTAGAATAATATTAGAATCTGTCAAGTTGAAGAGACACTATATTGTGCTTTTGTGGTTGGCCCTTAGTAAATATTAACCAAAGGATAGCTTATCATGCAAGATTTTTATCTTTTAAAAGTACCTTAAGCCCTAGCCACGTAGTTCAGTTGGTTAGAGTGCTGTCCCAACATGCCAACGTTGCAGGTGCAGTCTCTGATCTCTGGTCAGGGCACACACAATGAATACATAAAAACATGGAATGACAACTCAGTGTTTCTTCCTCTCTATTTCCCTCCTTCCTTCCCCCTCCCTCTAAAATTAATAAATCAACTTTTAGAAGGTACATTAGTCTTAGAACTAGATCTTAAAGGTAGAAGTCACAGGCAGTAGATTCTGGATCAGTAAATCTACATTCTAAAACACTAAACTCAGAACTATTTGCAAATGGAATGAGCTGCCTTCAAAGATCCATGTCGCCTGTGGTCAAGCAATTGGTGACAACACGTGTCGGGTGTGCCCGTTGAGAGGTCAGTTCTTCAAGGACCGAGTGCCTTGTCAGTGTCTGCCCTACGTATGCATGAACTGAGGAGGATTTTGGTGTGTTAAGGTTCCAGCAGAAGTGGAGTTGAGCCACGATGCAAAGTCAGGAAGGGTCTGATGGTGGACGGATGTCTTTTTATATCTTTTCCATGTTTCTGGGTCTTTTTGCCTTTGTTTTTAAGTTCTTAAGGACCATCCTGTGAGCATATAAATTATAGAACATAGTCAGGGAATATTGTCCCATGAGTACTTGGAGAAGGCTTGACCCCTGTTTTGGTTCATTGACTTTCTGTTTCCAACCTCAGCCTTAAGGGAAAAACTCAGTACAAGCTTCCTTATAGACTAGAAAAGAGCAATCTATAAGACCCTGCTAAAAACTGAGGAACCCTACTGAAATGATTGCCTGGGATACTTCAGTTCTAAGATCCGTGATAATAGCTGCCACTTTGAATCACTTATTGTGTGCTGGGTGCTTTACATACCTTTTCTCATTTAATCCTCCTAACAACCCTATGATATAGGTAACACTATACCCCTGTTTCACAGATGACTAAACTGAGGCCCAGAGAATTCAATTAAGTTGCCTTTCGTGACAGGGCTAGTAAACAATGGAATTGGATTTCAAACCAAAGTCTATGTGATTCACAAATTAGAATTTATTATGCCTGTATCACTTTGCCTCTCTTGATTGGAATGAAACGTAGGTGTTAGTTACCCTGACTGGTGACAGAAAGAAAGCTGTGTACAGAGGGTATCAAATGGATGGCACACATCTATATTCATATTTGAAATTATCCTTAACTTTTATTAATGTGAATAACCATGACCTTCCCTAAGTCATCTTTTGGTGATTGCAGCAGAAATAGAGTTGTGGTTACTAATGACTGCCAGTGAGGATACATTAAGGCTAAGAATGGTGGTTGACAATGTTGGGGAACATGTATCTACAAACTGCTGGGGAATTTGGCTGCTCTTGAGGAGTGATGACAGTTGGGAAGATGAAGCGAGAGGAAGGGAGTGTGAGCTGTGCATCTCTTAATTAACTTTGAGTTGGAGACCAAAGCGCTCCCTGGGTATAATAACTTGGATAAGGAGACCGCCTGAACTCCTTTGTCTGCCAATACAAGGAGATTGCATCTTCTTGTATATAGTTTTGATCTGTTAGAAAAACAAAATCCTCCAAGAGTGGCAAAGGAATTTGAGGGCTTTCTCCAACTCAAGCTTGGTTTGCAATAACTATGAATATCTTATTTTTTGGTTTTATATCATTTTCATACTCATAGTAAGATGGGGGATCCTCTACCACACCTTCCTTTTTGCCATCTTGTCCTCCAGCAGCTCCATTGGCCTCCACTTCAAGCTGGGCACACTCAGACACTGCCATTTCTCTCCTCTGTTGTCTGTGACCACTGATGAAGCCCCTGGTGTCTTGCCTCACTTTCTATTCACTTTCTATTTAAAACTCTGCTCACATCTCCTTTCTTTCTTGAAGACTTCTGGCTATAGCCAACCATTCTAATAAGAGTCCCTATTTCCTTCCTTCCTTCCTTCCTTCCTTCCTTCCTTCCTTCCTTCCTTCCTTCCTTCCTTCCTCTCTTTCTTTCTTTCTTTCTTTCTTTCTCTCTCTCTCTGCCCTCCCCCTGCTTTCTTCCCCCTCCCCCACCCCTTTCTTTCTTTTTACCTTTACAGTTCAATTTACTATATAGAAATCATTTGGGTTTTAGATTTTCAGTTGAATTTTGAACCAAAATTACAATATTGTAAATTTTTTAAAAAAGATTATTATATTAATTTAGTACTTTTTTCAGCATAACAGTTTGAAAGCATATAAGTTCAAACTTCAGATTTATGGCAAACAGTCTTCAAATACAATACAGACATTTCTTAAAATTACCATATCATTCATGTATGATTTTTGCAACTCTGAGTTGTTATACATAGAACAGTTCTCCTTCGAATCGGGCAAACTTGACATGCCATGAAGTTAAAAGTTGTGTAGTCAGGCCAAAGATCCAACATTGTACCATCCTTTAAAAGATTTGGCATTTCTGGACCACAAAGCACAACATGTAAATAAGGTTGAAGTGTTCCTCCTCCTTATGACAGTTAAAAAATAGTTGTGTGGTAACTTGGAATTTGGCATAAAATCACGTATTATACCTTGGGAACGTCCATGCTATGAGGGACGCCTGTTTCCATTTCCAACTTTAACCATGATTATTTTTTTTTGAGCTCCTTATATAAATATTATCAATTTTATATAGCTTGTCCTTTTATTATAGTAATGTCATTACATTTATTAAACTAGCTTGTTTACAGCCTCAGGTATACTCTTTCTTTCTGAAAACTCCTTAAGGGCAGGGACAGTAGTTTATGTGGAGGTAGTGATGATTGTATTTTCATTTTAGTGTCTAGAAGGTAATAGGTAGCCAATAAAATTATTTTTTCATTAGTTCAACTGATGTTCATTGGATACTGACCATGGCCTGGGCACTGGGCACAAAGGTGCTAAAGATATAGAGACAATTATGAGTTGGTGGTTGAAAGACTTAAAGTTTTAAGGGAAAACAGACATATAAAATAAAAATTAAAAATATATTTTAATTTAATTTGAGCTATAATTGAGGCTTAAGTAAAATTTATTGGGGGGTCACATGAGAAATAATGAGAACAGAGAGATGAAGACAGATTTAAGAAATGTTTTGAGTGGAAACAGTAGAACTTTGTTTCCTGTTTAGTTTGGTTCAGTACCTTTTAAGGGCATGTAATAGGGGCAGTGTGGTGTCAGGATGGGCAAGTGACCGAGGAGCACTTAGGGTGAGGGATGAGTTGGATATGGAGTAAGAGAGGAGAAGTTGAAGACACCAAGCCTAACAAGATAGTAAGAGATGGAGAGGCTGGGGAGAAGTCTAATTACTAACATATACTGAGTGCTTATTAGTATGTGCAAGGTAATTAACATGAATTGCTCATTTCATCCTCATTATTACCCTTAGGGGTAGGTACGGTTATTTTCTCCCTATCACAGGTGAGGAAATACTCTCAGAGCAATGAGGTTGAGCAGTCGAGGCTATTCAAGATCAGTTAAGAAGTATTACAGTAGAGTCAGGTTTAAACCCAAGAACTCTTGCTCCAGAGTAAACATCCATGCGTCCATGGAAAACAACTCAACCAGCTGTTCAGGAACATCCCAAGGGCCTCAGTGCTGATAACGCCCGCATTTTTACCTCCAGCCAAGACCTTCTCCTGACTTCTGTAATTTCCTATCAGGTTGCATCTTTAACACTCTTCAGTAACAGTCTAATCTCAAACTCAGGATACCCCAAACTGAACTCCTGATCTTCTCTTCCCCTCCAGATCTGCTCTTCCCTCACTTTCCTTTGTTGTTGTTGTTGAAAGCAGCGCCATGCTTCCAGTTGCTTGGGCCCCAAACCTTGGAATCGTCTTTGATTCCTGGTCTCACATTGACATCCAATTCATTGGGCTTGATTTTCGAAGCAAGTCTAAAATATACCTGCTTCTCACCACCTCCGCTGCAACTACCTGGTTCAGGCTACATGCATCTCACACTAAGATGCTCTAGTGACCTCCTGATGTTTACCTCCTTTCACCCTTGTCTCCTATTCTTATCCCCACAGGGCAGCCTGAAGCGATATGGAATAAGATCAGGTTGCCTCTCTGCTGAAACCCTAGCAGTGGCTCTCAGTTTTACTCAGAGTAAAAGCCGAAGTCTTTATCCTGACTTACTAGGCACTACTACTAGACAGTAGGCCCTCCCTCCAATTGTCTGTTCCTCTCCGCCCCCTTTCCTTGTACCCTCCTGTCTGCTCCTTCCCTCCCAGCCAGTACACACAGGTGTACTCCTGCCTCAGGGCTTTGCACAGACCCTTCCCCCTGCCTTAATGTTCTCCATACACTGCAGGGCTCACTCTTTCACCACCTTTCATCCTTTGCTTAATAAGTGTCCCCTTTCCAATAAGTGTCCCCTTCCCAATGAGACCAATTCTGACTGGCCTTTAAACAATGGAAACCTGCCTCAAGTCAGTCCTTCTGATCCTCCTCTTTCTATTCTCTGCTGCCCTGCTTTGTTTCCCAAAGCACTTAGTATTTTCTGAGATACGAAGTAATTTACTGATTACATGTGTGTGTCTTCCTCTGTTAGAATGCAAAGTTCTAAGGACAGTGATCTTCATCTTGTTTATTCACTGTTGTATCCTAAACTCTAAGATTTGTGCTAGTGGTTAATAATTTCTTTTTTAAGAAGTAAATGTAGAGTGTAAAGTTTCTATACAGGTGGCCAGTTTAAAGATTTTTTTTTTTATGCCACAGGGGCTAGCCACATGCTGTGTAATGGGGTACAGAGTGTGTGGAGCTCTGCTGAGGCTGAACCCCTGAGACGTGGGCATTTCAGGGCAGGCAGGAAGTCCCCACCAGAGGAGGCTGATGGGGAAGGAGGTGGAGGGAGGGGTGTCTGGGAGGATGCCTGGCACGCTTTAGAGGGAGGGAGTTTGAAGAAAAAGAACTGAGTCCTCATTGAGGTAGGTATTGGGGATATTCCAATTAGAAATGCAATTTTATTGAAATGATATGGGCTGACTTTAGTTGTTTGGGGCATAAATGGAAAAAAAATTTAAGAGACTCTGTCTTGCGGAAGCAGACATTAGATTGTTGTTTGAGGAAGTGATTGGTTTGAGGGGTTTTGTTTTGTTTTGTTTTTCCTGTTAAAAAGCAGTGATATTTTAGATGAGGGAGTGGGGCTGTGGAAGTGAACACAGTAAGCTGATAACATCCAGACTGGTAAGTGGAACATTTATATTCCTCTGGACTCTAGAGAGTAGACTTAGAACCAGCAGGTGGAAGCTAAGGGGCCTGAGGAAGAGTTCAGTGTGATGTATAATAAGTATAAAGTTTTTCATAATGAGTGTTGGGCTGCCTTGGAGGGAGACATGATCATTATTACAGGTGTGAAAGGAGATGCTGGCAGGCCATTTTTTTGTTGCTACTAAGGGGGGAATTCATTCAGTAGGTAGTGGGTTTGCCACCTGACTGTCTGCTAAGGTCTATTCTAGCTAATGGTGTCCTGCTAGGGTTCAGAGAATGCTTAGACCCCACATACCATGTACAAGGGAACCCAAATAGCAATGCTGGTGGTTTGCCCGACGGGATGGGGCAGTGTAGAAGGTTTGGACTTTGGGCACAGTGCTCATGGTTTAAATCTTCTAGTCCTTACTTATTGTTGTGGATAGGTTCTGCAACTTGAAGTGAAATGATGTACAACAAAACCAATTTTACCATAGGCTAAAAAATTGATATAAACAAGAGTTAAGCTCCTATAGCATTTCACTGATGTTATAACAAAATGAAGTTATCTGAGCACCTGCTGTATGTGACTTTCTCTGAAATCAATAAAAATTAGAATCCCAAAGGGGGGGGCCATCAGGTACCATTTGCTATTTGAAAAATAGCATAACTACAGGGCACTTGAATTTGAGTGTCTTCTCCATAGGATCTCAAGGACATTCAGGACTTCCCGATGTCCTTCCCACACTGTTCTGGTCACCCAAATCCTGTACATCCACCAAGGTCCAACCCTATTTCTTCACAGGAAGCCTTTGCTTCCCTGCTCGTCTCTGTAGGTGTGGCCTTGCCTCTGTGTGCTATAGGCATGGGCTCTGGAGTTGACAAGTTGGTTTTGAATCCTAGCTCTGTAATAGTTACATGACCTTGGGCAACTCTTCATGTAAAGATACTCACCTTTACCTGCACAATGCAGGTGACTTGCATCTACCTTGCAGTGTTATGATAATTGAAGAGACTGCCTAGTGCAGCACCTGACACATAGTTCATGTTCAGACAGTGGTATTGATATATGATTATTTTTGGTAGGCATCAGGCTTGACATCTGTGTTCAGTCTACCTCAGGGATGGTCACCTGGTATGAAGAATTCCCTGACCAGCACCAGGGAATTCTTGCAAGTGGAGTGAGTTGTCATAATAAACCAAAGGACTTGAGATTTAAGGGCAAAAAAATGTCTTACAGGATCTGGTTTTTTTTTTGGTGGGGGGAACTGATTATGGAATTACCTGGACTTCTATCATTCCAAAAAGAAAAATCATTTTGTATTCTCTTCTCTCCAGCATGTCAGATGGATAAAAGTCAAGACAGAATGATGGCCAGAGAAAAAGGAAGTAAAACTCGACAGGGTTGCAAACTTGCAGAAGTCATCCCATGGGATTACAGAGTGGAGTTTTAGCCTATGTTTCAGTTAGGCAACTCAACAAGTTAAAAAAAAAGTTTTAGAAAATAAAGGGATCTTAAATAACTGTGCCTTAAAGGCCTAATTTGCAGGCAGGGCGCAGCAGCATGCCAGAAAGTGCTAGGCTTGGGGAGTGAGATTTGAATCTTTGTTGTGTCCATTTCTAGCTCTGTGACCTTTGTCAATATCACTCAGTTACTCTGGCTTCAGCTTTCTCGCCTGTGAAATAATCAACTGGTGGAGTTATTCAGAAGACTTAGGATAAAATAGAAAGCACCTGGCACAGAATAGGGGCTGAGTAAGTGATACTTATAATCATAGTGATGGTTATGATAATGATAACAACTATATACTAGGTTCTCTGAGCTCCGTACACTGTGTGTAGGTAGATATGACTATGCGTCCTCAGCAAAGATTGTCTTTGTTGCCTGAGCTACACTGCATGCTCTGGATTGGCCACATATTTCAATGGGTTAAGACATGACTATCTTCTTCCCTTAAATATCAACTCTAATACTAGAAGCCTTGTATAGCTTCACCTCAGGGAAGCAGCACATGGGTACACAGAGTGGAATGTCAATTCAACTCTACCTACTCAGCACATTTTTTTTTTAAAAGGAAGAGACCAAGAAAGAAAGAAAGAAATTGAAATAGTGCCCACAGTTCTGATAGTTACCCAGTCAGCGTAATTGAAGGCTTGCACAGTGCAGGTGGGGGAGACATGAATCAGGGGTTCCCTCAGTCTCTGCAGGGTGAGCATCTTGGGCTCGATGTGATCCCAGCGTTGAAATACTTGTCTTTTTTCATGCTGCATGGTACAAAACTCAAGATAATAATCCTGCTACCCAAAAGAAGAACTCATAATCTCCTCCAGGGCTGGAGAATAACCCAGCTCTGTTGGATTCACTGGTGAACCTCTGCATTAGTGTTCAGGGTTGTATAAACAGATTATGCATTCTGTAGTTTCTGAGTGATTTAAGGTTGGAGGACTTAGTTTTTAACTTTCTATTATGCACTGCGCCTGAATAGGTGCAAAATAATGTCTTACCTTAACTGACTTCTAACTCAGCTATTTATTTATTTTTAATTTTATCTGTAAATATTTCACTGTATATGTTTAAAAGGCATTCTTTAAAAATAAAAAACTTAACTACAATATACTGTTATCACATTTAAATAATGAATGATTTCTTCATATCATCAGATATGGAGTCAATATTAAAATTTCCCCAGTTATATATATCTGTTTGTAGATATGTGTGTGTATCAAAATATACATGTATACATACATACACTCATATGTATGTATAGATACATGGTATATAGGTATATAATTTTAAAAAAACAGCTTGTTTTTGCAAATCAGGATTCAAATCAAGTCCCTACCTTGCAATAGGTTGATGTAGCTTTTGAAATTCTTAAAATGCCTTTAAACAATAGTTTCCCAAGGGAGGAGGGATTCTGGACCCCGGCACTGATTTTGTAACTAACCATTGGGTAAGGAGTGGCTCCACTGTTCATACCTGGAGAGGTGGCCACAGGCCGGCAGACGCCATCTCTGCATAGGTGCTTATCTGCTGCCGCTGCTCACTGTCCCTCTCAGAAACACTCATTTTCTGATCTTAAATGATAATATGACCTTTTGAGATTAATCTTTAAATATTTGAATACTAATCTGAAGAACAAGTTCAGCTGCAGAAATTCAACTTCAGATCTTTACTCAAGAAGCTTCATGTATTTGATTTTCCTGGGCGAGGCAGGTGGAACAGTGTTTTTGGTGAAGTATGAGTTTGCAGTTTAACTTAACTAGCAATAATCTAGAGCTTATTTTGGGATTAGGAAGAAACACACTATAAGGTAGAGAAGCCCACCCTGCCAACTACAGGATGGCGTAGCCTTTTACTTTTCATGTTTGTTGGCGTTGGGAGGTGGAAAATAGAGTGTGGATGGTAAGGAGGTATTGAAACCAGAAAAGCTGGTCTTCATGCTGCCTGTCACCTACCAGACCCAATAAGCAGAGACAGGGATTGAATCTCTATGGGCGCTTTATTCAGATGGCCAGCGATCTGTGAAGACAGTGGGTTATATACCCTAACAGACCATCTTCCATTTCCTTTCAAGCCAGCCTTTTTATAAGGGGGGAAAGTGTAAGTAAGGGATTTGGAATTTAGGAAAGAGGTTAATCGGCTAAAAGCTACAGTCTGTCAATTTCCCTAACGTCTTTTCATCTGCTGACCAGTGATTTTCTTTATCTGTGTCCTGAGTCTTGAGTGGTGGATTGTCTTTCCCTGGAACACAATGGCTTGGATACCGCCTTGATTGCTTATGGTCTCTTCTGGAGCACAAAGGACAATCGCTTGTGGTCCCCTGGAGTGTGCGTGGGCCATAACTTTAGTTCCTGAAACAATAGCTTTTTACACGCATAAACTACTAGGCTTATTAACTGTTACATGAAACTAAAATTTTCCAACTCTTGAGTCCCCCATCAGTATTTCCTGGCTAAAAATAGGAACAGCATATTTTGAGACAGGGCTCCTGCTCTCGCAAACCTTTCTGTGAAAATAGCTGAGGTTTATGCAGTTGGCACAGATGGTCCTTAAGCAACTAAGAGCTTACTGCATGCATCCCTTCGTGGGCCGTGGGGTGAGCTGGGGGAACCTCAAGTAGCGAAGACAGGAGGGCAGTGGTGTTCCATCTGCTGGAAAAAACTTTCAATCATGAGCTTCTTGGGTAAAGATCTGAAGTTGAATTTCTGCAGCTGAACTTGTTCTTCAGGTGAGTATTCAAATATTTAAACATTAATCTCAAAAGGTCATATTTTCATAAGATTCATATTGTTAGGTGGTATATTGCACATCAGACGCTGATGTTTACTTTGGATTAAATGCTATAGTATTCCATGCTCGTTCATACCTTTTCATCTTTGCAAATGCCTCCCAGAGTCCTTCTTGTTGGCAGTTTCATTCATCTCCCTCATCACCACCCTTCTCTACTTTTACCAATTAAAGTGCACCGCCCCCACCCCTTGCTTTCTGGTACATTTACACTTACTCGATTTCTCCATTACAAGTATATTCCATGTTGTATCGTCAAATTTTTTTGCAAGGCCTCCTCTACCACTGCACTTGGAGCTCCCTATGCCTAGTGCCTGCTAGTCAGGGCATGCTCAGTCTGTGTTGGTTTGGGGGGGCCTGCCTGCCGCACTCTGTTTTGGCTGTGTTGGGGGGTATGTGATAAGGAAGAGGTGTGTTCTTGGGCAAACTTGTGTTTAGAGACATGAGACATGGAAAATAGTTAAATGAAAGTACAAAATGGAAGGCAGAGAATGTCAGAGGCGGCAGACAGGACAGCCCAATCTCCTCACTGAATTTTACTACTTAATTCTGGCCTAGAGAGTCCTCTACAGTTTTATCAAGACTTTCATAAGCATTCTCTCTTGCCACGAACAAGATATCATTATTCCCTGTTTTGTAAATGACAAAACTATAGCCCAGAGGAGTGAAATGACATGCTAAGGGCCACCTAATTAGTAATGGCAGAACCAGGACTGGAGCCAGCCTTCTGATTCTAAATCTAACTTCCTTTCTGCTCCTTGTCACATGTCTCCGGTTGGTAAACAGGGGCAGGTGAGACAGGTGAGGCCTCCATTGGTGCGGTGGTACTTTCCTGGGAGGAAGGTTGGTTAAATAGTTTTCCTTTGCAGGCTGAATGGGGCCATGCCCACATACTCACCACCTTCAAGCCTGGGCACGCACTTGCCCAAATATGCCCAGCCTCACCTCCCATGGTGTGCAAAGGCAGGGAACATTTTCCCACCTTTATAGTGCATGTAGTATGTCAATGGAAAGAGGAAGGGACTCATTTAGTACTACAGATGTAATTAAAGACTTCAGACACCATTGACGATGCCGAGCACTCTAGTGGCCTGTGAATGGCAAGGGGAAAACAGAGAACTAACATTGAACAGTTACTATGTTCGCTGGCAATAGAAAGTAAACCACAAATGTGGGCTTCATATGTAATTTTAAAATTTTATAGTACATTAAAAAGTAAAAATAAACATGAAATTAATTTCAGTGTTTTAACTCAGTATATCCAAAATATTACTTACTTTATCATATAATCAATGTAAATCTTCCATTGTTTTTTTCCCATATGAAATCTTCAGACTCTGGTGTCTGTTTTACATATACAGCACATCTCATACCGATTAGCCACATTTCTAAGGCCTGGTAGCCACGTGTGGCTAGTGGCTACTCTGTTGGGCAGCACAGTTCTAAGTGGTTTACATTTCTTTTATTTCAGCAATCACATGAAGAATCGTTGATAGCACTACCTAATAGCTGAGGAAATGAAGCCCGGAGAGGTTAGGTAACTTGCCTGGGGTCACAAAGCTGGAAGGTGACAGAGCTGCATTCCGACCAGGGTGGGTCGGTCTCTCCTCTTGCCACTCTGGTGGACAGCCAATCCTCAGGAAGGGAGCAGTGCTTGATCTGGACCTGAAAGTATAGTTGAATTGAATAGGTGGAAATGAGCAGTGGCCTTGATGTTGTGATACTACCCCTGCGGGTTTCAGCTGCTGCTGGTGTTAATAGTGTTACATGTGGTGGGGAAGGCAGCCCTGGCAAAGCAGGGGTGGCCAATTTCCAAACCATTGTTATGATTCCTTCTGGGAGGTAGCTGAGAGATCAGAATGTAGTGAAGGGAAACATTGCCTTCAAATGCATATGCCAAAGTTCAGGGAGTTCTTTCACAAGGCAAGATCCTCTCCTGGGACTTGAGGCCATTAATAAGGCTTTTCTTTTAGGAGTTATGTAAAGGTTTAGATTGTAACACATGGAGCACAGCTAGCCAGGACCAGGCTGTGAGGTGCCGAGCAAATGTGTTTGCCCTCCCCTAAGGGATCTTTGGGAGAAGGCCAGTTTTATCTTTTTTTTTCTTTTCTTTTCTTTCTTTTTTTTTAAGTCCTCACCTGAAAACATTTTTTAAAATTGCTTTTTAGAGAGAGAGAAAAATCCTTTGCTTGATTTCGAACCCACAACCTTTTGGGCCTCTGTGATGTAGCTGCTACCAACTGAACCACACAGGCCAGGGCTATCTCTTTCCAGTAAGACTACGATAGCACTCTGACGGAGGAGAAGCTGGGCTACGAGGTCCCTGTGCTTGCCCCGAAGGCAACCAATTGGTTCTGTGGCTGTTTTTCTTATTTCATTCATAAACATCGCAATGGCAATAAAGATGTACTTTGAAAATCCTGGCATTCTGACATAGTACTGTTCATTTTACAATGTTCCCTGGTAATCACTGTCCATCTGTGAAAAAAATAGTTTTTAATATGTTTATAATTTTAGTGTGGATGAAGTTGATTTTGTTTCTCCCCTTATCGGGAACATTTTCCCATCTTTATAGTGCATGTAGTATGTCAGTGGCTTCCACGGATATCACTGAATTCTGTATCATAATTTATTTGTCCCCATGGCTAGATATTTAGGTTGTTTCAACATTTCTTGACATTATACTTGATGCTACAGCCTGCAATCACATGCTTATGTTTCTTTTCTACCTTTTATAATTAGATTCTAAAAATTATAAATTTATTATTAAAATGATATATTACTTATAACTATAATTATAAATATGAAGCTATTTCTTTACAAGAAATAGCCCAGCCTTTGAATTCCAGGCCAGAAAGCTCTTTTTAAGTGTGTTGGTTGTTCTGGGGTATTCTGTTTTCTTGAGGTATTGCTTCCTTTATTTCCTTGGGTTTTATCGAGGTACAGTTGACACACAGCCCTGTATAAGTTTGTGTACAGCATAAGCTTCCCCTTTCCCAGCAGTAAGTAAGATGTGAGTTCATCAGTTTCGCCACAAAATCACCAGCATTGGCTGGGTATGAAAATTTACTCTAAAGTTTTCCTAAATTTAACAACAGTAAAAAAGTGCCAAGTGGTTGTGTGTACTTCCCCACATGCCTCTGAGCACACCACTGATGTAACGGACCAGTTACAGGTGAGACAGGTGAGGCCTCCATTGGTGCGGTGGTACTTTCCTGGGAGGAAGGTTGGTTAAATAGTTTTCCTTTGCAGGCTGAATGGGGCCATGCCCACATACTCACCACCTTCAAGCCTGGGCATGTACTTGCCCAAATATGCCCAGCCTCACCTCCCATGGTATACAAAGGCGGGACAGACTCCATTTCACGGAATGTGACCTTTCTGTTTCCGTCCCCACCCCTGGGTACACATGGATCTGGCATTGGAGTCAGAGAGATGTGTGATGCTGGGCACGTTATTTTATCTTTCTTTTCCTCATTTCTTTATCTTCAAATGAGGATGGCAGTGGCATCTTACTATAATGTTGCTGGTAGGATTAAATGCATTAATATTTGAAAAGTACTAAGAAGAGTGCCTGGCACATAAGGGGTACTCAGTGTTGTACATGTGGGTTTGAATCTCAGTTCCAACACTTTCCAGGTGCCTACATTTGGCAAATTACCTCACCTTCCTGGCCTTGAGCTTCATTATCTGTAAAATGGGATTCCAGCACCTGCCTCACTGAGGTGTTGCACGGTCTTGGTCAGATAATGTCAATGGAGCATTTAGCACAGAGCCCTGCACATAAAAGGCCCTCCATAAATTCAGCTGAAAGTAAAACATTTTCCTTTAGTTCAGTTTTCTACTGTGTGAAAGAGAGAGCTTTGTCCCCTTACACTGGTCTAAGTAGCAGATCTGTTGCAATGAGCGCTTAGATTTTGACCATGTTTTGTTTTTGGTGGTATGTTTTTCTGTCCCCATTGTAAGTGTGGGGCCATCCTAAAACTAATGGGAGGCAAATCAACACTTTCATGCCCCTGACGCTTTTAAAGGTTTTAAACGAAATTGTTCTTGAGGTTAGCAAGTATATAATCTTACAGAGTGAGGGTGATACTTCATATACTTACTAACTTAGTGATTTCCCCCCACAGTTGGCATCAAAAGAAACTTTCAGGTTTATGGAAGGTGTGAATTTTATGCTCAGTGACACAGATCAAATTTGTCTAAATGATAAGGTCTAAAATACATTCTTTAGGAAATGCAACGAAATGACCTAAGAGACACTTGAGCCCAGCCCAGCCCATCCCTACCTCCTGTCTGTTAGGCTCCTCCTCATCTTCATGTTTGGGTTGAGATGTCTCCCCAGGCAACCTCCCTGAACCATCCCGACTGGGTAGCTGGACTCTTCACTTGGTAACACGCTCTGTAGCTGTCATTCCCTTACCCGTCTCTCTCCCTCTGGAGGCAGAGACCTGCTTTGGTCACCCTGCATTCTTGTTACCCATCACTGGGCTCGAGCAGCATAGTGCTCCATAAGTATCGCTCGGCTGAATAGATGAACTTGCAAAAATCTGCTTGTGATGCAATGAGGTGTGTGTCTGATCATGACAGGTGGATCTGAAAAGTGAGGTCAGTGGAAGGTCTGCTTGGGTTGTGGAGAAATGAATGCAATAACATTTGTTTGGAAAGTGCGTAGGACTTCCCCTCTACCTTGCACTCTGTGAAGCATCAGTTGTTCCCTCATCTAAGCTCATTTTCACCCCTAAGTAGCTTCTCTCTTTCAACATCCGGCCAACTCCCATCTGTGCCATCTACCCTTGCCAAGGATTTGGGGTGAGGATAGTTCCGTATGTGTTTGTGTCCGATTTATAGCCTTCCTGTTTCCTGGGCAAAACCTGGACTCTGGGTGTATCACAGAAAGGATGAACATTTCCTTCTTTAATCTTCATGCCAGAGCCCCACTGGCTTTTCTTGGGTGGCAGTAATTGGTGGAGTGGTATACTAGGCAGGTATAGGGATAATCTTGGTGTGAAATGAGCTTTGCTTTTCAAATATTGGCTTTGGGACCTTCCTTATCACTGCTCATCTGTGAAGTCCCACTTAGCCTAATAATTTTATTCTTTACAGAGCTTCTACTGTATGCTAGACAGTGAACTGGACATTTCATGAATATTGTCTCAAGTTCACATTTTCAGGACCCGCATGAGTCCCCAACATCTTCCAAGAAGTCTGGTCACATGCTGAAGCCCAGCATGACATGTGATAGATGGAGAATCTGAGAGGGCACCAGGAAATCTAAGTTTCATTTCGGCTCTATCACAAACCAAGGACGTGGCCTTCTCTATGCCAGTGAGCCTCAGATTTCTCATCTGTAAAAATGGGATGGGCAAGTTCAATTAGATGCTTTTTAAGTTCCCTTCTGTTGCATACCCTCAGTGCTATACTTCAGTCCACCCTGCTCTCCTCTTTGTCTGAGCTACCTTTGGGTTGCAGGTAAGAATTGTGTAGTTTAGTAGCACTATATGTTCCAAATGAGTCTGATCTCTCAGGGATACTCTGATCTCCCAGTGACAAAGACCGTATCTTGCTCTCTTAAATGCTTCCTAACCCTGGGACTACCATATTGGTGAGGCATGAGGCTGCTACCCATGTGTGAGGTCCTGAAACATCCCGGGTATATGTATTTTTCCTGGGACAGTTGTTTCGAGGCCTAGATGGTCAATCTTTCTCATATTAAAAACTGAGGTTAGTTGTCAGGGCTGCTTCCTAATAACTTGGACTTTAAATGTTACTAAGTTATACTCATCCATTATTTTCCTTTTTATCATTAGTGCTTTCTGTTTCCAAAAACATCTTTGTCTACTATAAGTTTATGAAGATATTCTTCTATATTTTCTCCTAGAAGCTTTATAGTTTGAAGTTTTCACATAGAGGCCAAGGATCCACATCAAATTAATTGTACAGAGTGAAGTAGAGGTCAAGGATTTTTTTGTTTGTTGTTTTGTTTGCTTTGCATAGATATCCAGACACTAGAAGTAGCTATTAAAAAGGCTTTCTTTTCTTTACTGATCATTGGTACTATAGTAAAAAAATAAGTTACTATATATATGTGGGCCTATTTATTTAGGGATTCTGTTCTTTTTCATTGCTCTATTTGTCCTTACACTAGTAACACATTGCCTTGATTACTGTGGTTTTATAATAAATTTGGTAATGTAAGTCCTTTAACTTTGTTCTTCTAGCATTGTCTTTGCTATTTTAGGTCATTTGTATTTCCTTATAATCTTTAGATTTAGCTTATTTATTTCTTCTACAAAATAGCTATTGGGATTTTGATTGAAAATACATTGAAGCTGTAGATCAATGTACTAGCCGGGGTTCTGTAGAGAAAAAGAACTTACACACACCCATACCAGCCTGACAGTAGAATGAGTGTGT
The DNA here is from genome assembly GCA_004026545.1 of Mormoops blainvillei. Taxonomy (NCBI): domain Eukaryota; kingdom Metazoa; phylum Chordata; class Mammalia; order Chiroptera; family Mormoopidae; genus Mormoops; species Mormoops blainvillei. The sequence continues at coordinate 356,692 of PVJD01000221.1, read as the reverse complement.
GTGTGTGTGTGTATAGGGAGGAAGGGATGGAGGGAAAGAGAGAGAGGTTGAGAGACCGACAGCCAGAAAGAGATTTATGATAAACAATTGGTTCACACAATTATGGAGGCTAACAAGTCTCAGGATCTGCAGCCAGCAAGTTGGAGTCCCATTTTGAGCCTGAAGGCCTGAGAACCAGGAGAACCAGTGGTATAGTTTTAGCCTAAATGCTGACAGGCTTAAAACCAGGAAGAGCTGACGTTTCAGTTCAAGTCTTCTCATGAAAGACAGACTCGGGTTTGCAGAGAGAGAGATGTAGGTCATCAGGCCCTTGTTTTCAGAATTTAAGAGAAAATTCTTAATCTTTGGTCTTTCCATAGAATTCTTTCCCTCCCATGTTGTTCCTCCTTTGCTTTAGCCTGGGAGAACTCTGGGCAGTCTAAGTCCCCTACCCAGCTATAACAGCTCTGTTGCTTTGTCCCAGGGGATTATCTTTCTAATGTAACTGCTGCTGTGCATTCAACTGCTGGCTGTGTGCTGAGATGATGGAAGGGTAGAATTCTGATTTGACATTGCTGTTCTCCTGATTTTTAAGCACTTGGGAGCTAGATTCTTCCAGAGAAGCTTCAAATGCTTTAATTCGCCCTGTTGGAGGCAGTTGGGAATAGATTTTTAAGCACCCCTTGGTGTCTAGCATACCAGTAGTACCTGTTTTGTTTTGTTTTTTTAGGAGGCCAACTGGGATCAGAAAGCTAAGATTGTATTGGGCTAAGTTTCAGGCCATACAAACCAGAATTCTTTTCCCAGGTCTCTAGAGACCCACAAGACACTTTTTGTTTTTCAAAAAACCAGTTGGGAGAAGCATGTTCATCCCAACAACTTGCACAGGATGAGGATATCACCAAGTTTCTTTGAATCATGCTGGATTTGTATTAACTGACTCTGATAACAATGCCAATCTCGTGCTGGTAAGATGCTCTTATTGGCAGCAATATCTTTTCGATAACAAATAAGAATGCGAATTCTTAATTAAATATGGCTGACAACATCTTTCATAGCAGGGGAAACAAACACAAGAGGTATTTGGCGTGGGTGAATTTAGGAACTTTGGCTTTGACCAAACTAAAGAAAGCATCTGTTTTTTCCACTGTGCTAGTGAAATGTTGGGATGGGGAGAGAACGGTGTGGATGATGAAAAATCTATAGCTGAAAATTCTGCTGATGTTCTTAGACCAGTAGAAACAAATATTTAGAAAATCTCTGCTAAGTAACAGTATTAATTAGAATAATGTTAGCTGCTATAATGGTCTCAGTTCTTAATCATCTTGGCCTAGAAGTAACACATGTTATTTTTGCTCACATTTCGTTGCTGATAACTAGTCATATGGCCTCACCCAGATGCAGGGTGCATGCATGTATGCACTTGCTGGAAAATGTAATTCCTAGGTTGGTCGTCACTTTTGGCCACAACTCTATTTGCATCTGCTGCACAAAGAGCACATTTTTGGTGAGGTACCCAGCCATCCCTGAAACGAGGAAATAAGGAGTCATTACAGGATTAAGTGGCAGTTCAAGTGGCACAAATTAAGGGTTCATGAACTTAGAGGAAGGGAACCCATCATTTTGGAGGTTTCTGGAATCCAGGACACATGGACCATTTCTCGGAGGTATTATGGTTAGCTGAGGTAGCCTCAGGGGGCCATCGGGTGTCAAGGTCTTTAGGGACAGAAAGTTTGAGTTCTAAGATACAGATGAGAATGAGGTTTTCATGCTGAGAGGTTAAGAAGATGGGGATCAGGGCAGAGTAAAGGGGGGTCACCAGAAGGCCCAAGATGCTGTGTGGTAACTATAGCTGACCTGGTCATACAGACAGGCTCTCAGGAGCTCTTCGAAGGAGCCTGAGTGGAGGGACATATGTTGGATAGCATGAGCAACTCGCAAGTTAGAATAACCTGGCTCACTTGGAGTGTCCATTTTGTCATTTATAAAAGAGGAGGGCTAATAACCCAACTCAATAGGGTGGTGGTAAGGATTCAGTTTGGTAACATATATAAAATACTAGCACCCAGTAAGAGCTCAGTAAATGGACTCATGGGCCTTTCTCACCTATATTATTGCAATAGCTTCTTCTTCTTCTTTTTTTTTTTTGCACTAATATTTTGTTGAGTATTTTTATTTCTTTAATATAATCTTTATTATATATATTTTTCCATTACCATTTAGTCCCCTTACAACCCTCTCCCCCCAGCAATCACCAATGTCCATGAGGCCTTTTCCCTTTTTGCTCAATCCCTCCACCCCCTAACTTCCCCTTCCCCCCAGTAGCTGTCATCTGTTCTCCATCTCTAAGCCTGTCTCTGTTTTGCTTGTTAGTTCAGTTTGTTTGTTAGATGCCACATATGAGTGAAGACATATGGTATTTGTCTTTCTCTGACTAGCTTATTTCACTTAGCATAATATTCTCCAGGTCCCTCCATACTGTTGCAAAGGGTAAAATTTTCCTCTTTTTTATGGTTGAGTAGAATTCCATTGTGTAAATGTCCTATAGTTGTTTTATCCACTCATCTATTGATGGACACTTGGGCTGCTTCCATATCTTGGCAATTGTAAATAACATTGCAATGAGCGCAGGGGTTCTTATGGTCTTTTGAATTAGTGTTTTGGGTTCCTCTGGGTATATTCCCAGCAGTGGGATTGCTGGGTCAAAAAGCAGATCCATTTTTAATTTTTTGAGGTATTTCCATACTGTTTTCCACAGTGGCTGCACCAGTCTGCATTCCCACCAACAGTGCAGAAAAGTGTCTTTTTCCACATCCTCACCAGCACTTGTTGTTTTAGACCCCACACTTCTCAGGGGAACTCCCCGGCCGCTGAAATATCCCTCCGGCACTTCAGCAGCTGCCTGTGGGAGCCCAGACAGCCCTCTCATGTCTCCTCTGCACTCCCTACCAGTCACATTGTGCTGATGTATTTTCTTCTGTCTGTCCGTGGTTGTAAGGCTTCTCTCCAGCTAGTGTTCAGTTGGTTATTCAAGATGATTTCTCTACCAATTAACTGTAATTCCAGGTTGGTCCTGGGAGGTTAGTGCAGCTTTCACTTAACTCCCCTACCATCTTGGATGCAATAGCTTCTTGAAAGGTCTTTTTTTCCCCTAACCTCCCCCAACCTGCTGCACAACACAGTTGTTCTCAATGCAACAGTCAGAATGATCCCTTTCAAACATAAGTCAACCAAGTCTCACTCAGAGTGAAATCCAGAATCCTTCCACCAGCCTAAGGCCCTACATGATCTTGCTCCTAACACTACCTCTCTGGCCTCAGCTCAGGCTACCCTCTTTTTGGCACAGTCTGCTTCAGGCCTCTGTGCTGTCCTTGAAGTGGGCCAGCCAGTACCTAGAGATTTCGCTGTTCCTTCCACTTAGAACCCTGTTCCTTCAGAAATCTTCATGTCTCCTCTTTTACCTGTCTCCAATCTTTGCTCAAATACCTTCTTCTCAGTGAGGCTTTCTCCTATCTAGTTTTAAGCTGATCTTCATCCTTTCCCCACACATACCCTACTCTCCTCTCCATTTTTCCTGCTTAAATTTCTCATAGAATTTTTATCACTACACACTTACTTATTTTGGTTTACTCTTTATTTACCTCCTCATTGGGAGGCAAGTTCCGCCTGCTTTCTGCACAGCTGTATCTCCATTTTGGATCACAGTAGACAATAAGCACCTAATGAATGAATGGACCTATTTATGAGTATGGGAACTTGTTGTTTTTAGAGGGATCACTGCAAAGTGGAGAAACTCAGGCCTTTCTGTGCATTTCCCCCACTCCAGCTCCATTAGATAACCAGGACTTAGATCCTCTTAGATATATTGTAAAAATATTGGGAGAACTATTGAACCTGGAACCACTGAATTTCAATAAGCCTTGAAATCTAAAACTGAGTTTAGAGGAAACAGAGCAAAGAGAAGCAAGTTAACACCATGAGGATTTCATCACCCAGATTCAGTGCAAATGATTTAGTTTCTTCAACAAATATATGTCATGAAAAAGAAAAATAAGGGAGCGGGGAACTGTAAATAAATTTTTAAAAAGTTAAAAATGGTATGTCATCCAAACAAAATGTCTACCTTGTTTGGATCATCATTCAAGGAATTTAGTGTAAAAGACAGCTTTGATGGAATTGGTAACAATTTGAAAGTGAATTGGTGAAGGAGGGTATAGGGGGATAAATTGTGATGATGGATGGAGACTTGACTTATGGTGGTGAACACACAATATAGTGTACAGATGATTTGTTGTGGAATTGTGCACCTGAAACCTGTATAATTTTGTTAACAAATATCACCCCAATAAATTTAATAAAAAGTGAATTGACTATTAGGTGCTAATGGCATGACAGATGTGTGTGTGTGTGTGTGTGTGTGTGTGTGTGTGTGTAAAGTAAACTCCACAGAAAATGATTGGAGAGCATATGTTTTCAGTTCTCCCAAGGGTGGTACATAGCTAATGCCATTCTAGGTGCCAAAGAGGTGAGGCTGGCCTTTGCTTCAAATGACTCCAGGAAAAAAAATGGGGAGTGGGGACAGATAAAATAAGATTGGCAAAATATTGATAATCTTTGGATCTGGGTTATGAAAACAGAGGTTCACGATGTTATTCTTTATACCTTTATTTTTAAATTTTTGTTATTTTAATTTTTTATTGAATTTCTTTGAGTGACATTGGTTAAGAAATTATTATATAAAGGTTTCAGGTGCACAATTCTATAATACATCTTCAGTATATTGTATTGTGTGTTCACCACCCCAAGCCATGTCTCCTTGCATCACTATTTATTCCCCCTTTACCCTCTTCTACCTCCCCACACTGCCTTCCCCTCTGGTAATCACCGTGCTGTTGTCTGTGTCTATGAGTTTTTTATTTTTGGGTTTTTTTTGCTTAATCCCTTCACCTTTTTCACCCAGCTCTGCAATCCCCTTCTCCTCTGACAGCTGTCAGCCTGCTCTCTATCTCTAAGCCTGTTTCTGTTTTGTTTGTTAGTTTATTTTGTTTATTAGATTCCATATGAGTGAAATCATATGGTATTTGCCTTTCTCAGACTGGCTTGTTTCACTTAGTGTAGTGTTCTCCAAGTCCATCTATGTTGTTGCAAAGGGTAAAACTTCCTTAATAACAACTGAATTCTTTTTTAAAGATGAGGAGGTAAAACAGCTCCTCTTCCTGAGGAGGAATGTGGTCTATTTTCTTTTCTGTCTGCTTTTCTGTTGGGTGTGATTGAGTATGAAGGAGATGAGTGGGTCTGCTGTGAGGGAGGGGTGCAGTGTTCATTCAGCCCTCCTCTTTGCTCCTTCCTCCCCAGCTTACCCTTGACTGATGGAACGGACTGCTGAACAGTCTCTAGTATGGCAGGACTGGGCGAGGTGCCTGCTAGGGCTGGGACTGGGCAGCATACAGAGAGGGGGCTGATACAGCGTGAAGTGCCTAGTTTTTCCCGGGCATCTGTCAAATAGGAAGGCAAGTATTTCTACAAATATCTGCCCATTGAAGGAAGGTGGCAAGTGGCCTGTGATTTCCCTTTGCAGTGGCTCCCTTAGTCCTGAGTTCAGAGCTCTTCTTAGCCATTCAAAGTGGCTGATTCTGGTCAGAAAGCATGGAACTGCTACCCTATCTGCAGTGGGGACTCAACACCCCCTACAAAGTTCTGTTCTCCATGTTTTAGAAAACCTCAGGGAAGTGTACTCAGGCGTGTCTGAGGACTTCACAATCTTCCCCATCAGTGCCTGCCTGGCTGGGAAAGGATCTAATCTCTGTTAAGAGACTGTTTTTTTCCACCTGAATCTGGAAGAGTTGGGACAAGTAGGAATGAAAGCCCCTTTATCTTCAGGGCTTTGATCTGGGCAGGATTCCCCCCTCCCCACAGTAATCTAGCTGCCTGGCTCATCCTCAGGTAAATACTTGCAAATGCAGCTACTGCGGCACTTTGTACAACTCTCAGGGCTTCTTTTCACTTGCTTCTCCAATTTGCCAGCTACAGAGTGATAAAGTATATCATTAAATTGTCACCACAACCCTGCTGAAACATATTTTAAAGTATTATTATTCATGCTTTACAGATGAAGACACAGGTTTACAGAAGTTGGTGAACTGGCCTAACATAACTGACAGAAAAGTCAGGGTTTGAATCCAGGCTTTGACTTGACTGACAAAGTCTGAACTCTTTCTCTAAAGCCAAGGCTTCTCCAACTATCAGTAGCAAGGAGCCAGGTTTAGTCCCCCACCCCCTCCAACTTCTCATCATCAATAGTTTTTGTTTTTTTATTTTTTTTTAAATTTATTTTTAGAGAGAAGGGAAGGGAGGGAGAAAGAGAAATATCAATGCATGGTTGCCTCTCGAGTGCCTCATACTGGGGACCTGGCTGGAAACCCAGGCATGTGTCCTGACTGGGGAATGGAACCTGAGACCCTTTGGTTTGCAGGCCAGTGCTCAGTCCACTGCGCTACACCAGCCAGGGCACATCAATAGTTTTTAAAGCACAATAAAAAGGAATTACTAGAATAATGAAATGAAAAAAAAAAAAGCTCTATTTTAAAAGTTATTAGATTCAACAGGCATAAAATTACTCTTTTAAATTACTATAGAAGTGGATTATACTCAATTTCTGTACTTTTCTCAACCTGGATCTTGATTAAACTTTCTCAGACTAGCACTTTGAGTAACAGTATCCTAAACTACCTGTTTCTCAGAGCAGTGTATAGATGGGATCACTTGCTTCAGAATCACCTGGGGTGCTTGCTAATTCAGATTTCTGAGCCCCATATCAGAGGACTTGGATCAGAATGACGGAGGTAGAATTCAGGAGACAGCATGTGAACATCATTTTAGTACTTTGGATGCACTGTAAGTCTGATCATCATTGTTTCCTGTGCTGCTGCACCCCCTCTCAGATGATAGGCTGAATTGTGAAGTGAGTACAAAGTTTTATTCTATGCCCCCACTCTAGCCTACTGTTTAAAAAAAATATTAAGGACCCCCCTTCTGTAGAAACTCACTGAGAAAACCTGCATTGTGAACTCATTCGGGCACACATATCCAAACGTGTATTGCATGCAAACTACAGACTGAGTAAAGAAGGAACTGACCACAAGGTGCTCACAGCTAGCAGAGAGCAAGTGTAGAGGGAACAAAGTACAGAACCTAGGGGCACTTCAGTGGGTAGAGGTGGGAGGATGAGGGGAATCTAACAACAGAGACTACTGAGAAAGAGTGACCAGTAAGATGGAGAAAAACCAGCAGAGTGTAGGTTTCGGAACCTAGGAGAAGGAAGTGACCAACTGCATAAAATACTGCTGATGGGCTGAATCAGAGGAAAACTGATCACTAACCATTTGATTAGGAACACGGAGGCTACGGAGGTTTTTGGTGACATAGACAAGAGCAGTTTTATAGATGTGGAGAGACCTAAAGGAGTGGGTTCAAGTGAGAACGGTAGAAGAGGGAAATAGGAGATAGTGACCAGAAGCATTATGGGTGGTAATTAGAGAAGGTATGCCTGAAATCAAGACTGTGGGGGTGGGTATATTTTTTGTAAATGACAAGATCAGAGATAAGGCCTTGGGAATGAGTGGCCGAGGTCACAATCATTGGAGTAGAGGAAATCACAGAGCTGAGAGACCAGGGGACTGGAATGATTTTGTAGGTGGATGTCGATATCACCAAGAATTATGACCAAAATAGTGTTGGAGAGAAGTATAGTGATCCAGGAGCTAAAATATTCAAGGACCTGGGTGGAGGAGAAGAGCCCGGCTAGACATCGGAGACCAGAGATAAATCTTAAAGGAGCCCTTGGTCTGGCTGGGGCAGACCTGCAAACAGATAAATGTCTGCTGAGAGCCAGCCAACAACAGTGGAGTTGTGTCGATCTCTGTGGGGTCAAGAAAGGCTTCAGAGTCCGAGTGACACTGGAGCTGGTGTGGGAGGCTGAGAGAATCTGCTCCCATTTGAACAGGGTAGGAAAGGACATTTCATGCAGAAGGAACTATATGCAGGGCTACAAAAACATGAAAGAGTGTGGGACAGGTGGAGTGCCAAAGTTAAGTTACTCTGGGCATATTACTCGTCTTCCCTGCTTCAGTTTCCCGATTTGTAAAATGGGGATAGTAATGGTACACACAGAGTAGCTGATGGTAAGAAGTGATGTGTATAATAATATTTGTCACAGGCCCTGTTGCAATCCCTTTTGGCATATTCTTACTTGGCTATTTAAAAAATCCTATGAGTTAGGCTCTGTATTTATTAGTTCTATTTTACAGATAAAGAAACTGAGTTTTAGGGAGTTGAGTTAACTTGCCCAAGGTCATGTAGCTGGTGAGAGGAAAGAGTTTGGACTCTTGGTCAGATCAGCCTAATTCTAGGGCTCTTACCCAACCTCTAAGCTATAGTCACTGCTTAGCACTTAGCTGGTGCTAAGTAAATGGTAACTATTTTGTTGTCATGATTGCTAAAGTTTCTCACCCTGCCAACTGAGGATTCTGTTATTACTTCTGCAGCTGGTTGAAGATCACCGCTACTATCTCATGAGCAGCAGTAACTATTTTTGGAAGGCCCTCATTACCTATAATAGATTTAGATTGACAGTTGCACTGCTTTTGTTTTGACTGGTTCATTTTTGGAAATCGAGAGTGGGGACTGATGTTTATTTTCTTAGAGGGCAAGTTGCTCCCAGAAGACGCAGCTGATATGTGGGAGGGAGATCTGGGTTCATTGTATTCCTCTCATGTGTGTGCACTGAACCCAGGCCAGTCTCATGCCCCAGCATCTCACCCCTTGCGGGGATGGCAACAAACCAGGATTCATAGTCAAGAGGCATCATCCAAAGGACCGGTGACTGCCCACAGGGTTTGCTAGGAGTCTGCAGAGAAAAAACCTTTTCCAACAATGATGCCTGAGGAAGCAGAACTCTTAAAAGCTGGCAGCCAACCAACCATTCATTCATTCATTCATTCATTCATCCATCCATTCATTCATTCATCCATCCAATCATTCATTCATTCACTCAATAAATTATTGTTAAATGCCTACTATGTGCTAAACACTTATTTGGACACTGAAGATGGTAGTGAAGAAAGCTGATGAGGTTTCTACTTATGGAATTTCCATTTTTTGTAGGAGGAGACAAGGGTAACTAAAGGTGTAATAATATGAACACATGCATTATCACAAACTCTCATGCCATAAAGGAAGTTTACGTGACATGAAAAGAGCGGTAGCTCTCAGTGCTATTTTCCGTCTCTACCAGGAAGCTGCTGGGAGTTAGTTCTTCTCTGAATTCTTAATGAGAGCCCTGAAATTTTTGACGAAGAATAGAATGGCACCTCTAACCTTTGCCCTGTCAGTCATATGAGGCCTGCCTGCCTATGCCCTGGTCATAAAAAGCTGGAATTCCCACAGCCTGAACCCCAGGCTTTCAAGTAGGGTTTTCTCCTACTTCATGGGGTTTGTGGCCACGTGCATCTCCCAGGACAACTTGACTGTGTATTAAGTTGATACACAAGGTTGAAGTACTATATTTTCAACATTGTTTCCAACAGTCTTACTTTGATTATGCAACCAACATAATAAGAATAAAGAAAGTCAAAATGAAATATGAGAATTCATCTCTTACCAGTTTGCTCAACGGTTGTTGGGCCTCAACCACGTACATTTTTTCCGGGTTTTTGGATGTACATAACTTTTATTCACAATGGTAACATTTTCTGCTTCACTTTTTTTGTTATAATATTTTAAGCATTTTCTTCCTTATTGCTACTTAAATTTATATATGATTATGTATATACACACACACATACACACATACATGTTCTATAATGGTGGATGTACCATTGTTTAATTTTTTTCCTATTGCTGGAAGCTTAGTTATTAACCTTAGATTTTTCACCATTATAAATAATTTAGAAATGGAAAATTATTTTTTTTGCATGTGCATTTTGCTTTATAAAACTCATTCTTTATTCTGTTAATCCTCTTTCAGTTTTTACTACACTGTGTAAGGTAGGGAATCATTTTACGTGTGAAGAAACCAAAGTTTATAATCTTTTTCTCATTTGAGTTATTTATTCAGTTTTATTTCCTGAAAGTATGATCATAGTCATGAGCTGTTAAGTCTATGGCCTGATTACTTTCTAAAAAGATTAACTTCATTTCTAGTGCTTCCTTGAAATATGCCAATTTTATTATAATCTGCCCAGAAATGAGTATTATTATCATTTTGAAAACTGCTGGCTAATGGAAATTCTATATATCTTATATATCTTAATATTCCAGTTGCCTCTTTTGGGTTCATATGCTTGCGTATCAGCTTAATACACTATCAACTTAATACAAAAGCTTTCATATCAACTTAATACACAATCAAGTTATCCTGGGAGATGCAGCTGACGTGGCCACACACTGTCTTCACCCCATGAAGCAGGAGAAACTCCTACTTGAAGGCCTGGGGTTCGGGCTGCGGGAATTCCAGCTTTTCATGGCTGGACAACAGGCAGGCGGGCCAGCTGGCCCTGAGCGCGACTGACAGGGCTCATAATTTCATGTGCTCGTTAATTGTATTTTCTGTTTTGTGACTTGCCCACCTGCTTATGTTGATTACCTATTTATTTTGAGAGGCTTTTACTGTATTAACCCTTTGCATACCTTAACTCTTATTTTCCTTTATAGTCCAGTGTTTTTTATTGCATAAACTTTGGAATTTTTATGCAACTGACTCTATTAAACTTTTTCTCTTATTTTTCTACATTTCATCAGAAAGAAAAAAGAGCTGACAAATATAGAATTGTATTTTTAGCTTCGAAAAATTACATTTTTATAATTTTTTTTCCAACTGTAAAAGTAATGCATCTACGTTTCAGAAATTTGGAATATACAAAAAAAATTTTTTAAATGAAACCACTTTATTCTACCATCCAGGGTTCCCCCCCACCCCCCAGTCCTTTCTCTTTCTTATATGCACATTTTAAAAGGTGCATTTTTCTGTATTTGGATAGTATACTATATACTGTTTTAACCTATTTTTACATTAACATTATATGATTAGACTTTCACATTTCATGAAATATTATTTGATAATAAATAATTTTTAAATAATCTACCTAGAGTTTATTTTGGGGTGAACTGGCTCCTCTCTCCCCCAAATTGCTATTTATGTATCCCCTAGACCATTCTTACTTCCCAGATTGATCTGCGGTATCTGCTTTACCTTTTTCTAGCATCTTCTTGCCTAGTATCATTCTTTCTGGGCTGTCTGTGCTGTTAATGGACCCAGGGCACCACACCTGTAGTAAGTTCTTACCACTTCTTTTCTGAGCCCCTGGGGCTTCCTGGGCTGGGCCACAGCCCGGGCAGGGGCCATGCTGGAGAGTAGCAGGAGTGCCTGTCTGCCCTGTTAATTTTTAACCCTGCCCCTATTGGAAAACAGCGCTCACCTCTTTTTTTTTTTTTTTTTGGCCTTGCAGATGTTTTTTCATCATTCTGAGAAAAATGAGCCGAGGCCTCCAGACACAATAAAACAAATACTCTTCCCATGAAGAATAGAGCTAGATCCTGAGGGCCTGGTGGGCCTGCAGCCCCAAGGGGATTAACGAGAAGCAGGTAAGAAACACCTATAGGTGGGGGTCTGGAGGCAGCAAAGAGGAACATACCAGAATAAAAAATGGTGTGGTGAAGTGTGCTGACAAGGGTCACAGAGTTTCAATGTTTGGCTACAGCTTTACTGTTTCCTTTAAGTGTTTTTTTCTTTTCTTTTTTTAAAGTTGATTCAATGAGGGTTGGGGATAGGTGGTTGCCTGTTTCTACATACCATAAATACATGATTTGAAGTTATTCTGTAAATCAGTCTTTTGAGCCCCACTATGTGCCAAATCCTGCATTTGATGTTGTGCATGTAATGATGGGTAGACTGGGGCAGGAGGCCAGAGCCTCGGTTTGTCTGGGATTTTCTTTCTTTTGGTTCAGTGTTGACTTGTTCTCTGTAGGCGATAATGTGAGTTGTTATTGTATTCTTCTAGAAGCCTGATAGGGGTTGTAAGGATTCATTGATACAGTCCTATCTGTTCAATAATCCTTAATTGAGTGCCCTCTTTTTTTAGGCATGTGCTGGGCACTGGGGTTTCAGAAATGAGCCAGGAGGAGTTCCCCTCTGGCATAAATCAGTAAAAATCAAGCACTAGATGTGAGCAGTCAGAGCAAGAATAGTGTTGAAAGGAACGTGGGCTCCACAGGAGGCCAGAGCAGAAAGGTCATGCTGTCTGACTGTCAGACAGATGGACTAGGGGACAGATGGCCGCAGTGTAAAGGGCCGGAAGCTTAAACAGTCAGACCGGAGTGTGATTGGAAAATGTGGAGCTTGGTGTATTTTCCCCAGAGAATTTGGGGAAAACAATCGGCTACCTCTTTTCTTCAGCGTGGGCTGCTCAGATTAAACTTCTTTAGTCTCTGTCTCTTTAGAGCTGCTTGAGAGGTGAGAAAAGGTCTTGAAGCTTGAAGAGCCCATGACCAGAAAGTCAGGAGGTTTCCGATGAGTGCCTTGAGGCCATAATGGAGCACAGACCCAAAAGGCTGAGGCTGCTTTAAAGTTGCAGGACTGTGTTGTGTCTGGCTGTTTGGCTGAACTCTTCTTCCCTGGGAAACTCAACCTTGGACAGGAGGTGCGGGCAGGAAGCTGAGCTCTAGCCCCTTCTGAGCCTCAGCTCTCCAGACTGAGTCAAATCAGGTCCTGCCTCTCCACCTCCTGTTCCATTTCACTCATCCACGTGAAAGTTAAGTCTCAGCTCCGCTATTTCTAACTCGCTCATGCAACTTCGAAAATTATTTACATTAAAAAAATCTCAGTTTCTTCAGCTATAAATGATGCTAATAAAAATTTCCCTGCTTATCTCACAGGGCTATACTGGGTCTCATAAATATAATACTGCGAAAGGGCTGCCCCAGGTGGCAAACTGTGAGCACAGGTAATGGTTGTTGTAGTGGTGATTGTCTGGCAGATTGAGTCGTTTCTATAGTGACCTTGATTTCTGAGCCCTCTTTGGTCAGGATTGACTTTTCACTGTCCTTTATCACAGATGCTTGTCCTTTTGGTACAGAGACCGTGAACTTTTAGAATGAGAGAGATCTGGGAGGGAATCCTGGTTCTAGCACTGATTAGCTGTTGACTTTGGAGAAGCCCTGTAACCTTGCTAAGTTTCAGTTTCTGCCCCTCTAATGGGGCATTTAATATCTACCCAATAGTATTATAGTAAAAATTACATGACAGACTGTAGGTAAAGTGCCTGCATATATACAGTAGGCACATCTTGAATGCTACTTTCCCTTCTCTAGCTCTTCTTCAGCTATCTTAGTCATGTGATTAGCTGTGCTGGGCGTCTGAGGACACTGAGTTTCCTAGTTTTCTGATGATGTGACACCATTTCTTGCTCTGTGTACATTTCGCCACCACTTTCAAGACTTCAGCAGCCCAGGCAGGAACCCACACTGCCCAGAGCTACTGGTTCCTGAGGTCTGGGATGGTAGGAAGCACTGTTTGGTTGGTATAGCCAGTGAATTCCTAGAATGGTGTGTATGTCACTGAAATGAAAGCGTCTCAGCTGAAGGACCTGAAGCTCAGGTTGATGAGTCGGGGCCAGTACTCTTCTCTGGCCTTGTTCCCTGTCCCATGTCACCTCCATGTGGTCCTTACGCAGAGGGGCTGCTTTCTGGTCTGGTCTCTGTTCAGAATACCTCCTGTGTCTTTGCATTTATTATCCAAACCTGATAATACCATCCTTGTTTCCTCCACTTAGCGCTCTGTAAATGAGATAGGGAAGAGATCATTAGTGTACAGAAACCTAGGTGCAGAGAGGCTAAGTGACTTATCCAGTCACCACGAATGGGGATGAGAACCCCGGTTTCCTGAATACCCTGTCTTAGTACTCTCACCACTTTATCCCTGATACCCTTAGGAGCAGGCGCCATGGGAAGGGGCTGTCAATCCCAAGTGGGTCAGCAAAAGCCAGGGGTCATTCCTTACACCTACTGTGGTAAATAAACCCATTTATTTAGGAAAGAGTTTAATGTTTTTCTAAAGATACACACATTGTGCAAGGTCAAAGTGCTTTCATCTTTCATTCAATTACCCAATAAATTCCGAGCAAAGAAGTAGGTTTACCCAGATCAGAAGGGGACTGTTCAGGCTCTGTTTTTTTTAGTGAAATCCATTTTCCAGAACTTTCAACTGTTCAGTACAGGATGTAGTAAAAAGGACATGAATTATGGAATCAAGTGTACTTGGATTTGAACCTCAGCGTGACCATTAACTCAGCCTTGTGATACTAGGCACTTAACCTCTCAGAGCCTCAGGTGGCTGATCTATAAAATGGGGATTAGAACACCATGGCTAGTGATGGTCAGGCCTCTCTGAACAGCTTAGGAGATGTCCTTCACATTCGACTGTCACATATATAGTGCTCGCTGGAGTCGTATATCTCAGGGAGTCTGGTTATGGTGGCATTAAATGAAATAACATCTTGTGAGCTTAATTCATCTTTGTTTCCGTTTCCTAAATTGATAACTTGTTTGCTGTCTTACCGAGGTTTCCTGTCATTTCCTGTCACCATGAGGCAAACCAGCTTCCGCTCCCTTGATAATACTCTTGCAAGGCACTCCATAAACCTGAGTGTTTTGTTGTGAAGCTAACCCTTGCTCTTCTCACTCAGGAGTCCACAACCACTTAGAGAGATGCATCACAAAGCTATGGCATTGTCTATGGCGAGACATGTCTTTCTGGCATTTATTTATTTATTTATTTATTTATGTATTTATTTATGTATTTAAATCCTCACTGGAGGGCATGCTTATTGATTTTTGAGGTGGGGGAGGGAAGGAGAGACACAGCACTGTGAGAGAAAAACATCAATCGGTTGCCTTGCACATGTGCCCTGACTGAGGACTGAACCCCAAAACCCAGGTATAAGCCCTGACTGAGAATCAAACCTGTGACCTTTTGGTATATGGGACAGTGCTCTGAGCAAGTGAGCCACAGCAGCCAGGGCTCTTTCTGGCAATTTTAAAAGGATGCTGGGCCCCTTAGAATTTTAGGGAGTTTGCGTTCTTGTGATGTAGACCAGTTAGCTTGCTCTTTCTTTTCTTCGAGTATTTTTAAGCATGCATACCTTCATTTAACAGAGTGTATGGCCCTAGAAACCAAATGAGACGTGGTTCTTGACCTCAGAAAGCTCTGAGAGCAGTTGGGGAGCTAAACCAAGGTAAGAGGAAACTAACCTTCGGGGTGTGAAAAGGAATCATGGAGAACACGGACAGGAAAGGAGCATCCAAGGACTTCTCTACATTCAAAACCCAGACCTGGTGGCATTCAAATATTGTCACCCTAAATCCATTGCTGAGCCCGTCGCACTCCTCTTGCCAGTCACACTTGTAGATTTTCTTTACATCATTTTTTTTGCCTTGTCTTACTTTTTTTAGGCTTGTTTTCCTGCTCAGAACAGAGTTGCTCCCTTGAATGCATCTTTCAGTATGATTCACACCACCTTGAAGAAAAAATTCAGCTGCTGTGTGCTCGCCTTTCTCCTGTTTGCGGTCATCTGTATTTGGAAGGAAAAGAAGAAAGGGAGTTACTATAATTCCCTTAAATTGCAAACCAAGGAATTCCAGGCGATGAGTCTGGAGAAACTGGCCGTGGGGCCTGGTTCCCAGTCTGCACCTTCAAACAACTCCCAGGACCCCCACAGGGGCAGCCAGACCCTCAGCAATCCCAGGGGCCCGGCTAAGACCAAGCTAGAGCCCTTCTTCCAGGTGTGGGACAAAGACAGCTCTTCCAAAAACCTTATCCCCAGGCTGCGGAAGATCTGGAGGAATTATCTGAGCATGAACAAGTACAATGTGTCCTACAAGGGGCCAGGGCCTGGTGTCAAGTTCACTGCAGAGAGTTTGCGCTGCCACCTTCGGGACCAAGTGAACGTATCCATGGTAGAGGCCACAGATTTTCCCTTCAATACCTCCGAATGGGAGGGTTACCTGCCCAAAGACAGCATTAGGACCAAGGCCGGGCCATGGGGCAGATGTGCTGTTGTCTCATCAGCAGGATCTCTGAAGTCCTCCCAACTGGGCAAAGAAATAGGTGGGTTCTGTGGTGTTAAGATTGTTATCCGAACGTGAAATTGTTGCCTCATTTGGAGTATCTGGGCATACAGACAAGACTGGAGACTGTGGTAAGTCTTTGTGGACTAGCAGAGCAGGCCCAGGTCAATGGTTTTCAATTGCACATGAGCCGGAGCTGCCTTGGGGACAGCTAAAAGGATGGGGACCCAGTCTCCTAGCATCTTTATCAATTAAAATAGCTTTATTTTTATCTGTTTTAAATATCGGTGTTCTGCTGAAATGTTTGAAAAGAGAGGTCTACTGATAACAAAGAAACAAAACACTGTAATTGACGTTTAAAAATAATCGAAGGGATAGATCCCTGCTTTATCTTCAGGTTCTGAAATTTGTAGGTTGTCTCTTTTGGCCTCAACTACCTGAGTAATTTTAAACTTTCTGTTTAAGAAGAATGAATTAGGGCAGGAATTATTATTATTTTTCCTAGTATCCACCTGGCACCACACATAGCTATTACAATATAATTGAAGTTCCTTATGTTGTACCTAACTTCCCCATGACTACTTTATAATGACCAATTTTTACTTCTTAATCCCTTCACATTTTCTGCCCAGTTTCCCAACCCCCATCACATCTGGAAACCCTCAGTTTGTTCCCTGTATTTATGAATCTGTTTCTGTTTTGTTTGTTCATTTATTTTATTCTTTAGATTCCACATATAACTGAAACAATGTGGTATTCGTTTGTCTCTACCTGACTTATTTCACTTAGCATAATACCTTCTAGGTCCATCCATGTTGTCACAAATTATAAGATTTCATATTTTAAATGGCTGAGTAATCTTCTATTATATATACGTACTACTTCTTTATTCAATCATCTATCTATGGGCACTTAGGTTGTTTCCATATCCTGGCTGTTGTAAATAATGCTGCAGTGAACTTAGGTGTGCATATATCTTTTCAAATTAATATTTTGGATTTCTTGGGAGAATAGCCAGAAGTGGAATTGCTGGGTCATAAAGTAGTTCTATTTTTAATTTTTTAAGAGTCCCCCACACTGTTTTCCATAGCGGCTGCACCAGTTTGTAGTCCCACCAACAGTGCGTGGCAGTTCCCTTTTCTCCACATCCTTGCCGACGCTGTTTGCTGATTTATTGACGATGGCCATTCTGACAGGTGTGAGGTAATATCTCATGGTTTTAATTTGCATTTCTCTGATGATTATTGACCTGGACCATTTTCATATGTCTATTGGCCATCTGTGTGGTTTTTTTTTTTTTTTTTTT
Source organism: Mormoops blainvillei (assembly GCA_004026545.1). Taxonomy (NCBI): domain Eukaryota; kingdom Metazoa; phylum Chordata; class Mammalia; order Chiroptera; family Mormoopidae; genus Mormoops; species Mormoops blainvillei. The sequence goes on along the minus strand of PVJD01000221.1, from coordinate 339,288 downwards.
TTAAAGAAATGTCTATTTAGGGCCTCTGTTCATTTTCTAATTGGGTTTTTTTTTTTGTTTTGTTTTGTATGAGTTCCTTATATATTTTGAATATTAACCCCTTATTGGATGTGTCATTTACAAATATCTTCTCTTAATCAGTAGGTTGCCTTTGTGTTTTATTTGATGGTTTCTTTTGCTGTGCAAAAACTTTTTAGTTTGATGTAGATCCATTTGTTTATATTTTCTTTTGTTTCCCTTGCCTGAGGAGATGTATCAGAAAAAGTACTAAGAACAATGTCAGAGAGTTTACTGGCAATGTTTTCTTTCAGGAGTTTTATGGTTTCAGTTCTTACATTTAGGTCTTTAAATCATTTTGAGTTTATTCTTGTATATAGTGTAAGAAGGCAGCCTAGTTTAATTTTTTCGCATCCATTTGTCCAGTTTTCCCAACACCATTTATTGAATAGACTATCTTTACCCTGTTATATATTCTTGCTTCTTTTATCATAGATTAATTGACCATAGAGGCATGAGTTTATTTCTGGCCTCTCTATTCTGTTTCATTGATCTATATGCCTGTTTTTATGCCAGTGCCAGCCATTTTGATTACCATAGATAGCCTTGAAGTATGGTTTGATATCAGGTAGCATGGTACTTCCAACTTTGTTCTTCTTCCTCAAGATTACTGTGGCTGTTTGCCATCTTCTGTGGTTCCATGTAAATTTTGGGATTATTTGTTTTAGTTCTGTGAAAAATGCCATTGGTATTTTGATAAGGATTCCATTGAATCTATAGGTTGCTTTGGCTAGTATGGAACCTTTTAACAATGTTAATTCTTCCTATTCATGAGCATAGTATCTGCTTACATTTATTTGTATTTTCTTCAATTTTTTCTTCAATGTCTTACAATTTTTCGAGAACAAGTCTTTTACCTACTTGGTTAAATGTATTCCCAGGTATTTTCTAATGCGAATGTGAATGGGATTGTTTCCTTAAGATCTCTTTCAGGTACTTGTTATTGGTGTATAAAAATCCAACCAGTTTCTGAATATTCATTTTTGTATCCTGCTGCTTTACTGAATTCATTTATTAGTTTCAGCAGTTTTTTAGTGGAATCTTTAGGGTTCTCTTTATATAATTCATGTCACCAGCAAATAGTGACAAGTGTTCTTAATTTGAGTGCTGGGACTACCTTCAGGGGGGCTCATGAGTCCCTAAAATTGTATGCAAAAGATCTGTGAGTTGGGTATGTATAATGTGTATGTGTGTGTGTGTGTGTGTGAGTCCATCTGTCCATTTTTTCTAGAAAGTCCATAGCTTTTAGTTGATTTTTAGAGGCGTATGCAACCCCCAAAAGGTTAAAACTCACTGGTTAGAAATATCAATTTGATTTTCTTGAAATCTTTCATAGTTAATAAAGATAGAAAGTCTATCCATCCTTGTTATGTACAACACAGAGTTACAGGTTTGCTTAAGACTCCATAGTTCCCTCTTTTTGAGAGAGTGTGTTTTTCATTATTGTGAAATAAATCAGGCTAAAGAAAGCAAAGTGCAGGAAGCATTGCTCTCTGTCAGGCTCAGGAATATACTGGGGCAGGTGAGGTCATATTTCTCCTTTTTTATTTCTTGCATAAGACTGCCAGGAAAAAATGGTCTGAAACCAAGCATAGGCTCAAAGGAAGAGAAGTAGACTCAAATTGGATTCTCTAGAGCCAAGAGAAGTGATGAGGTCACATTTTGTACCTCCCCAAATCGGTAGCACTTAGTAATAAAAGCTGCCAAGATAACCAGCCCCACCTCTACGTTTGCCTTTTTGGTTTATTTTGGATCACATTTCTAGAAACTACATGTGGCTGGTTTTTGTTCTCCCATAATAGAACTCAATTTCTTTCTTTCTTTCCCATTTTTGCCTTGGAACATTCCAGGTATCAGTGGATCCTCGTCTTCATGTCAAGTTTTCAATGTCTGCCTGGCTGGGATTGTGTTGAAGTTTAGGCAAAGTCCGATACCTTCATGAATTGGAACTATGCTATTTATTTTTATGTACTCTGTAAAGTTTGGAGTGATGTAACAAAAAACTTCAATTAAAATAAGGTTTTTTCTATAGACTATAGTTATAATATTTAAATATGTATTTCCACGGAAGGACTTGGATCCTGAGACATAAGAATATTACATGTTAGTCTTCAAATGGTCCGCATTTTAGAGGGTGTATTCTCTGGGCATTTAGTTTAACAAATATTTTAAGGAATTCATTCATTTATTCTTCATTCATGGATTCATCAACAATAGTAAAGAGGAACATAAAATACAAAGAGGGATGGGAAGGCAAAAGCCCTTTGTCGAAGGCCTGTGAGTTCTGGGCAGCATGCCAGGCTCATAGCCTTTCCACTGTAACTGGGATTTGTCGAGCCTATTTCCAGCTATTGAACATATCAGGTGGTTTCAAATGCTTTGCTCTTACAAGCAGTATGGCTGACACAACTTGGGAATAGATAATATAAGTGACTACTCTTGCCCTCCCCAGGGAAAATATCCTCAGGAATGAGATGAGAAGACCCAATTAAAATAGCTTTAATGGCTTTTTTTTGGTCCATTGCAAAATTGTTTACCAGAGGATTGTAATAATATACTGTGTCTCCAGCAGTCCCACAGACCAGCCAGTTGTGAGGGTGGGGTGGGGTTGGGGGGGTGGGGGGCTCAGTCATTTTCAATGATTTCTGATGGGCATACATGTAAAGTATCTTAGATTTGTGTGAATTTCCATTTCAAACAGTAGCATATATTTTTAAATGTTATAACCAATAGGAGTGATGATTACTGTGCACCCGCTATGTACCTAACATGCTTTGCTTGCTCTTTCCGTCTTCCAAGCAATCTTGGGAGGTAGGTATGATTATTGTTCCTATTTTACTGATGAGGTAAGCATTGAGGCTTAGAGAGGTTACCAAACTGGTTTAATAGCAGACTGGGACTTGAAACCCAGTCATTGACTCAAAGGCCCCCATACTTAGCCCTTCTGCTCTTGTGTCTCATAGTGACTATAGCTTTATAATAAACTTTGGTATGTTGTATCCCTTGTCAGGTTAAGAAAAATCCCTTGATATTCTTGCTTATTTGCTCTCCAAGAGGAAAGGAGAAGAGCATTCAAGTTGAGGCAAAAGCAAGAGAAGCAAAGGCTGCATGGGAAAAAGTGCCGAGTGCATTTGGCATCACGGATAATCCTGTTTGGCTGGGATGTGGGCTCTCACAGGCTATAGAGGGCTGAGGAATGAGGCCAGGAAGGTGGCCAGGGCTCAGCTCTTAGAGAATGTTGAATGTCCCAATAAGGATTTTGGGTTTCAGTTGTTGATTTATGGAGTCCTAGAAGGCTTTTGTGCAAGTAAGTGATAGGATCATGTGTGGTTGGAGAGATTTCTCACTTCTCTGAGTCCCCTTCTCTACGGGGACCGCTATGTCACCTTTCCCTTCTCTAGGACTGTTGCCACATCCAGGTGAGATGGGCCAGGCCTGTCCGAGCAGTAGTTGTGATAGTGGAAAGAGCAGGTCTGATTTGAGAGGCATCATGAGGCAGAAGACATAGAACTTGGCGTCTAATTAGAAATGACTGATCGAGAGGCAGGAGTCAGTTTCTCCTGGGAGCGGGCTATAACGTATTTCCGGGGATCATGCTTCTGGAGAGGACAGGTTCTTTCTTGGATGTGCTGAGTCAGAAGTATTTGTGGATTTCCCTGGGGAGATGGCTATGCAGTTGGATATTTGCTTTTGGAGAAGGATCAGGGTGGGAGATCAGATTTAGGAGTCAGTTGTATTGAGGCGAGAGTGGTCGTCCAGGGAGGAGGACTGACAAGAAAACCTAGAAAACAGTTTACATCTAAAGGACAGGGAAAGATCAGGCCAAGCAAAAGACATCAGAAAGGCCAGTGAGAAGGGCTGGAAGAAAACCAGGAGGGGCGTGTGATGGAAGGCGAGGGGCACAGAGTTCGCGCAGGCGGAGCTCTTTGGCAAAGCGAGGACTGAGAAGACACTCTTTGACTGAGAAGCTCAGAGAGCGTGGGTATTTACATCAGGGCTCAGCAAACTTTTCCTATAAAGGGCCAGAGAGTAAATATTTTTGGTTTGGAAACCGTATAATATCTTTCACAATTACTCAGTCCTGCCATTGTAATACAGAAGCAGCCACAGGCAGCAGTAAAATAATGGGCTCAGCTGTGTGTCCCAGCAAAACTTCACAGAACCGGAAATGGATCCAATTTGGCCTCCGGGCCGTAGTGTGCCAGCCCCGACCTACATATCTAGCTCCCCTAACCGGAGTCCGAATGTAGTCTCCCACAAATGGCTAGCTGATTCATGAGGCTAATTCGAAACTATAAAAAGGTTTGGTCCGAATTGTGATAAAATTTCTTTCATCGTAATTTCTAGCTATTTATAGCTACCACACCCGGAGGCAGTGAGTTTTGATGTACTTAGGAATTTTCTAAGGAGGTGATGCTGTTGAATCTTCTATGCAGGCAGTTGTGTCCTGTGTGTATAATGGTGACTTTTCCTTTTCTAATTTGCATCTTTTTCTGCTCTCTAATGCTGTTAAAGAGAAGTGGGGGCATCTGTTTTCTATAGCCTTCCCCCCTGCAAGGCTTGTTTGCTGGCATCCTGGTAGCTGTGGATTTCTGTTGGTGATTTCCTGGAGTCCCGTTTGAGTTTCAAAGCTCTAAAGCCTTCAGCAGCAAAGGGAAACTTGGCAAACAAGGATTCTGTTCTGTTTCCTTAAGAGCTCCACTGAGTGGCCCATTTTGCAGTTTTCACCTATGACGGACATTTTTTTTTCCTTAGGATCAATTCCAAACTTTATACTTGGCCTCCACAGGCTGTGTGACCTGGCTCCTGCCAAGCTCGTTAACTGGGTCTTTTATTCTTCTTCCTCTCACTCACTTGTCTCTAGCCAAGTCCTTACCCTCTTTGGGTCTTGACGCTGTTGTGTCCTCTGGTAGAAATGTACTTCCCTGGGCCCTTTCCAGGCCTGGCCACCCTTTGGGTGTCAGCTCAGAGGCATTCCCTGAATCATCACCCTATCTCAGTGTTTCCAACCTTTTTCATCTCGTGGCACACATAAGCTAATTACTAAAATTTTGCAGCACACCAAAAAATATATATTTTTTGCCAATCTGACAAAAAAATAGGTATAATTTTGATTCATTCGTAGCGGAAGATTATTGTTGTGTTGACTGCTGACTGCTGTCATTTTAAAATTTGACAGTCTAAGGGAAAACAGGTCGGTGCCCCTGAAATAATCAGGTGTTGCATGTTGCAAGCATTCTTGCAGCACACCGGTAGAAAATCGCTGCCCTGTCTAAAGGAGATGCTGCAGGTCTCTGTTACCCAGCTCAGACTGTTCGTGTCACAGTATCAATTACGATGAGTAATTATCTTGAGTATAGGTTGTTGTGCTTCTTTACTGTCTCTCCCCTTGCAGCATTAGGAGATCTCCGTGGGTAAAGACCTTGTCCTTCCTGCCCACCTCCACTGTCTCCAGCACCTAGAACTGTGCCTGGCAGAGTGGGTGCTTAATTAATATTTGTTGAATGAACAAAAAATTCTCCTTCGTTATTGTGGACACCGAGGACCTATTCTCAGCCTCCTGTGCTGGGCGTTCTCCTTTTGCTGTTCTAAATCCACTCTCTCATGTTCTATCTGACTCTGTGCCCCGGGAAATTGAAATGTGGCCCTGTGTCAGCTGAGCTTCCTTGCCCTCCGGCGTTTACTGGGGACTGGACAATAGGCACTTGTTGAAGCTGAGATGAAGAAGGGAGTGAGGTAGGGCCATCTGTCCCCAGGGTCTCTCCTGGCATAGTAACCACAGGCTGCTTCCTGCCCTTGACGGATAGCCTCAGCCCTTTTCAAACGGCCGATGCCGTCTCCCTCTCCCCTTCAGGGCCTAGCAGGCAGCAGGAAGAAGGAAAGAGAGGTTGGGGTATTGATTCCTTTCTCGCTGGCAGACATCAGCAATAGCTGTATTCCCCTGAAGGCCACAGTTCCGGACAGGTGGCCTTCTGCTCCTGTTGCCACCTGCAGGGGTTGTAATGGCCTCCTACTGCTGCTAACCGTGGGGTCACACTCTATTCCTTGCTGATTTCCTTAAACTCTACCTACAGCTTTGTAACTAGTCCTTTTATTCAACTCTAGATTAGTACTCCATTTGAGCTTGTCATTCTTTCCTATTGGGACCCTCAGATAAATCATTTATTCACCTGTGAAACCGGACAGTTGACTAAGTGAAATTTCTGATAATCTGGATTTCTAGTGTGATTACTACTGGTCACTTGTGAAACCAGGACTGATTCTTATGAATAAGATAGAACTTACTGCAATCCGAGTTGCGTAAAGGTGCACCTCCTGTCCTGTCCGAAGTTCAGTGTGCCTGCCCTGTAAAACGGTGGTTTGGACCATGCACATGTATATAACTTTCAAATGCTTTTGGTAAAATTTGCCCAAAGGTTGAGGATAGGGTAGAGAAAGAGATGTCTAGCTTCCCGAGGTTTTGTATACATGTTAGAATTGAAATAAAGAAGAAGGCTTTTATTCCTTAATTCTGTGGGTATTTTCCCTTCAGATCATCTTGTTTGGAACCAGATATCCACCCCCCAACCCCCTCCTCCTGATACCACCTTTGTGGGTGAAGAACCACCCAAAATAAACCCCCATGCAAAAATAGAACCATGGAGCATTGGGCCAACCTCCATATCTGTGATGATTTCAGTGGTGAACCCAAACTTTCTTGATCAAATAAGGTGGGATGAACTCTCATAGGATCACAGAGGCTTGGGGTTGGGATGGATCTTAAAAGTCATCAGTTCTCTCCCGCTTTGAATTGGTCAATGCCAGTCACCTTCTCCAGATCTTCCAAACTCTGCTTAAACAGCTACATGGATTGTGGCCAGGAAGTGGGTAGATTTTGTTAAGAGGGTCTGTTTGATTTTGGCTGGATTTAGGACATTGTTTCTGACAAAGAGCTTTTTAAGTAGAAAATATGGGATTTAGTTTAGCTCTATGATCTTTTGTCCCATCTCTGCCACCACCAGGTTTATGACTCTACGCGGGCTTCAGGTTCCTAAATGGATCACTTAGAGGGTGGTCTTGTTTGCCAGAGTGAATCCCTCCCATTAGCTGAGCACTGCAAGCTTTTAAGAGTGCTGTGGGGTGCTTTGCATTTATAGGTTAGACCAAGCTTATGGTAGTATCTTCATTCTTCTGACAGTGATAGAAGTGTGACCCCTTGGTTATACCAAGGGGGTATTTGGTTTTGCTCTGTTGGTAACTGGAATAGTGATTCCACTGGCCCTGTTCCCTTTTCCACTGTACTAGGAATACTGGTATTATTGAACGGATTTCAGGAATGTCGTGATATAGACCTCCTGTGCCTTTGCGGTGGCCAGGCAGACAAGTGACCATCTCTGTCTATGAACTTATCCAATTGCACCATACAAATATGATCATTTCTTCCTGTATACCGTGATGGAATAAAGCTTGTCAAATAACATTCTCTTGCCCCTCCCCTTCCTCCTGCCCTCTCTCCCTCCACAACTTCTCTCTTTCTGCACATTGCTGGTACTCATCACCTCTTGTTTCCTTGTGGTTTACAGATGATCATGATGCAGTTCTGAGGTTTAATGGGGCACCTACAGCCAACTTCCAAAAGGATGTGGGCACAAAAACCACCATTCGCCTGGTGAACTCTCAGGTAAAATTTCTTCTGTGCAGATAGATTTGTTTTGAGAGATAAGTGAAAAAATCCACACAAAGCACTAAGGACCTGGCACATAGTCAGTCAATGTTAGCTACTCTAATGTTTATGTGTGCAGACACCGAAATGGATGTGGAGGATACAGTGGTGAGCAAAGCAGACTTGGCCCTGTTCTCATGTTGCTAACAGATACAATCAAATACTCATACAAAGAAATTTAAAGTCGCAATAGAGAGTCGTAAAGGAGAGAGTCAAGGTGCTACCAGAACCCTGTAAGAAGGAAATTTTCCCTAATCAAGGAAGTCAGGAAAAATAAGGCGGTGAATACTTAGCTGTGTAGGAGGAGAAGGAGAGGACAAAAAGGATGGGATAAGAGCTTTTCAAGAAGAAGCAACAGCACAGGTAGCGCCATGCGGAAGAGAACCAGGGCACAAGGACCTAGGGAGACATGAGCGTATGTGGGGTGGGAGGTGGGTATGTGATGAGAAATGAAGTTGAAAGTAAGAAGGTACCAAGTCATGGGGCTACATTTGAGTATTTTTAATTCGATTACATTTGACTCCCTCTACCCTTTTATTTGACTCCCTTTACCCTTTTCTGCCCACCCCCCCTTTACTTCTGGTAACCACCCATACTGTTTGCTGTGTCTATGAGTTTTTGTTTGTCTTGTGTGTTCATTTGTTGCTTTTAGTATTGTATCCCTCATATGACTGAAATCAAATCTAGGGTTCTTGAAATTTCGCATCTGACATTTTGCTTAGTATGATGTTCTCAATATCCATCCATGCTGTTGGACTTGCATTTTGTAAACATCCCTGGCTTACATCTGATCAGAAGTCCTATGGTGGGTGGAGAGACACAGTTTGGAGGCCCTCGGAGGACCCTGGACCAGAAATGCTGGTCGTTGCAGCAGCGTAGAAATGAAGGTGAATGTGAGAAAAGACTGGATTTGGGAGCTATTTGGTATGTTCGATCAATAGGCTTTATTTTTGGACTGGATGTGAAAGGTGAAGGAAGAGTGGCCACAGGTGTAATGGGTTTCTGGTTTGTGTAACTGGCCGGTGAGAAGTCCCTGAGACTGGAAGTACTTGAAGATGTTTTGGGTTGCGAGGGCTAGGGTCAAAGAGGAGGGTAGAGATCAAAAACGTGATTCTGGGTGTGGTTGATCTGAGCTGCCTTTTAGATATTGGTGAAGGGGTGGCAAGTAGGCAGTTGTACAAATGCGACTGGAGTTCCATGGAATGGGGCTACAATGGATATGAGTGTTTATGAATCATCTGTATCTATGTGGCAATGAAACAGTGGGACTGAATGAGAGCACTAGAGTGAGTCTAGAAAGGGGTGAGGACCAGTCCTATGCGGGGAATAAAAACAGAGCACTGCCAGGGGCTGCTGAGAGACCAGTTGACATGAAGATTGAAAAGCACTGTTCTCTTTTTAGCAAAATGGAGGCCACCGGTGGCCTTAGCAACAGCTCTTTGGGAGCGTGCTACAGCCAGCCAGAAGCCAGGTGGAAGTGTTTGGAGGACTGAGGGGCAGGAGTGAGTAGGAAAGAAAAGTGGGGATAGTCCTTCAAAGAAGTCTGGCTCCAGTATGGATGGACATGGAGAACATTACTCTAAGTGAAATAACGAGTCAGAGGAAGACAAATACCATATGATTTCACTCGTACATGGAATCTAATGAACAAACTGAACTAACAAGGAAAATGGGGACCGAATCATAGATGGAGAGCGGGACGACAGCTAGTGGGGGTGGGGGTGGGGGAGGTTAGGGGTTGGAGGGACTGAGCAAAAAGGAAAGAGGACTCATGGACATGGACAACAGTGTGGTGATTGCTGGGGGAAGGGGATGTAGGGGGACCAAATGGTAAAGGAAAAAAATGCAATAAGATTAAATAAAAATAAATAAAAGTTAGTTAAAAAAAAAAAATCTGGCTCTGGAGGGCAGGAGAGAAATAGGCCAATCACTCTAGAGAGTTGAGGGACCCAGGACCAGATTTTGTTATTTTTATTTTTTTTGTTTAGAGAGAATTGAATATGTTTAACAGTCAATGGGAAGACAGTCACAAAAGGGCAAATACTGTATGATTCCACTTCTCTAAGGGTACCTAGCGTGGTCAGTTCATACAGACAGAAAGCAGGGCTTTGGGGGAAGGAGGAATTATTGTTTAATGGACACAGAGTTTCAGTTTGGGAAGATAGAAAAGTTCTGGAAATGCGTGGCGGTGCTGGCTGTACAGCTGGGTGACTGTACTTAATGCCACTGAGTCATATACTTAAAAATGGTGAAACCGGCACGTTTTATGTACATTTTACCAAAATAAAATAACTCAATGAGAAGAAACCAGTGGATAGAGGAAGAAACCAAGTATGTTAAAAAGAGAAGAAAAGTAAGTGAAAGGGTGGAGGGTCTTGATCCAAAGCCCCACCCAGGATTAACCCCAGCAGGATGGAGTCAGAAGGAGGAAGGATGGGAGGGGTGTAGCTGGGGGCAGTTTGTAGTGGAAGCACGGAAGGGCTTCTGTTGTCTTCTGCAAAGCGGGATGCAAGGCCATATCAGAGGGAAGCTGAGGGGAAGAGAGGTTTTAGTAGGGGAGGTTTAAGCCAAGAAGGTTTGAAATTGTCTTTGGGGAGAATGGAAGAAGTAGTAAGCCAGTAGAATGGAGAAGGGTTTCCAGGCCATGCCGGCCCCACTGAAGTTGGACAGCTTGAATTCAGAGGGCGAGATCACGCTCCGTTTGATCAGGGGTAGCATGACCAGTAGGCAGCAGCAATAGAGAGAGGGAGTGTGGAGGAGCCCTGGAAATTCTGATAGCTGAGGCTGCCTGCTTCTTGAGCATCTCCTGGTGTTTGGTGAGGAACTAATTCTCCATCCTACAAAGATGCTGGAACTTTATTTAAAGATAAGGTAAGGTTACCTGGGAATTCAGAAAAGGCTTTGATCAAATTCCTCCCTCCCCACTACCTATGCGAGTGACTGGAGCAAGTTGCTTTATATTTCTGAGCCTCAGGTCCCTTATTTGTAAAAGGGACTAGGAAAAGTTACCATGCAGGGTCTTTGTAGGATCAAATCAGGTTACTAAGCACGGGGCATTTCACCCAGAGGCTGGTGCGCAGCAGCAAGTGCTCTGAAAATGACAGTGAAGCTAGCCCGTGTCTATTGGGAAATCACTGTGCCTTCCAGTTCCAGGCAAAGGGGCCTCTTGTTTTCCAGCAGGGAAAGTCAGCTGGCTTGGGGCCACTTGGAAGGGGCCCAGTGGGAGGGGGACAGGACTTCTGTTAAAGGATAGTTTTGAGGAAAAAATAAGGTCATGACTGTCATGTAGATATAACAGTGAACATAGGTTAAGCAATCTATTTTATTCATATGAGGGAACCAGGCAGATGTTCTAACCACATCAGAGGAAAAGTCAAAACGGCACAAATTCTGCATAAAGGAATGAAAGTGTTTTCCCTTAGGTGGGAAGGAGGAGGGAGATGTCAATGGAACTACTGGGCAAGACTGAATAAGCATGTCTGTAGTTGGCTGCAATTTATAGAGTTGTAAAACAGCTCCCGTAGAGTCAGAAGCTGATCAAGAGAAAGGGTTTGCTGTAGACAGTGCATACATAGTGTTTCCACGAGTAGAGCAATTTTTCCTACACTGCCAGATCGTTGTGTTCCCTCTGCCAGGGCTGAGGGGAGGGTGACCACACTGTCCACTCACCAGAAACCCTTTCCCAGCCCTCCTCAGACACACTGACCCCTTTTCCTTGCCTTCCTTAGTGGCACTACACATCTGAGCCATTCCTTTCCCACTTTTGTCACAGGCAGCTCCATGATAGTGCTTCTTGCGATACTGATACTTCTTGTGACTGACACCTTTCTATTATTACCCTTTTTCATTGTCTAGCTTTCTCTATTTTTGTCTGGTCGGTGACTCCAGCTCTTCTGTGTCTGTTTCTGTGAATGGGCAAAGTGAGTCCACCATTGCACCCAGAAAGCAGCTGGCACCCAGAAGTCACTGACGGAATCGCTGTTGTTTTGGTAAATTCTGCCAGGGAGTGGCTCATTCTCTGCCCACATGGAGAGGTCCCCCTGACAGCAGCTGTCTTCGGATGAGGGCTGGGCCCGAGTTTGTTCAGTGCCCCACCCCCCTTGCACGGCAAGGGAGAGCCTTTTATGCATCTGGGCTGAGGCAAGGCAATGGAAAACAAAAAGGTGGTTTTGTTATTGAGAAGGGAGCTTTTTATAGAGATGGGTCTCATGCTGTGAAGTTTCAGCAGACCTAGTCAGGCATGTATGTGTGACATGCTGTTAGGAGAGTCAACAGGAAAACCATATGCGGCTAAATGTGTGTCTTTAAATAAACTCAATTCTGACACGTGCAAGAAGGTTTCTTGAGACTCAGCTGAGTCCCTATGGTGCCCAGTGGCCTTGAGGGAAGAGACAGTGGGACAGGAAGGCCCAGTGGGCCTTTTTGGAAGCTCTTGTACAGGTTGGAGAGAGAAAACCTAGGTCCTGTGCCTAATACGTGCTGACCGGACTTGAAGCAGACATTCTCAGATCACTTAATGGAGCTTATCCTGAGATATTAGCTGTTGCTACTTATTAAACACTTCACTGTGTAAGGGCCATGCATGTCTTATCTTCATGACAACCATGGGAGGTGTGATTACCAAACATTATCTTAAACGAGAACACTGAAACTCAACGAGCTTATGTGTGCTTGCCACCCGAAGATGAGTCTCCCTCCATTATCGTGTACTGTTGGACCCTGTTACCCTCTTCGCACAGATGTTATATTGTAAAATTGTAATCTGAAATTTATATAATGTTATTAACCAATTAGTTCTTACTCCAATAAGTTTAATAATAAAAAAATAATAATTTATGTGAGTTGCTTTCGGTAGTGTAGAGAGTATGCGATGGCCGTAGATTTGGGTCTTGCTTTGCTTGCCAGCAGCACTTTAAATCCCCTCAGTTTTCTTTTAAGATCCAAATTGTCCTTTCCAAAATGTTGACACACAGTCTGGATAGGTGGTGGTGGTGGTTGGTTTCTATCAATAGCAGATATAAAGACTACAAGGGCGAGCTGGGTAATTTTGATGGAACCCCCTGATATCAGTACTTTAGCATCATGATTTGGGAGCTGAAATTTAGCCACGATGGATATCATATTATGAGTCCCAGGACTTCTGGATTTTGGCCAACAGACACAATCTAGGTGACTGATATTTTCCAAAACCAGAGAAAGAGTTGTGACTTGATATTGGACTCAGCTTATTTCAAAGTCTGGGTCATAAGTGGTTTTTTAACATGTCAGAGCTGCTGTCAGTCTTTTCATAGTGTGGCCCATCCATCAGGTGTGCAGCCAACTGCCCAGATTCCTTTCAATCAAGCAAATAAACTCCCACAAGACCCTGCATGGTATGGGGAAGAGCAAGAGAAGGCAAAGAACTTCCCTATAGTTGAAAAGAAAAGAGCCGCCCCGCCCCTCCTTCTCTCACCTATACTCACAAAGTCATTAAAGGTGCCGTGCAAAAGCAGTGTGTATTGTTTTTCTATGAGTTTGACTATTTTAGATACCTCATACAAGTGGAATCATGTAGTATTTGCCCTGTGTCTCCAGGGCAGATGTCCTTCAGCTTTATCCATGTTGTTGTATATGTTAGAATTTCCTTCTTTTTTGAGGCTGAGCAATATTCGGTAGGAACAGATTATTGAATGGTGGTTGCTACGGCCTGGGGTAAGGGGGAGGTGGGGAGTTGTTCAGTGGGTATAAAGTTTCAGTTATGCAAGATGACTGAGTTCTAGAGATCTGTGCAACATTGTGCCTATAGTTACTGTAACAGTCATGGGTTGTGTCATGTAAAATTGGTTAAGAGGGTAGAGCTCACATTATGTGTTAAAAAAATAAAAGCATTGTGTACCTCAATGTGGGACTTCCCAGTCTACAGATATGTAAGAGATAAATGTCTGTTGTTAAAGCTACCCAGTCTGTGGCACTTCCTTGCAGAAGGTCAGACTGACTAAGATAGTACTTCAGTCTGTATTTCCTAAGAATATTGTCTTATGCAACCGAAGTACAGTTATACATTTATATAAAGTATACAGTTTATGCATTTATATTGATATCATTAATCTTTCTTCATCTCAGTTTTGTTAATTGACCTAATAATGTCTTTTGTGGCATATTTTTTTCTTTCTAGCACAAGATCCAGTTCAGGGTCAGGTATTGCATTTAGTCTCCTTGAATCTGGAAAATTCTCATAGCTTTTCTTTGCCATTTGAGACATTGACATTTTTGAGAAATAAAGTCCTTCTTTAAAAAAATTTTTAAAAATATCTGGGTTTGTCTGATATTAGATTCACTTTATTTCAGTATTAGATTCAGTTTATGCATCCTGGGCTGGAAAATTACATAAATGCTATTGTGTCTTCCTGAGAGCATCCCATCAGGAGGCATGTGGCCCTCAGCTTTTAATTTTGATGATCATCTTGATAAGGTGGTATCTGATTTCTTCACTGTAGAATTACTACTTTTCCTTCGCGGTCTGTCTGTGAACACCTTAACATTATGCCGCTATTCTGCTCCTCACCCATTCCCTTCTATGTTTAACGTGTATTGATCACTTTTGCCTGAACCTATCTTTGCCATGATGGTGGCAAAGTGATAGTTTTTTAAACTCTAGCTTTGCCTCCTCACATCATCTTCTTGGTACTCAGAGTTCTACTATAAACAAGAGCTCTCCCTTCTCCTCCATTTATTCTCTTTCTTCCCCCATCCCTCTTTCCCTCCCTTCCATCCCTCTTTCTTTCCTTTCTACCTCTATGTACTATCGGTAATTTTTCCAGCGGTTGATAATTCTTTACTGTTGTAAATCACTTTGGTGTTCCAGTCGTCCCAGGTTTGGCCGGTGGGAGTTCCTTTGAGCTGGCAGCTCATGTTTCCCTGTGATGTGCGTGCCCTCATCATTCTTCCTTTTTTTTAACATTTCTGTACTTTGGGGCATAACAAGATGTTCCTGTTCATTTTGTGCCTATTTGTTGGGTTTTTAATATTTCATCTTTGTTAATTCTTCCCTGAATGTACACACAAACTATTCTGGATCAGAGGCAGGTTTCTTAAGTACCTTACAGTAAATAATAAATGCATTCCTCCCTCTGGGCCCACGTTCTTACTTATAAGGCAGTGCAGTGAGAGCCAGGTCAGTTGTCTTACATGAGTAGCCAGATACCCTGGAGGTCTGTCCAGGAAGTATCCAGCTATGCACTATGGAAAATAGACATTTATTGAAGAAGATACAAGATACAAGAAACATTGTACACAGGACAATGATGCCTCAGTCCCCTTCAGAGTAGGCACGTTGGGATCTCACACAGTTCTCCCAGTTGCGATCAGCTGCCCCATCATATTTTCCTGAATCTCATTGGCAGTCTGAAATCTCTTCCCTTTCAAATATGATTTTAGTTTTGGGAAAAGCCAGAAGTTGCAGGGCATAAAATCTGGGCTATAGGGGGGCGTAGTCACCTGGGTGGTTTGATGCTTTGCCAAAAGCACTTCACGAGATGTGATACATGAGCAGGCATATTGTCCTGATGAAGCTGTCAATCACCAGTTGCCCATAGCTGTGGCTTTCTGAATCATCCGAACAGTTTCCACAGAGGAATGTTCAAACTTGACACAAAATCTGGTGCAGATTCATTGCTCTACTTGCTCAGTCATTTTGAATGTAATGACCACACAATACACATGCTCACTCAATGGCGTCTACTGCCCCCACTGACTAGTACAGTGAAGTCATCATTGTTCATGCATGCTTATTCCAGTCTTCTTTCCTTGGCTGCCAGGTTACACTGATGCCATGCAAACTGTTCTTGTTATATTAACAATGGCTGGACTTTTTCCAGATCGACCTTGTACACAGGGGACAACAAAGAAGTGATGCCCCTCATCCCACCGTTTATAAAAGGCAGGGCACAATGCAACTATCTTGTACTACTCCTGAAAGCATCCCCTTCTTACTCTAGCCCTTTTGCATATAAACTTACCTGGAGATGTTTTTAAGCTCCTGGGCCTGTCTCCTCCTGGACTCTTGGAGTATTTCTATATTAACCTATAGATACAATGTGGGCTATAGCCATTTGGCTTCTTGGGGAAATAGAAAACGTTTTAGTATGTTTTGAATCAGAACAGAGCAATTAACTAGGCAAATAGCTACAGATTTTACTCTCATGGTAAATGATGAGTTTCAGGAGTCTAGGACTTTTTTTCAGGAGCCCCAAGAGATACAGGATAGTTTTATTTCTCCATACTATTCTATTCTACCTCTGGGATTTATCATTTTTTCCAAGGAGCCCTGGCTCCTTTAAGTAAAAAAAATGGTATAGGAGCCAGTTATCTGGGCAGTGCCTACTGAGGTGTCTGCTCTTTGGCCCTTTTAGCAGGTAGAGCGAGGATTATGTTCGTGTGTACAGACACATGTACCCCTCTACATAACACAAGCCATATCCATGTGTATTTGTTCATTTACATATATACATACATATACCTTTGTGTGTATATACATATCTATATGGATACATGCATATATGTCTGTTTTAGAAATGATAGACTCAAATCAATACCTTCAGATTAAGTCTATCCACATAAAGGTATGTCTTGCCTTCCCCATTCTATATTTGTATTCTCCCTTCTTTCATAGTGAGAATCCTGCTCCTAACAATCTCAGCACATTTCTCTCTTTGCTCAAATCTATGACACATCTAAAATAGTTTGTAAATTGCTTTGCATATCTCTACATAAAACAAACCTGCTAAAGATTGTTCTCCATACTCCACCCAAGACTGATGTCACATAGTCAAATTATATACACCTAAGTTACAGGGATGAGAACTTCTGTCTTCACTGAGATTATTGGATTCATTCAAACTAAAACAAAATTCAGTTGTATTCATTTTGTTTTAGGTGTGTGTGTGTTTTTTAAAGATTTTATTTATTTTTAGAGAGGGAAAGGGAGGGGGAAAGGAAGTGAAAAAAACATTGATGTATGAAACATCGATCAGTTAGTTGTCTCTCATACACCCGCAGCTGGGGACTGACCGCAACCCAGGCATGTGCCCTAACTGGGAATCGAACTGGTGACCTTTCAGTTTGCAGGCCAGTGCTCAATCCACTGAACCATACCAATCAGTGCTTGTTTCACTTGTAGATTTTTCTTTTCATTCCTCTTTTTAAAATATGCGGAATATTAACATACTTCCAAAATTCGAAACTATCCAAAAAGGTAAACTCAGAGAAGGGTTATTCGCTCCCAAATTCCTACCACCTGGTACCACCACCACTTTTGTAGGTAACCAACTTTGTCCTGTTGTGTTTCTCTTTGTAAAGACAAATCACTGTATTTGAATTCCTCTGTTTTCTTACACAAAATTTGGTGGGCTATAACCTTGAACTCTGCTTTTTATCCAGTGTCTTCTGGAAATCATATCGGTTCATAGAAATCTCAATCTTTATTGTAGCTGAATAGTACTATTTTGTGGTTAAGTTTCGTAGCTTAGTCCATAAATTTCTTTTGCCTGGACATTACATACTTTCCAACATTCACTTCCTCTAATACTTAATAGTTCTTTTGGTGACTTCTTGTGATGGTGGGTAGAATTATAGGCCCCTTTCCTTGGGAGTTGGTGGGGGCTTCAATTTGTGGTGCCTTTCTCTCTGTGAGAGCACCTCCTGTCCATGTGCAGTTTATAATGGTTAGACCTTCCCTTAAGGCTCAGAGCTTCCTATAATTTTAATTCTACTCAAGACCCTGACCCCCTCTTTTGTCTGTCTTCCTGTAGCCGGACTCACTTTGCAACTCTGCTAAATTTGCAAATCTGGCAGCCAGAATGCTTATGTTGTTTTCTTGCCGCTTAACATTTTTGAATGAAGGTTGCCTAGTATAGTGGAAAAAGATCAGACAGACCTCGACTTGCATCCCAGCTCCATCCCTACCTTGCTGAGTGATCCTGGGCAGTTACATAACCTCTTTGCGTTTCCTTTTCATGCCTGCCTGGGGCTTGGAAATATTGTGAGTAATAAATGAGAAGACGCTGACCTGGTTTGTTGTGCAAGTTTAACAAAACTACCAAGTCTGGACTATGGTTAAGATATATCAATGTCTACACACACACACACACACACACACACACACACACACACACACACGCAGGGAGGGTGTATTAGTTTCCTAAGCCTGCTATAACAAAATACCACAGATGGAGTGGCTTAAACAACAGAGATTTATTTTCTCAGTCATGCGGGCCAAAAGTACAAGATCAAGATGCCGTCAAATTCGAAATCTCTTTCTGGCTCCTAGATAGCTGCCCTCTGTCTGTGTTTTCACATGGCCTTCCCTCTGTGTGCCTAGGAAGAGAGAGAGCTCTCCGATGTCTCTTCCTTTTCTTATAAGGACATCAGTCCTATCAGTCTTAGGGCCTCATCCGTATGGTATCATTTAACCTTAATTACCTCCCTGAAGACCTTATCTCTAATACAGTTACTTTGAGGGTTAGTGCTCTGACATAAGTATTTGGGGGGCAGTGGACACAATTCAGTCCATAAGAGGGGAAAAAGACCAACATACTCATAGTGGTAATATCTGAAGAATGCAATTATGGGTGGTCATCATTTTCATATATATATATATATATATATGTATGTGTGTGTGTGTGTGTGTATTCTTGTATTTTCTAACTTTCCGCAGTGAGCATTTCTTTCTTAATGACTGCAAAGCTTACTTTAACCAGGTTGCAAAAATACCAGTGCCCCTTCTCCCTGGTGTAGCCTTTTCCTGGCAGGCGTTCCTTGGGGAGCTGTTGCTCTGGCAATGACTTACCCTCCTAATCATAAGGTCCCTGGCGTTCCCTGAACTCAGGCCAGTTTCTGCCCATGGGTACGTACAGGTGCATTTGAGAGGAGCTTTATTTTCTCCCAAGTCCCGTCTGCTGCATTAAAAAAACAAAACAAAAACAAAAATGGACAGACTGAGATGTTCTGTGGGCATCGCTGGTCACCTGGCCAGGATGGTGCTGTCCTATAAAGAAGGCACCTGAGGCCTGGAGAATGGAAGTGACCCACCTAAGACCACAGAGTAAGTTAGACTCAGAACAGTCTCCCCAACCCCTGAGCAGTTTTGAGGCTTTTTCGTTCTTCTGAAGAACTTCTTGAGTCTCCCACAAAGGGCTGCCAGAATTAATGTGGTAAGTTCAGAGTCATGTCTAGTTAAGGTTAAGGGGTGCTTTTTGGTTTCTCTCCTTTTCGCCCACCAGACCCCAGCCCTGACCACTTTCTGTTTCTCCTTCTGGGTAAAACTAGCATTTATCTTCACCTTGTCTCAGTTTTATGAATTATGTTTTCATTCACCTCAAGTAGCTCAAGTGAATGATCATTTCCCCTTTGGGTACCGTGAGAACTGGGGGTCGATCCTGATAGTGTGCTGGCTTGTTTTAATATCTGTGGCTTATGAATGTAGCTCTGTAGGAACAGGAAGAACTTTGGCAGGAGCTGACCTCTGGTCCTGGCTCTGCCTCAAACTTATCTTGAAGCCTCAGACAGTCTCTCTTCTCTCTGGACCTCAGTTTACCCATCAGAAAATGACGGATTTGGATCTAGTCCCTCAAGGATCTTCAGCTGTGACACATGACAAGTCAGGCAAAAAGCAAAATTCTCATGACACTTTCATACGCCTCCATCACAATCTTTCTTTGCTATTTTCTTGCAAGAACCATGGCTGTCCCACCCCACCCTCTTTGTATGAGGCAGTGCACTGTGTAGAAGTGTGGACTCTGGTGCCAGTCAAAAGGTCTCAAAGTCGGACTCCCTGGCTTACTTGCTAACTTGGCTTGGGCAAGTTACTTACATCTCTATCTCCTTATTTATAAAAATGGGCATATTAATACTTGGCATCCTGGGGCTGTTGTGAAGATGAACTGAGATGATATATGAAAATAGCCTGGCTCGGAATAAGAACTATTAAACGATATCTGTTGTCATGATTGCTGTTTGTTATACTTTTTGTAAAGGAGGAAATTTTGTGCCTTTCTCTTGAGATTGCTGAGGACGGTGGAGTCACAGATCCTGGGAAAGTCTCAGGGCGCCAGAAGTTGCTACCCTTGGCCTCCTGTTTCGTATACTAAGAAAATTGTTGTAGAGGGGCTATGACTTCTAGAAGGAAACATTTTAAAAAATCTCAGTTATCTCTAATTCTCAGGAGTGCTATAAATCACCTGGCGTCAGTACTCTGCATAGGAAGAAGCAGAGCTCTAGAAAAAACGTATGCCTTCAGTATGCCAGCCGTTGTGGGGGTGATGAAGTGGGATGGAAGTGGGGAGTGAAGTTGTTTGTCCCTCTGTCCCCTGGGCCTCGCTATCACCAGCTAAGTCTTGCAAAGCCCTGTCTGCCAGGACGCCTGCTCTGGCCTTGGACTACCGCATTGAGTACCTATTCTGTGAGTTACAGGGTCCCCAAGCAAAGAGGACAGCGCTTAAAACTGGAAGATGTGGGTTCCATTCCTGCTTCCTGTTGCCTCTCAGCTGTGAGACTCAAGGCCAGTTGTCTCATCTGTGAACTTGAAAACCCCTCAGGCACATAGCAGTTGCTTGTCTTTCTATGTTCTCATTTTAAGAAATGTCTTGAGGTCTAGGAGTCACCTTTGACACATTTTCCCTTCGCTTTTAACACTCACTTAGTCTGCAGGCCTACAACTGACAGTTGTAGCTCTTCCTCATTATTCTCCTACTTAGGCTATAATAGCAGCTTCTATCTGGCCTCCTTTTCTCTAAAAGCCTTAGTCCCACAATAGAACACTAGTCTATTAGATGCTTCCCACTTAAAAGCCTTCACTGTGTCTGTAACCTACTGAAGAAACCCTAAGTTCCCTTGGATGGCCCCTGTCTGCATTTCTCTGATCCCTTCTAGCTCTCCCATTGTATCCTAGCCACAGCTGGACAGCCTGTAATTCCCAAACAAGCTACTCATTGCTAACTAGAACTGGGTTGGGCTTCAAGTGATATGTACACTCTGCCTACCTCTTAACACTAGCTTAATAAGGCATGTATTCCTCTGTCATGTAAAAGAAGAAGAAGGAAGAGGAGGAGGAGGAGGAGGAAGAGGTAGATATTACAGAGCTAGTATGGTGTCCCAGAGTATCAGGAACCCAGGCTTCTACTACCTTGCACATTTACCACCCTGCCATGTGACTTCTACTTTATGGTCCAACATCACTGTTCAAGCTCCAGCCACCACACCCACTCTCAGCCAGTAGGAAGGTGGAAGGAACAAGGAAGACCATGACCCTGCCTCTAAGGACACTTCCTAGAAGTCACACTGGCTTACACATCTTCAGCCAGAATTTTAGCTGTAAGAGAGGCTGGGGGATTTGTATTTCAGATAGTCTTTATTTTATTTTCATTTTTTCCATTCTTTTTACTTACCATATTTTGTCATGTATAATGTGCACCCATGTTTTTGTGTGCATTATGCATGGGATCATCATATCCATGGCATGTAATCATTACACCCATGTATAATGCACATCCTTATTTTTCCCTCAAAAATTTGGGCAAAAATGTGCACATTCTACATGACAAAATATGGATGTTTATTTTTAATTATGATTTTTTAAGTTATAGTTTACATCAGTATTAGTAGTATTTATTTTAATTAGCCATGTTTTGAGGTAAACATCAGAAGTATTTGTTACCAAGGAAGAAAGAGAGAATGGGTATTGGGTGACACCTTGCCATGTACTCACATCTGGAGATTTGCACACGTTGTTTCTTCTGTCTGGGACAGCCTCCCTCTGGCCGGCACATTCGCCTGGCTTGGCCTATTCTATTCTATTTATTCATTTATTTATGTTCAGGAAGAGGGGAAGGGAGGGAGAAAGAGAGGTAGAGAAACATCAATGTGTGGGGGAAACAAGAATCAATTGCCTCTCGCACGCCCACAACCAGAGACCTGACCTGCAACCCAGGCATGTGCCCTGACAGGGAATCAAACCGGTGACCTTCTGGTTCACAGGCCAGCACTCAATCCACTGAGCTACACCAGCCAGGGCTATTCTCATATACCTCTTAACACTTGCTCACTTCATAGCCTCCCTCACCCTGGCACCCTGTGACTGCACCCAGTACAACTGCACAATCCCTGGCCAAAGCTGGACCCAACACCCATATTTCCTGTCTCCAAGATACACTGAGGAAATAGATTGTATTCTTCAGGCTTCCAGGGCCTTCCTACATCTGGGGGAAGGTGTGGAGATGAGTTAGCCAAATGGCCCAAGAGGCTTGTGGCAAATTGCTGTTCTTTGGATTGTACACAGACCTTATGCCTTCCCATTGATTAGGTCTGTACCTTTGTGATGGTGCGTGATCGAGGTGGGGAGGGATTATTGTTGTGATTCTTGCTTTCATTTTCAGTCAGTTCTTGATCTGATTTCTGTCATTTGGTCCTCTCAGTTTCTACCCAGGCAACATCATCTCCCACCTGCTTTTTAAGGTGAATGTGTGACAGTTGATCTCATATATCAGTTTCGGAGTTCTTAAGAGGGACCTGTCTTCTTTCATTGTAAACATTTGGAGCCCTATTTCAGTCTTTCTCATTCTTTCTTGTAACCCATCTGCTGAGTACGAAGGCCAAGGGAGATTACCCGATTTGCTCATGGTCACCAGATAAGTTAGCGACAAAGGCAAGAGCTGAGCCCAGGTCTTCCTGTATCCGATTCTGGTGCCTTTCACCTGCTGCCACCACACTTTTCTTATGTTTGTAAGTAATTTAATAACATTTCTGTGCATGATTTCCTCCTGAATTTAGATTCTCTTAGTGAAAAAAATAATAATTTCACAAAAAAGTGAAATTATTGAGTCAAAGGGTATATATACCACTTTTTAAGGATGTTAATACATTTTGCAAAATTGATTCAGCACGGCTGTCTCGGGAGTCTCATGAGAGTCACATTTCGCCCAGCTGGGTTTACCCCTGCGTGCAGGCCAGGCTGGGAGCCCGGGAATGTGGGGGAGGAGGGGAGCTGTGACTGGTCTCCAGCAGGTTACACGCGGGCCTCTCACCAGCCTGGTGAAATGCTCATGTTTAGAGGTGCATGTTTTTGCATATACCATGGCCCCTGCTCACATGCTGATGGCTTCATCTGGTCTTTGTCTGCTACAACAGACAAAGCCGCCCGTTCCAGTGCTGCACAGATCATTGGCTATGTTGGACTCGTGAGAGGTGCTGTGTCTGTCTCCATGATGATGTGGAAAAACTGGGTACTGGACTTTATAAGATATTTAAAGGATTTCCAGAGATTAATTTGAGTATATGAGATTCTGACTTTTAACCTCACCTCTTTGGTCCCCTAATGAGGTATAACTACATGGGGACTATATGCAAGCCATTTTCACTGTACCCTCCCTCCAATAATCTCAAAGTCTGAGTGGAACCTTCTGCTCTGTGGTCATTGATTATGACAGAATTCCCTTTCAGGACCACATAGTGCCAGCACCTTTGCCTTCTTCTCACTGAAGTTAAGTGTGGCAAGAAAACTTAGAACCTCATGGGGCTCTGAGGCCTCAGGTGGTCCCTGAGATGTAGTCCAGATCAAGCAATATAAATGTCCAAGTGACGGCTTGTCTGTTTCTTCTTGCAGTTGGTCACCACAGAAGAGAACTTCCTCAGAGACAGTTTATACAATGAAGGAATCCTAATTGTGTGGGACCCGTCTGTTTACCATTCAGATATCCCAAAGGTAAGTGGGTATCCTTCAGAAACAGCGATCTTTTTTGCCTATAGCTTTTCCTGAGTTCCTGGGTTTTTTAAGTCATGACTAACCTGGGCCATCCCTGAGATCTGTCTGTTTCCGTTTTAGGGCCCCCTACTCCATCTGGACTGGCCGTTCAGAACTATCCCTGTCCCACACTTTCAGTTTCCAGAATTCTCATTTTACTCTCATAACAACATGAGGAAGTAGATAGAAGCATGGTTGGCCCCATTTTGCACATAAGGAAACTGGAAAGCGGAGAGGGAAAGTCACCTACTCCAGGACCTGATTTCCTAAGCAAAGCGCCAGATCTGTAAAATCAGCTTGTTCAGGGAGAAGATGGGAGTTTCAGGCCTGCTGGACTCTCAGCCTCTCTGGAATGGCCCTCTCACTGTTCGTCATGCATGTCAGTTGGCCTCTCCCTGATGTGGGCTGTAGTGACCACAGGAGGATGGCTTTAGGGAGGACAGAGAGCACTATTCTTGGGACACCGAACTCTGAAGTTGAACTTAGCTATAACTGACAGTCTCTGGTGATCCTTTATGCCTTCTCTACCTGAGTTTCCACACTTTTGCACTTACCTAGCTTAAAACTGAAATCTGCCTGGGTCAGGACAAAGACTCTGAGCCCACAGTTGTGATCATTTGTCTCCCAGTTATCACCCCTTTAAAAATGACAGTGGGATTAGATGGTGCCAAGAGCCCCTTTCTGCACTCATGTCATTCCCAGATTCTATGATCTTAAAGCCTGAAGGTGTTCCAAGGCCACCAAGCTCAAAATTCCCTGTGAGCACAGGCTATGTGGTGGGTCCCCCTGCTGTCAAGTGAGAGCTGTGATGTGTGCTGTGGAAGAGAAGTCCGGAATCTGTTCCTGGGAGGGACTGTATCTCTGGATTCTGCCTAGTGCTTCTCAGCCCCCAGCCAGTGTCCTCAGACAAGGATGACTGCCTGGGGCAGCAGTGTCATTGGCCCATTTCTCTCCTTGACACCATTTCCTTCTTTTTCAGTGGTACCAGAATCCCGACTACAGATTCTTTGATAACTACAAGAGCTATCGTAAACTACATCCTGATCAGCCCTTTTACATCCTCAGACCCCAGATGCCTTGGGAGCTGTGGGACGTCATTCAGGAAATCTCCACAGAAGAGATTCAGCCAAATCCCCCATCCTCCGGGATGCTCGGTGAGTCCACGTCTGTGGAAAGACCTCTCATGTTTGTTTCTAGGAGAGGCTAACTTTCTTCTGGGGTCTCATTCATTCACTCGTTTGTTTGTTCATTCACCAAATAGTTGCTAGGCTTTTGCTGGGTTTGTGCACTGTGCCTAGTTCTAACTAAGATACAGATTAATAAGAGAATTCTTTCATTATAGGAGAAACTCTGTCCTTCTTGCCGACTCAGTAAAGAATTACAGATCAGCAAGTGCATTAGCATACAAGCAGGGTTAATGGTGGTATGTTGTCATGGAAGAGAATGGGCCTAGCTAAGGTGGGGCAGTGAAAGGCATAGGTTCAGGGCATGGCAAGGTAAAGGCGGCAAGAGCAGGGGTGGCAAAAGCATCAGGTCCTTTGTTCTGAGGACTTGAATAGTTGGCGGCATGGAACTGAAGAAGTTGCATATTGATTGACAGGTAAAGATGGTACCAGCTTTCCCAGAGGGACTTGACTACCCAAACTTTGGTATGTTTTGGGGTCTGTTAGCCCGAATCCTTATCTAGCTTCAGACCCCATTCGTTCATCTTGTAAAATAGGTACATGACAGGAGGCAGTTAATTAAATTTGAGGCAGTTCCCCAGAGTTATTTATGGGCCCTTTCTGTAAGCAGTAGGGACTCCCTTGTAAAACAGATAGTGACCAGAAGCAGGCCATTAACCAAAGTTGTTTTATGGGCTTTTTCTTTGGTCACCGTGGACTCCCTCTTCTTTCCCCTTCTAAGACTTGGGATGAATACACAGTTTCAAAGGCTTTCTTTCCCAGATAGGGGAAATGATGCATAGAATGGCAAGGGCTCCCCACCTCCCTTGTTAGCATGGTGTTTCTTGTGATGTTGGAACACCTGGCAATATGATCAGACCAGGCTCAGGACTGCTGAGTTAGTGGGTGGCACACGTCCCTCCTCCTCCCTGCCTTGGTTTACTATCTACCCTACCTAACACTTTCTTTGGAGTGTTCAGTGGGAGAGTTCAGTCATTTGTCTGAGACAACATTCAGCTTATGTCAGCAGGAAACAACCGCTTGGTGCCACAGAAGAGAGGACCCCATCCATGTGGACAGCCTGAGAGGTTTGGGGAGGAGTAGGTTTGGGTCAGGCCTGTGAGAGGAGTGGATTTGGCAAGTGGAGATGAAGAGAGGAAGGCCCAGACAAGCGGGGAGGTGGGAACACAGGAGGAGCAGTGCTGGGTCAGGCACGCAATTGAGAGGGGTGCCACAAAGTTCAGTAACAAGATAGTATCTTACTTAATACAATATCTTTTTAAAAATCACAATTAATGCAAAATGTTATGATGAATGAAATATCAAAATTTTAAATAAAGACAGGATTAGTAATAATATCGTGCTGAGCCATATTGAAATCCGAGAATAAAGGGAGAATCAATAATCCTTTGTTCAAAATATCAAAAAATTGCTCGCCCCGGTGAGTACCTAGCTGTGGCCCTGATAGGACGAGCAGTGAGGCTCGACTGGGCTTCGGAGCCCTGACAAGAGCTACGGGAGCTGATGGGAGTTGGGCTGGGGTCAGAGCACAGAGGGCCCTGAATGCTGGCTACACACTTTCTTTTTGGACTTTCTCTAGTCTTCTTGGCCCTTGTGGAATGTCTGGCCTCCCTCGCTTTCACTTTCAATTTGGCTGGACCATGGGCAGCGTCCACGAGGTTCCAGGCTATGTGCGCAGGAAGGGCAGCTCCCTCCTCAGGACCCCTGCATGGACCACTTTGTCACTGATGGCCCCAGCCACTCACCACTGTGTAATCTGCCCACCCACTTCCCTTATTAGATGATAAACTCTCTCAGGGTGGCGACTGTGACCCCTACCCTATTAGACCAAAACCTCCCTCGGGGTGTGGACTGTGACCTCCCCAATTAGCTGCAAACTCCCTCAGGGTGGGGACTGTGGTTGACTGATCCTTCCTGTGTCTGGCCAAAGGTAGCCCTTTGGTAAATGTTCCATGAGTAAATGAATACATACATGTTTAATATAAGAGGTACTCCTTAGAGAACAAGATGGTCCCTCTTCCCATTTCACATCTTCATATTTTTCTCTTCAACTTTTAGGTGGGTGCATGTGGGGCTCATCCGGGAGTCCTTTTGAGCAGGGATAGCTGGGGAGGCATCGGGGGGAACACATTTTCTTGTTGCTCTTCCGCCCTGCCTTCGTCCACGCTGCTCTCACCACCAGCAGTCCTCCCCTCTCGCCCACCCGTCACGGCCATTGCCCCTGCTGGGCCCCACCCCAGTGCTCCAGGCGGTATACTGGAGCCCTCCCTCATAGGCAGTACTCCGTCCTGTCACTTCTAGAAGCACCCCTTAGTTACAGATGTGTCTTCCCTCCCCCATTGGACCAGGGGCAGCTAGAGGGCAAAGGGAGGGCTTCCCCCATATCTGGTTCTCCTGGAACAAAGTCACTGCTAGCAGTTTATAGTATTGCTGTGTGTGGGAACTGCTCCATCATAAAGAATCCCTATATTTATGGTTGACATAAGGGGGTCTTAGAGCCATGAACTCATTGCATCCTAATAGCCTGTATGGTAGGAGGGGTAGGTAGATCGCCCCCTGGGGGCAGATGAAGAACCTGAGGCCCAGAGAAGGAAGTGTCCTGCATGAGATGACTGAGCCAGGTAGGGACAAGCGTGGGTGGTAGCAGCAGTTTCCTGCTTCTTGTCGGTTTGCATCGCAGTGTCTGCACCACCTCCCCGAGAGCGCCAGCCTGGCCCCACCCCCTTGGCTCCAGTCTCCTGCCTGAGTGAGCAGAGCCCATCAGCACAGACCATGGCGTGTTCCTCTTCCAGTGTCCCTCCTCCCAGCTGAGGGAAGGACAGCCTTCCCCTCCACACTGTTTCCTGCCAGTTCCATAAGAAACAGCTTCTCCAAATAGCACCATCTAAGAGGTTCCTCTGAGATATAAAAGTGCTAGAAAGTATTATGTACGTGTGATGGTACCGTTCCAGAATCCCAGCCTGTGCAGTTCTGAAACAGATGCGCGGGCCCAATTGCCTGCCGCCAAGAAGCATGACTCCCAATGCCAGAGTTTGGTGAAAAGGAAAGGAATTGTATATTTAAAAGTTATACAGATTTAGAACAGTGGCGGAATTCTGCCGTTGAGTCCCACTCCCTTTAAAATACACAGGAATGCGTACACATTTCTGCGTCCCTTTTGCCAAATCAGGCCAGTTTCAGAATATGCCAGTCAGAGGTACTATCTTTCAGGAAAAAAAAAAAAAAAGAAGTCCACAGCTAACATTCCCGCGGTCTCAGTTCAGCATTCCTGGCTTCTCCCAGTAATCTGTGCTTGGCTAGGCAGTTTCCATGATTCCCAGCATCATCATCATCATCTGTGCTGCCATGTTCTCCAGCTCTCAATCCAGAATGCACCCTTTCAACCCACATGGTCAGGAGAGAGGATGGTGGCCTGTACTTACTTTAAATACTCACCCTGAACTTCCTATGTCTCGCGGAGCCTCCTGTCTCTCACCGGGCTTCCTGCGTCTTGCGCAGGCATGGTGAGCTTTCCCATTTCCCCAACCAGGCTAGTGGGGGACTTCTCCATCTTGGGGGAACTTCCGGCTCGATACCCTGTTTCAGTACTGCCTTCTCAGTCACCTTGTCCTCTCTCTTCATACAGCTTATTCACATCGGTAAATTCATTGATAGAGGCACAGAGTCCTTCAATCTGCTAGTGTTTAGGGGGGCTACCATGCACCACATCTTGGCCTGCGTGCTGGGGATACAAAGGTGCATCTGGCTTAGCAACCCTCGAGGAATAGCCTACCAGTTTGGCTTACCAGAAGGATTCAGGTTGGACTCACAATCATAACTAGAAATTCCAGACAAACATCTCCCAGAAATTGGGGTCATGAGCTGTGGACTCATTGGGCAGAGCTCCGAGGTGTGGATGGGTTGTCGAGCAGGACCTACCTCTGTTCCCCTCTCCAGGTATCATCATCATGATGACGCTGTGTGACCAGGTGGATATTTATGAATTCCTCCCATCCAAGCGCAAGACTGACGTGTGCCACTACTACCAGAAGTTCTTCGACAGCGCCTGCACGATGGGCGCCTATCACCCGCTCCTCTTTGAGAAGAATATGGTGAAGTACCTCAACCAGGGCAAAGACGAGGACATTTACCTGCTTGGGAAAGCCACACTGCCTGGCTTCCGGAGCATTCACTGCTGAGCGCAGGGTCCCTGGCCAGGCGCCCTCACCTTCACTGGGCATTTTGCAGCCCGTCTCTCGGCCTCCCAGGCCTGGGAAGACCGTATTCCTGAACAGTCCCTGCCTGCTCCTTGCGCTCTAGGCCTCTTGCACTCTTGCACTCAGGGCCCTAGGGCTTCAGGAACCCGCGGGCAAGGGACCGGGTCCAGCCTGCCCCGTAGCCATAGATGTGTGTGAACCCAGAGCCTCCTGCCACACATGCACACACACACCTAGCACTCATTCCACACGGGTAAACGCAAGACCCACCATTCCTACCAGGGCTACCAAAGCTGGGCTGTTTTCTCCACCTGGATGTTATTCTCACAAACCAGCACTCTATATTGCTCGAAATCTGCACCTAGACATTGATTTCATGTTTTGAACAAATTATCCCAAATTATGGTTGCGCCTGGTAAAGCCTGGCTCCGGGGAATGGGGGTGGGCAAGTCGTGGTACTGGGTCTAGGAAACATGCTGCTTGAATCCTCCAGAACAAAGATGCTCCTAAGGTCTGCGACCCTGGGAGAGGTTGTGTTCCTATCGTGCAGCCTGGTTTGGCTGGTCCTTAGCCTGGGTGCTTATGTGCAAAGGGTCTTGGCGAACTCGCATTCTTTTCCACATGGAGCTGGAGGGACAGAAACATACAGTCTCCATCCTCAAGTTGCTTACAGTTCAGTGGGAGTGACAGACAGATAGGATGCAGTGAGTTTAGTGCTCTGGGGGCCTGTAGAGAGGTGGGCTTGTTGCACTGTCTGTCCATGTACCCAGAGAGGAGGGGCACACACTTACTGTACCTGTGGGTCATAGGGGGCTTCACAGACCTAGGGCCACGGAGTAGACTTCAGAGCAAGAGGAGAAACATGCCAAACAGATTTTCTTGCAGTCATTTGAGTTGTTTTTTCCTTTCTGCCATTATGGCCTATGTTTATTCTTTTAAGTATGCCTGAATTTACAGGCTCAAATTATTTTTTGATGAAAACCCCAATCCGTGTCTGAGGGAGCGAGTGCAAACCCATGGCAGATTCCAGGCAAGAATGCTGCCAAAAACCTGATTTCTCCAGGCTCAGGTTGGTCAGTCCTGAACCTATGCTACTAGGTGGGTTTGTACACTGTATCCACTTTTTCCTTTTTAATGCACCTAGCTGCCATCTCGTGTTTTCCTTTTAAAGTGGTCTTCCCTCTCCCAGATTACTTCTAAGCATTTTCTCCCTTAAAAGTATCCTGACCCAATTTCTTCGACCTTCATGGGCCTTCTATGAAAGGTCTCTCAGGAAGTGGGGATGTGGTTCCAGAGAACTTAAAGTCTCTCTCAGAGGTCAGAACCTTAGAGACCATAACTAATTCTCACAAGGTGGATCAGATGGCCTTGCCCTCTGCCTCTCTAGCAAGGGGTTAGGGGCAGAGTATACCAGTGGAAGCCCCTCTACTGGGTCTGCAGACAGGCTTTCTAGAAGGTTTGCCCATCCCTGCCCCCTGGTGGAAAACCACCCTGGACTGCTCCAGCACCTGGTGTGGAGAAGGTGAAAAAGCAGGGGTCCCCGGCACCCAGACCACGACCCAGTGTTGATACGTGGACTGTTAGGAACTAGGCCACATAGGAGGAGGTCAGCTGCAAGCAAGAGC
Organism: Mormoops blainvillei; assembly: GCA_004026545.1. Lineage (NCBI taxonomy): Eukaryota > Metazoa > Chordata > Mammalia > Chiroptera > Mormoopidae > Mormoops > Mormoops blainvillei. The sequence goes on along the minus strand of PVJD01000221.1, from coordinate 308,752 downwards.
AGAACTTCCTCAGTGTTTACAGCCGCTCCCCATCGCTCACATTACCGCCTGAGCTCTGCCTCCATTCTGATCAGTGGGGCATTAGGTTCTCACAGGAGCACGAACCCTACTGTGAACTGTGCAGGTGAGGAGTCTACGTTGCACGGTCCTTGAGAGAATCTGATGCCTGATGATCTGAGGTGGAGCTGAGGCGGTGATGCTAGCGCTGGGGAGCGGCTGCAAATACAGATTATCGTTAGCAGAGAGGTTTGACTGCACAGAGACCATAATAAATCACTTGCAGGCTCATACCAAAACCCTATCAGTGAGTGACAAGTGACAATGAAGCCACATCTCGTGGCAGGCTATAAAGCTATACCCCACTCCCCCCACCCAGTCTATGGAAAAATTGTCTTCCACAAAACCGGTCCCTAGTGCCAAAAAGGCTGGGGACCAATGAGGTTAAAGGACTTACTCAAGGTTACTGAGTAATGCTGTAGAGCCAGGCCTCCTAACCCAGGCTTCTGGACTTGGGAAGCTGGTCCCTGGCGCTCAAGGGCCTCTGCCGTCTGAACTCCCGACAAATCACCTGGGAGCTGGCATGCTCACCTATGGCCCATCACTCAGCTTTGAGAGGCAGTGGACAGAGCCTGGAGCGAGAAGCCCTGGGTTTTCAAATTGGAGTTCCCCCATTTACTAGCTGTGCCACTATGGGCAAATTCTCCTGTCTGAGCCTGTTTCTACATCTGTAAAATGGGGGTGATGGGCCTATTTCCCAGGGCTGTTGTGAGGGTCACATGAAATACTTGCTTTGGCTCTGTTCCTGGCACCTGACAGGTGTTTAGTACATGGCAGTTTCCTTCCTTCCCTTGCTAAGGACCTGCTCTGTTCTCACACCTGGGCAGCTGCCTGCTTTGAAGGAGGCCAGAGATGGGGCCCTGTCCTTAGGGAATTAACTCTCCCATTGAGAGACAACAATTATTTTTTTGGAACACCCGGGAAACTGTCTGAGGCACTGGATGGGGCAGAACATGACCCTCCTCCTTCCTGCCCACATCTCAAGCCTAATTCTGCATGGGAATGAGCAAAGGCTCACTCAGGCTGCTAAGTGCTATGTGGAACTAGTCTTGTCTGCCTCTTGGGGCCCATGAATTCTTGATTTGCTTTTTATTTACTTGACACACTCATTGCAATCTTTGAATCATGAGCACTGAGTGCAGAGGAAAGTGTCATCCCATCAGCAGGAGATAGATGTTAGCATGGACACTGAGACTACACTGGGTAGATACTAGCTTTTAGTTATTAATATAAGGAATCAAATTAACTTAAGTGTGATTCTGTGCTCTACATAGAAACTTTGGTAAAATGCAAATACTGTTGGTCCATCAAGGTGTTTAATATTTGTTACAGATAACTTAAAAATTAGGAACGTCTCTGCCTCTAAGGGCTCATCTCTTCATCCTTTTTCATCAGGTCCTCTAATCCTTTCACCAATCAGATAGCTATTCACATGGTGTGGAGTTGAGACACCAACTGCAGAAACTTCTGAAAAATGCCTAAGCTAATTCTGAATTGCCCAAAGATTATGTAAAATTTTTAAATAAATATGTGTTTAAAAAAAGAAAAAAGCTTGTCCCTCTTTTCTTACTTGTAAGGGAACAACTGTTTTTTGTCAATTCTCATCTCCAAAGAGGACACTGCTGGAATCCTGAATCCGCAAATCCTTCTCCACTAGCTTCCCCAAAGTACTCCGGGAAAAGGGATGCTCACTTATGTGGAAGGATAGCACCTGTGAAATATTGACTGATTCATTGATTTTTCTTCTGTTTGCTTTTGCTTGGGTTCAGATGACTAAGCCGTTGTTTGTGCAGCACCTCGGAGAGAACACAAAATAAAAGGAAAGCACTTACTTTGGTTTCCTAAAACCTAAAACCCTTAAAGAAGGGATGTACTAAGGAAATAGCCTAAATGTTTGGATAAAAATCCCAAGGAGAAGCAGGAAGAAGGGGAGAAGGAATCATTCTGTTATCCCATGAACTGCTCACCTCCCATTATGGGTTGAATATATTCCCCTACGATTCATATGTTGAAGTCCTAATCTCCTCAGAATGTGAACTTACTTGGAAATAGGATTGTTGCAGAGGTAACTAGTTAAAATGCAGTCATATTGGAATAGGGTGGGCCCCTACTCCAATGTGACTGGGGTCTTTATAGAAATTTGGGGCTAGACATGCACACAGGTAGAATGCCATATGGAGACAAAGGCAAAGATTAGATCAGAGATGCTCCTTAAAACCAAAGATTGCCAACAAATCACCAGACTCTAGGGAAGAGAGCCATGAGGGGCTCTCCCTCATAGCCTACGGAAAGAACCAACCCTGCCGCCACCTTGATCTCAGATTTCAGCCTCCAGAACTGTGAGAAAATAAATTTCTGTTGAAGCCACCCGGGCTGTGGTACGTGGTTATTGCAGCCCTAGCAAGTGCCCCTGCTTATAACCCCCACCTACAACACAGTCCCCTAGAGCTGGAAAGAACAGTGAAAGTAGTGGGGCTGAGGTCCTGGAGAGGGGGTCCTGTGTCCTCCTCCCTAGCCAAATCTCTGGGAAGGACCTGCAAGTCCAGGAGGATGGGACCTTCGGCATCCTTGAGGAGATGCCATGCCTGGAGAGGTACAGGAACTGCTGAGCGAATGGCCTTTCCTGATGAGATCATAAATAAGGGACGCCTGAGTGGCCAGATAATGCCAAAGACTGTCCTGATCCCTGCACCCAATGCCTTAACATTGTAAGTCCCTTGGAGCTCAGATGTAATGCCCATATTGACTGAGATTGGTTTTCTGCCTGGATCCCCGTGGAATGGGAGCTCAAAAAAGAAGTGACAGAAAAGGTTTTGTTTGGGAACTGAGGTTCATGCTTGCCAAATTACAGTGGCTCTGAATCTCTGAAAAGTCCTTTCCACAGGTGAGCTGGGTGGTTCGGGCCGCTCTGTCCAGGTCTCGAGGAAACCTTCTGCAACCTTCTCAGGCTGCTTTTCCACTGATTTCTACTCTCATCCGCTGATTTTTAAAAGGTGTTTGTGTTGGGGGTGAGGGAGACAAAGTGAGGACCTGGCTCCTCTTTTTAAAATTTTTTATTTTAAAGATTCTGTTTATTTTTAGAGGTGGGGGAAAGGAGGGAGAAGGAGAAGGAAAGAAACATTGATTGGTTGTCTCTCGAACACACTCTGGCTGGGGACCGAACCTGCAACCCAGGCATGTGCCCTGACCCAGAATCGAACCAGCTGCCTTTCACTTTGCAGGACAACGCCCCACCCCCTGAGCCACATCAGTCAGGGCCCTGGCTACGCTTTTCCTCACCAGCCACTAGAGAGAGGAGAGGCCCTCCCATTTGCCAGTGCTTTCTTTTTGTTGCCATTTTTGTGAAATATCTTTTTTCATCCTTTCACTCTCTGCCTGTGTGTGTCCTTAAAGCTAAAGGGAGTGTGTGTAGGCAGCATGTCATTGGATCTTGTTTTTCTTTCATCCATTTACCTATCCTGTCTTTTTAATTAAAGAATTTAATCTATTTATACTTAAATAATTATTGATAGGTAGTGGCTTTCTATTGCCATTTTGTTGTTTTCTGACTTTTCGAAGATCCTCAGTTCCCTGCCTCTTCACTTACTGTCTTTCTTTGTGGTTTGATGACCTTTTTCGTGGTGGTATGCATAGTGGAATCGCTGCTATGTAGTTGTAAGCTTCAAAAGTTAGAATGCAAAAAGCACACATAGTTAAAATTTCCCTTGAAAAATTCCTTAAAATGCCCATACTCCAAGATCTGTACTCCTGAAAACTCAAAAACATAGTATTATCTTCTGTATTTGTGTGTGTATTTTGTTGTTTGTTTTTTGCCTTTGGGCTGAAGTTCCCTTTTCCCTAACGCAGTGAAGGTCTAACATTTGCTGGCCAAACATAATTTTGAAAGTGGACTTTCAGTAGGGGCAACATAAATTATTTTAGTAGTTATATAGATTGCTCCCAAAGGCCTAGATAAGTCTTTATGCTTATTATGCTCTTAGCAAAGATTGCCAAGCAAAGCTAACTATGATCAATATCTCCAGGTCAATATCTTCTCTGTGAAGCTTTCTGTGAGTGCGCACATTCCTTCTCTTAAGGCTTGGGTAGGTGGCCCTGCTCTGTGCCTTCCTTTACCATTCTGTAGTCTTTCCCACATAATATTGCATCACAGTGAAGTTAAACGGTGTCTGACGGACTCTCTTGGGCTTGAGTCCCATTTGTCTTTATCTCTGCTCTCTGCTGCAGAGCCCGGTTCACACAATAAACACTTGTTAAACTGAACAGGAAGATGCAGTATTCTGGAAATGATACTAACCAATGTAAGAGGCTTCTATAACTATAAGATACACTTTTTAACTGTGTGTAAGTTGTGACTGAGAAAACTAGTTTTCATCCTAAAAATAAGAAATCTGTAGAGAACATTTCCTCCCTGAATGTTTCATGTCCTATGATAAGGGGACCAGTAAGAAACCAAAAGTATTATGCGTCAATAAACCCATTTAGTGTCTAAAGCAAATGCTCTTGTTCTCTGGAAACAGAGTTTTATTACCTCAGCCTTCCAGAAGAATAAAGATAATAGGAAACTTAATAAAAATAATTAAATACCCTAATCCCTGATTACGAGGCTTTAGTGGACAGAGAACATCAGTGAATTGGATTTGCCATGTTTCCTTTCGAGTTTCACATCTTTGTAAACCCTTTGTAGATTCTTGCACCATAGATACTAGTCATTTATGTTATCAATTTTGTCCTTTAAAATTCTTTACTTCTTTGAGTATATAAAAAAGGACTTTCAGTGAAAAAGAGAAATACATCCAGAAAATGTGCCATAGTTTTCTTCAACTTTAGTAACACATTCATTTCATGTTTACAGTAGAAAAAATTAAAAATACAGAAAATAGTAAAAGAAAAGTACATTTTTAAATATTCCCTCTCAGATTGAAATATGTCTTGACTTTCTTAAGGGTGAATGAAGCCAGCGTCCTGTTATCGAGTGTTATATTTTCCACAGTGAAGGTGGCAAAAAAAAGCCCAAAGGCTCCTAGACTTTTACTTTTAGGCAGCTCGAACTAGGAAACTAGTGTTGGGGTATGCCGACTCTTGCCTGCATTAAAAAAGTCAACAATTTTATTCAGGCAGAGCTGACATACAATGAATTGTACATATTTATTGTGATAATTTGATAGGTTTTGACTCTTGTATACAACTATGACACTATCACCACAATCAAGATAATGAACATATCTATCACTTCCTAAAGTTGTAAAATATGACCTGGGTGATATGATAGGCGCATATTAAAATTTTTTAAGAACTGCCATATTGTTTCCTAAAATGGTTGTACTATTTTACATTCCCATCAGCAATGTATGAAAGTTCTAGTTCCTCCACATTTGATAGAATGATTATTTTAGACATTATTAAATGTGTCCTAAATTTACTTCTATGAACTTTATTATAGATTCCTTGGAAATTTTTTTTTTAACACAGGAATCATGTAATCTGTAAAAAAAACAAAAGACAGCTTCTTTTTGCATTGTTTCTGGTGAGAAATCTGCTGTCATTCTTTTGGTCCTCTATATTAATTTCTTCTTTTCCCTTTAGTATTTTGAAGATTTTTTAATCACTAATTTTGAGTAATTTGATTATGTTGTGCCTTTGTGGAGATTTCTTTATGTTTTTTATGGTTGGGATTATTTGAGCTTCTTGGATATGTGTGTTTATAGTTTTAATCAAATTTCAAATGATCTCCATATCTATGATTCTGTTCCTGTTCTGCTTGTTTGCTTAGTTTGTTTACTTAGATTCAGTTGTTCATAGTTGTGAATTTGTTGCCATTTTAGTGTTCATTGTTTTGATCTTCTGCTTTTGCTTCAATAAGTTCCTTTAACATTTCATATAATAAGGGATTAGTGACGATGAACTCCTTTAGCTTTACCTCATCTGGGAAGCACTTTACCTGCCCTTCCATTCTAAATTCATAGCTTTGCTGGGGAGAGTAATCTTGATTGTAGGTCCTTGCTTTTCATCACTTTGTATACTTCCTGCCAGTCCCTTCTAGCCTGCACAGTTTCTTTTGAGAAATCAACTGATTATGGGAATCAACTGATTATGGGAACTCCTTTGTAGGTAACTCTCTGCTTTTCTCTTGCTGCTTTTAAGATTCTCTCCGTAATCTTTAACCTTTGGCATTTTAATTATGATGTGTCTTGGCATGGTCCTCTTTGGGTCCAACTTGTTTGGGACTCTCTGTGCTTCCTAGATTTTTTTCCTTTCCCAAATTAGAGACTTTTTTTTTCATTATTTTTTCAGATAAGTTTTTAATTTCTTCCTCTTCCTCTTCTCCTTCTGGCATTCCTATGATTCAGGTGGGTATGTTTGGAGATGCCCCCATGGCTCCTTATACTATCTTCATTTTTTTGAATTCTTTTCTTCTTATTCTCATTCAATGCTTATTTCTTTCTTATGTTCCAAATCATTGATTTGAATACTGGATTCCTCCCCTCCACTGCTGGTTCCCTGTAGATTTTTCTTTATTTCACTTAGTGTAACCTTCATTTCCTCCTGGGTCATTGTTATGTTGTTGCCGTACTCAGTGAGTTCTTTGAACATCCTGATTACCAGTGTTTTGAACTCTGTGCCTGACAGGTTGGTTATCTGTGTTTTGTTCAGTTCTTTTTCTGGGGTTTTGTTCAATTCTTTCATTTGGGCCATCTTTCTTTGCCTCCTCAATTGGGCAACCCCCCTGTGTTTGTTTCTGTGTATTAGGTAGAGCTGCTTTGACTCCCTGTCTTAATAGCATGACCTATTATAGAAAAGGCACCTGTGAATTGTGTGGGACAAAACCTTAGGTAATCACCAGGGCGGGGTAACCCGCTTCACTGCTTTGTGGCTCTGTGCGGAGTGAGGGCTCGGAGAGGGAACAATGCCACTGCCTGGGTTCTGGAGGTTTTCCCATCACTTGCCCTGTTTCCAGTCACTTCACATACTCCCTGTATGTGACCGATGCTCTTCCTGTTGTTGCCCTGATGCTGAATTCCAGAGGAGGTGGGTTTGCATACATTCTAATTCCATGCGGGTCCTTTATGCGGAGTCTCCAGGAAATCCAACAGTTTTTCCTGCTGTTCCAACCCCCACTGGTTTTTACAGCCAGAAGTTATGGGTATTTATCTTCCTCGCATTGGAACCCTGGGCTGTGAAGTCTGGTCTGGGGCTGGGACCACTCGCTCCCAAGGTGCCTCTCCCAATTTTTATCCACCACACATAAATGTGGAACCACTTGTTCCGCCACCACTGCCTCTCTGCACCACACCACGTCTCCTTGCCTCTCAGCCCATCTCCACATCTCCACCACTCCTACCCATCTGGATGAATGTGGCTTCTTTAAACCCTTGGTTGTCAGACTTCCATACAGCTCAATTTTCTGATGGTTCTTGGTATTATTTGTTTTGAGGTCTAGTTGTAATTCTTTCTGTGGTTGTACAGGGAGTTAAGGCATATTTACCTATGCCTCCATCTTGACCAGAAGTCCCTGTTTTCCATTTCTCAAGGGTCACTGTTTTTTGTTACCTAATTCACAATGTCTTTAAAACTATTATTTCACCTTTTTTCTAGTTCTTTAGTTGTTTCATGCAGGAGGGTAAATCAAATCTCCTGTACTCTATCTTGGCCAGAAATTGATGTCTCTTCATTAAAAGTTGAAGTAAATAAATATGCCACGGGAGTTTTTCTTAAGTTGAATCTGGGTTCATTCAACATTTGGCTCTGCCTCGGAGACTGGAGAAGGGATCCCATGGGTCTCTATTTGCATAGCTGGTAAAGAGCCTCCTGAAAGAGCCTCATCCAAAGGGAAAGGGACAGAACTGAAGTGAACCTGCCTGGCTCAAGTTCAAAGGGCCAGGATAAGAGGGGAAAGGGATACCGATTGTTACATAGCTCTGTTATGGAATACAAGGAGGACTCTAGTGGAAGTATGAGGAGACCGTATTAGTTAAGCTTCCCTAAAATATCTGTGGGGTATTGAAAACTCAGTGCGCAGTGAGCAGTACGCAGCTTCAACAACAGTGAATATAGTGGTAAGAAAAGCAACAAGAATGGCTGGTGCCTGGCATTAGTGTTCACAGAAGGAAAAAAGAAGAGGAGGAAAGAGATGGCTATTGTGAAGACAGGCCTGTTTGGATAGAGAGATTTGAGGGGGCTGGAGTTTCAATTAGAGCATTAAGCAAGATTTTAGGAAGCAAAAATGACCTGCGACAGAGAAGCCCCCCACCCCCCACCCCATGGAGTGCGTATGCACATACACACACAGGCCAGCCAGGAGTGTGATTGTGGGAGCCTCCAAGTAGCGTGGTTGCTTTGAGTAACTGTATTTTTAAAGCCTTTAGCTACAAAAGTGACCCACTCTTTCCAGACATGAGATATGGTCTGTCTTTCTGTGGTGATGAAGTCTGGGTTTGTCTCTAATGACAACATCTCTGCTATGGGGCAGCCTACAGGTGGGTCCGTCCAGCTGAATAAACAGGGCCAGCCCTGAAGGCTCAGGTCCTGGCGTCACCCAAAGCTCTCACTGTGCTTCTTCAGATGTTTGTTTTTATGTCTTGCCAAAGAAAGATTGAAAGAGCCTTAAGGTAGGGGAGAAAAAGTTACATAAAGTTCTTTATCAGGGTACTCTGCAATCCACTTGCCAAAGGTCTATCTGAAGGCATGGTTAGATGAATGGAAAAGAAACGGTTATAGGCTCGGGCATGAAAATAGCTGAGAGAGTCTGTTAAACTCTGCAGCTCAGGTTGGGACAAAGGCTGTGAGACTTCACAAATCCCCAGGGAAGGAGATCAAAAGGGAAATACCTGCTTTGTCCTTACATGAATACTTCTTCTCCAGATGAGAAACATCCCATTCTTGGAACATACGCAAGGGAAAATGTATGGCCCTGGGCAGCGCTGAATAATAAAGTAGTATTCAACTGAGAGTTCTAGGTGGAAGTAAAAACACAGAGAAACCCTGAGCGGCCACTGTCACAATAAAATAATCCACCCGTGGAAGACTGTAATGCTCCAGGCATTGCTCCGGAGAGAAGGGCGGTCGTGGCTTGGCCTGCAGTGACCATGCTGATCTCACTGTCTGCTACACTTGGCCAGCAGTGAGTAATCTCAGCATTTTTTTTTCCCTGTCAGTTTCACTCATGTGCGTTATTTCTCATCAGACCACAGTAAATTCCATCGGAAGCCACACAGCAGTATTTCATGTTTACCAGCTGGAAGGGTACCAACACTGCAAGCCCATCATTCAAGGGCAGCAACACTTTCTAAAATGATCCTTACACTGAAGTTTCTACTTTCACCTAACTAAGCAACATTTATTTAGGACAAACTTGTTAGTCCATACCTGAAGTTAATTTTATGCTCTTTAAATCTAGTACCCACTAATTCTGCCAGCTATATCTTTGTATCCTTCTTTCAGAACTTTAAAAATATATTCAATCTGTTCTTCTTCCATCTACCCGTCCATCCAACCACTTGTTCCTCCAACTGAGAAATATTGGTGTTGTGCCCAGTCCTGGTGTCACTTGATGGGGTTATAAAAAAATGCAATAACAATAATGACAAGGAAAGTGACATCACTGAAATGACAACATAGAAGACCTCAGCCTCTGTACCCACACAAAAATCAGTAATGAGACAGCTAGCTGTAAATGAAACAACTTTAGAGAACCCTGGAGTCCACGTAAGAAATTTTAGCAACACTGGGGAACAAAAAGCCTAGGAGTAACTGCACAAAGAGAGAAGGAAGACAGCTTCATCTTGCCTACATCTTTCCAGCCTGCAAGCCGGCATTGCTCAGGGCCAAGAGGGTACGCCCCAGCTAGGAGGAGCTCTTCTCCCCAGGAAAAGGGAAGCTGGGTGAGCGACCAGCTTCTTCAGCTTTTCAGGACACCACACGATACTGATGGGGTGGATGAGGTCAGACTTCAGGTAGACTTACTGAGAGGAAGTGTGCATGTGACTCTGATTATTGTAGTAGCGAGGGCATCACAGTTACATTTAGCGGGGCTGTCAGTAGTAACCAGAACAGAAAAGTGCCTGAGGGAAGGGATTAGAATCAGGGGTGTCCAACCTTTTGGTGTCTCTGGGCCAAGCGCAAGAAGAATTGTCTTGGGACACACATTAAATACACAAACACTAATGAGAACAAAAAAGTCTCACAATGTTTTGAGTAGATTTAAGATTTTGTGTTGGGCCGCATTCATAGCCATCCATCCTGCGCTGCATATGGCCTGTGGGCTGCAGGTTGGACACCCCTGGCAGTAGTGGCTAGTGAGATTCACTAATACTTTCTCTAGAACCCTTGTTAGTCTGTAGAAAAAATTACACACCCAAATCACAAATGTCTCAAACATCCATGCTTGCTCACTAATCTCTCCTTTATGTCTGTTTCGAGGCCTCTTCTAGAAAACATCTTTGAAGAGGTAATGCTGATTGAGCACACTGGCCTAATTTTCTTGTCCCCCACCCACCACACTCCTGAGTCCCTTTTCTTTTCCGTTTCCAACTCTCCTCTATGTATGGGGCGCCGGTCACCAGGCTAAGGGTTTTAAAGCAAGACACTGCTCTCTCTCTCGAAATGTCTGTATCAGTTGAATGTTTACTCTTCTCCTGCATCTTCTGGGGGCTCAGCATTTGCTGAATGTGCCAAATCACTGTTGTCTAATAGTATAAAACAGAGTATGATGAGAGGCCAAAAAAGTGTAATAGATTATAAATAGGAAAGCTCAGAGAACAATTCTGTTCAAGCAAACAAGGACGACTTTCAGAAGAATATGGGACCAGATTTGAGTCTTAGAATATGATAAGATGTAGAAAAAGTGGAAGGGAATCATCTTCAAGGGAACTGAGATGTGTGAGTGAAGATATCTGGTATGGAGGAAAGAGGCAGGACAATGCTTTGCTAATGCTTCCTTAGTTCAGCACATAAGTATCGAAACACTCACTCTATGTTCCTTTTCTCCTATCCCACCTCTCCATTCCTCTTCCCCAGAGGAAACCACTTTTCAATCTCTCAGCTATTTATTATGGTATTTACTTCTATTTTTCTAAAAAAAAAATGTTAATACTGCCTGCCACTTTTGATTTTCCAGTTTAAAAATTACTTACTCTGATGGAAGATGACTATTTAGCCTACATCCACTCCTCAAGTATACACAGTTGCCCAATAACCCACTCCTGACAGAGTCTTAATAGTGTCATATTTGGTTAAATCGATAGTCAATGATTACATTTTTAACTACATAAATGTTAGTTATAACTGAGCTCTATTTTATGGATACATTTCTTTTTAAATTTCCCCCACCCCAGAGTTAATGATTACATTTTTTTGCTGCTTAGTATTCTTTTGTAATATCACTGGTTTAGCCCCAAGTCTGATGCAGCTGTAAAACTTTTCTCATTATATTTATTTATAAATATTAGATATTAACCTGCATTTTCTGAGGAGGGGCTGTGGGGGAGCTCTTCCTCACTAATCAAATCCTGGACTTTATTTCATCCCTATCTCAGGAATTCCCATTGCCCCTCTCCTCTGTGAATTCTGTTCTCTGCCCCGCCCCCCGCCCCCATAGCATCCTTCTTGGTTTATACTTTCTTGTTTTTGTGGGATATAGCAAAACAGTGGTTTCCAGAGGGCGGGGGGCACATGGAAGGAGGGAGTGAAGTAGGGAGTGAAGGTGGGAATGACTCAGAGAAAGCATCCTGTGTAAGGAAATGTGAAGTTAGCACCCTGGGGTATAATGCAAGAATACCATGTGCTTTGGAAGCTCTTTCTAAGAAGACAGCAAGTTTCAACTGTACATACAGAATTGGAAAGGTGATGACCTTAGTATAGATCTTTATATTCTTCGGTGCACAAAACAGGCTTAGATCTCATGTAGAGGACACAGAATCCCTCCCCCAACTACCAAAAACAAGCATTAAAGAAGCTGCACTTTGCCATATTACAGAAGAGAGTACTATTAAACTAAATTTTGTAACCCATTCCACCTCCTCAAAAGAATTGAAGAAAATGAAATAAATCTATGTAAAACTACTTAAGGAGCAAAAAAAACAAAAAACAAAAAAACACAAAAAACAGAGAAATCAGAAGATTTATTGAAGAAGATTTATTGAGAAGAAAACAGAAATTTATTGAAATCTCAGATGATGAAATCCTCTATTATTCCAAGGGAGATAAAAAACAAAGCACAACAAAAAAACCCAAACAACAAGGAAAATGACAATGAAGCAGAAGAAAACTGCCACAGAACATTCCAGAGTGAACTACAGCACTTTGAAGAAGTTTTTGAAACTATGAGAAACTGCCTTTGATCAGAAATTAAAATCATAATTGGATTTGAAAAAAACAGGAAGAAATGAAAAGAGAGTTGCTTAAACTCAGGAAATAAATAGAACAAAAAGAAAAATCATCTCAGCATTTCAAAGTAAATTTTAGAGGGAAACTGTATCAGCTTCTTAGGGTTCCCTTCACAAAGTACTACAAACCCGGTCGCTTACAACAACAGAAATCGAATCTCCGCAGTTCTGAAGACCAGAAGTCCGAAACGAAGGCGTCGGAAGGGTGGGTGTCTTCTGGAGGCTCTCTGCTCATTTCCATCCCTCTCTCCCGGCTTCCGGTGGCTGCTACAGATTTCTTCTGCCACGGTGTTTTTAATAAATGGCATTTCTCTTTGGTTCTTTCTTAGGATTTTTACCTCTCTGCTTACATTGCCTATCTCTTTTTACATGCTACTTTATTCATTAGCACCTTTAGCATATTAAACATAGCTTTTGAATTTAAATTCCCTGGGCAGATAATTTCAATATACCTGCTAAGACTGCTTCTGACGCTTGCTCTATATCTTCAAATTGTATTTATTGCCTTTTTGTATGCCTTGTCATCTTTTTCTTGATAGCTGGATATGGTGTACCAGTTTAAAAAAAAAAACTGCTATAAATAGGCTTTTAGAAATATGATGGTAAGTGGGAAGAAAAAGAAAGTGTTCTTAGTCCTATGGTAGGCTTTTAGTTTTTCAGTGGTCCTAGCCTCTGGCTGTGAACCTCACAGGTGTTTCTCAGTTTTTGTTTTGTTTTGTTTTAATCTCCACTTAGGTAGGACAGAAAGGCTAGAGTGGGCTGGGGTAGTGTAATTTCTCTCCCCATGACAGCCAGGCTCTGGTTAACTAGATTCTCCTGGGGCCAGGCCTCTGGAAGAAGAACAGAGTGCTCTGGAATAATTAATCGGTTCTATTTCCCCTTTCCCTAATGGAAGTGTGAGATTTTTCTTCAATATTTACTGTCTCATGCAATTATTTCCTCCCCCCATGACCGGGTCCCTCTGGATTTTTTAAATTCTGAGTTGTCCACATTAAATCTCCGGCAGTTTGTCAATTACAGTCCAGGTTTTCTTACCCTGGCACTGGCTCTCATGGTTCTTTTCACTTATGAGACTTCCTGTATTCATCTTTCTGTCTCTCTGATCTTGGGGGCAATAGTTTGCCCTGTGTCTTCCCTTCTGTTATGGATCCAAGAGGAACTGTCAATTTTTCAATCTGTTTAGTTTTTTACTTATTAAGACAGATTGGAGACTACCAAGCTTCTTATATGTAAAACTAGAAATTAGAAATCTGTAAGGTTTTTAAAGTATATTTTACTGATTATGCTATTACAGTTGTCTCAATTTTTCCCCTTTGCCGCGCTTCACCCAGTACCCCCCTTCGCTCCAGCAATACCCTCCTTAATCCATGTCCATGGGTCATGCATAGAAGTTATTTGGTTTCTCCATTTCCTATATTATTCTTAACATCACCCTGTCTATTTTGTACCTACCAGTTATGCTTCTTAATCCCTGTACCTTTTCCCCCATTCTCTCCCCTCCCCTTCCCCACTGATAACCCTCCAAATGATCTCCATATCTATGATTCTATTCCTGATCTAGTTGTTTGCTTAGTTTGTTTTTGTTTTTTAGATTCAGTTATAGATAGTTGTGAATTTGTTACCATTTTAATGTTCATTGTTTTGATCTTCTTTTGCTTAAATAAGTCTCTTTAACATTTTATCACTTGGCGATGATGAATTCCTTAAGCTTTACCTTGTCTGGGAAGCACTTTATCTTCCCTTCCATTCTAAATGACAGCCTTGCTGGATAGAATAATCTTGGTTGTAGGTCCTTGCTTTTCATCACTTTGATTATTCTCGCCAGTCCCTTCTTGCCTACAAATCTTCTTTTGAAAAATCAGCTGATAGTCTTATGGGATCTCTTTTGTAGGTAACGCTCTACTTTTCTCTTACTGCTTTTAAGATTCTCTCTTTATCTTTCACCTTTGACATTCAATTATGGTGAACCTTGGTATGGTCCTCTTTGGGTCCAACTTGTTTGGGACTCTCTGTGCTTCCTGGACTTGTATGTCTGTTTCTTTCACCAAATTAGGGAAGTTTTCTTTCATTATTATTTCAGATAAGTTTTCAGTTTCTTGCTCTTCCTCTTCTTCTGGCATCCCTATGATTTGGATGTTGGCACTTTTGGAGATGTCCCAGAGTCTTCTTATTCTCTCCTCAGTTTTTAAAATTCTTGTTTCTTCATTCTGTTCTGGTTGATTGTTTATTTCTTCCTTATGTTCCAAATTGATGATCTGAACCCTGGCTTTCTTCCCTTAACTGTTGATTCCCTGTGGATTTTTCTTTATTTCACTCACAGTAGCCTTCGTTTCTTCCCTTATGTGTTTGCTGTATTCAGTGAGTTCTCTGAGCATCCTCATTACCAGTGTTTTGAAACTCTGCATCTGATAGGTTTTCTATCTCTGTTCAGCTTAGTTCTTTTTCTGGGTTTTTCTTCTACTCTTTCCTTTGGGCCATATTTCTTTGTCTCCTCAATTGGGCAACCTCCCAGTGTTTGTTTCTGTGTATTAGGTAGAGCTGCTTTGGCTCCTTGTTTTAGTGCACCTGTTAAGTTATATGGGGCGGAGCCTTAGGTATTTGCAAGGGCGGGGCAATGCACTTCACCAACTTGTGGCTCTGTATGTGGGGGAGGGGTCAGAGAGGGGACAAGGCCACTGCCTGGCTGCTGGAGGCTTGCTTGGCACTTGCCCCAATTCTAGTCACTTCACCCCCTTCCCGTATGTGACTGGCACCCCTCTAGCTGCTACCCCAGTCATGATTCCCAGAGTGGGTGGGTTTGTGTTCATTTTAGGACCATGTGGGCCCATTAAACAAACTTTCCCAAGAAACCAGCAGTTTCTTCCACAACCCCAGCACCCACTGGTTTTTACAGCCAGGCGACATGAGACTTTATTTTCCTGGAGGTGGAGCCCTTGGCTGTGTGGTCTGGTCAGGGTCTGGGACTGCTTTCTCCCAAGGTATCCCTCCCAATTTTATCTACCACATGTGACAGTGGACTGCCCGTTCTGTTGGCCGCTGCCACCACTGCTTTGCTGTCACCGCCTCACCACCGCCACCCTGTGTCCTTTCTGCCCTGGCTCCCCATCTTTGCCCCTCCTACCCAGCTGGATGAATATGGCTTCTTTAATTCCTTGGTTGTCAGATTTCCATGCGGTTTGATTTTCTGGCAGTTCTGGGTGTTTGTTGTTTTGAGGTTAGCTGTGATCCTTCTTATGGTTGTGCAAGGAGGCGAAGCATGTTTACCTATGCCTCCATCTTGACTAGAAGTCTCTAAGTTTTTAATGTATTTAATTGTAGATCTAGGACTTCAAGTTTGGGTTGAAAATGATATGCAACTATTACATGTTCTGACAAATTATAAATAATACATTTAAAAATGGAAGTCTAAGAAAGAGGTAAAGATGAAAATACAACTTGCCTATTGTTGTATAGGCAATTCATAAAAGTTGAGGGCTACCAATAAAAAGGAAAACTGGATGGTGAAGATTAAATAAGAAAACTGAGGACTAAGGGCATTAAAATAATATAATTACAAAGGTAGCCTCTAAATAATACCAATCTTCCTAAGTTAAAAATTAAAATAAAAACAGTGCATTACACAGAGAAACACAGTAAATATAATATGTATGATCATTATCAAATCACTCAGAGTTGAGATCAAATGTATCAGTCATATAAAATAGCTTAACTTTTCTGTTAAAAGAAAAATATTTTCCAAGTCAGCCTGGTATAGATCTAACTCTTTTTAATGGCCACATAATATGTCATGGTTTAGGTATACAACCAAACCCCTGTTGATGACTATTTAGGTTGTATACCTAAACCATGACAGAGTATTAACTCTGTGTCTAGGTTTTATTTTGTTTTGTTTATGTCACTACAAACATTGAACAGCTTCTTTTGCATAACTCTTTGTACCCCCAAATTTTTATTTCTATCAGATATATTTCCAGAAACTGGCATTTATGTTTCCAGTACTGCAGTTACAAACAATATCACAATATTCTCATGACACATATTTTCGTATTGTTGGTGGTACAAATTCCCACAAGTGGGTAAACTCCCAGAGTTGGGGGTTGCTGGTATAAATGATTATGTAGTTTTATTAGATATTGTTAAATTTTCTCCACAAATTTTTATTGGTTTGCATTTTTCCCCACAACATATGAGTAGCTGTTTCCTCATAACCTTGTATCCAAATGTTACGATACTATAAAATTTTCCCCAATCTGAAAGGTGAGAAATGGTATTTCATTGTAATTTTAATTTGTATTTCTCTGTTTGAATAAGGTTGGATATCATTTCATATGTTTTAAGATCATTTTTACATCTTGTGTGTCTATTCTACTCATGTCTTTTGTCAATTTTTCTATCATATATGTTCTCTGGGCATTAGAACAGTCTATGAAAATGAGAAACTTTATCGGAGGCTTCATGAAATGAGGAAATCTGCCATACATGAAAAGCAAAATTATTTTTGGTGTGGAGACAAGAAAATCTCCCCATAGTTTTTCCCAAATACATTGAAATATATTCATATTTATACATTTAATGCAAATATTTATGAATATATAAAACATATATTCATGTATATCATATATATTCATATACACACATATTCATCTATATTCATTTTTGCATTTCTTTAATAAGTCGTAGGTAAGATTATTTTATTCCTGCATTTCGCAATATCTTGTTCCTTATAATTTCCCTTTTCATTGCCTACTGGGTGAGATTTGGTTTTCTGTTCACAGCTCTTTTTGTAGTTTTCATCCAGTTTTGGCCCAGCGATAACCACCTTGCTGGGTGAATGCCTACGTGGACAGTAGTGTCATTAGCTTTCTTCCACTGAACTTGTTCAGTGTGTAACACATCTTCCTGTCACCCGGACCACCTTGCCAATTTGTTGACCTTTGTAGTGTCCTCACACAGATGGAACTCAACATTCTTTTTGGTGGGTATGGGTCAAACATCTTATTTTTGTCTCAGTGACTTGGCAATTGGGGGAGGCAATGCTCCTATGAATGTGGGAAGTGCACTGAAATGCTTCGTAGGGTTCTTGCTCTAGTCAGAAGTTACAGAGGGATTAAACTTGGTCTTGACTGCTGTTGCCCCAGTAATGACCACAAGAGGAAAAAAAAAAGAATGATATAAGTGTTTTTATCATCTTTGCCACTGGTTCCTGTGATCCTCACTAGCTCAAAATATCTATCAGAGAAGGCGGGCAAAGGAGGAATCGAGCCGGAGCAGCGGGCCAGTCCTGTGTGGGCTGCGCCACCCAGCAAACCAGCAGCCAAGGAGAAGGGGGCTCTCCAGTGCCTCTGCTAAGCTTGCAGCTAGTGCCCGAGAGTTCCCTCATTTTTATGGGCCCCATCAAAAGAAAGGAAGATCCTCTCTAATTGACCACAGATTTCATTCTGATAGAGATCCTGGGGTCAAAACATAACCTGTCTGATTCAGGAAACTACTTATTGTCTTGGGTCTGTATGACAAATTATTAAAAAATTTTCAAACATCTGTGCCAGAGTGTAGCCAAAGCCCTTGTCACAGCTGGAAGACAGGTGAGCCCATACCCCCTTCAGAAACAGACAATTCCAAGGTAGAGGTCCAGCCAACCCTGCCAGCTCCCCACAACTCAAAGTCAGGCCTTTGAAACTCTGAAGCTCAAAATTTCACTTAAAAATTACCCTTTTTTGCCTCATAGTTTACAAAGGTTTTCTCAATATCTTTTGAGATGCCCAAGAGTAAGGCAGGCAGCCTCTTGCTTTCAGATGAAATATTTAAGGCTCAGAGAAATCTGCTCTAGTTGTCCAATATACAACTGTTGGGAAGAACCTTGGCTAAGATGCCTGGCTCTTAACCCCCTGCTTTTTATTCCTGGGTTCATTCTGGAAGGATTCTTCCCAGAAGCAGGATCACTCCCATAAGCTGAAGGTCCACGATTTCAAAAATGAGTCTGAAAATTTCATCTTATAAGAGTAAAGCTTTATTTAGTTAGCCAGGCTCAGGATACAGAAACCAATACAGAATTTTATGTATGGATTCCTTTTTCCTCCACCACAGCTTTCCCCAGTGTGATACCCACAAGATCTATTACCCCAGTACAACCATCCTCATAACGTACAGCCAGGTGTTCTCTCTACTGTCTCACCACTGGACTGTCTTTATCCCCTTGGTACTAGGTCTATATTATATTGTCCCAACTCCTGCATATGCACGATATGTCTTTGGAAAATATCTATGCCCTAGAGCTGCTTTATATTTCATTTTCCCTAAATCTACAATTACAGTTGCTCATGCCTATGACATTCACCTCAGATACATTTCTGTGCTCAGGGCAGCTATACACTTATAGGGTAGAGCCCCCCATTCTATTTGGAGAATAAAGAATTCCCTCCAAATGTTAGAGGAAGAGATGTACTGACCTACATGACACCATGGTACAAAGGAAAACATACTTTTATTCTGGGCGGATGTAGCCTTGCACAAGGGTGCAGCTTGGCAAGGGGAATTCTAGCAGAGTTTCTGTCCCCATTAATTCCCTGGGCCAGGCAACGTTGTGCAACAGACCAAATGCTCTATTATACAAGGTAGCCCGGGGTCTGGGATCATGAAGAGTATTAGCTTAAGATTTATTTTAGCGGCTGACAAGACAAGTAGACATGCTCATCTCACAGTTTATAATTACATTTGCAAGATTAATATTTGCTCCTGGTCTAATAAGTTACATGGGGGTAGGGACTCTGTTTTTACTCACTCAGTGAGTAAAATGCCAGTGCCTACTACTTACGTGTGCCCTGGCCTCTGCTCAGCTCTGCAAGCTCATCTAAGTCATTCTCTTTGCTTTCTGGTCTCTAAACATCACCCTTTCACGTCCTTAAGTCTGTAAGGCACATTGCTGCTCAGGGCTTTCACACACACAGTCTTTTCTGTCTAAAATACATATGCCCCAACCACAACTGTCACTTACCTGACTTTTACTTCTCCTACAGACCTCAGCTTAAATTGAGTTCTAATGCATACTGAGTGCTTAATATAACACGGATGTCCCCACTTGCCCAGTAACTCCACCTCTCAACAGTCCTTATTCCACTGTGTCCCCTTCTATGCATCTCCATGATCTGATGCGCATCTATTCCTCCCACCACAGATGGTAATTCCATGAGGATATGTTTGGCGCACTGGCATAGCCTCAGCCATTATTACTCAGCGGTTTGATATATAACTCGGATTGTAGTGTTCATTAAATAAATGAAAGTACAGTTCTTAAGGACCAGAGAGACACGTTAACATAGAATGGGGTAAGGTAATATGAGGAAGTGAAAGCAGGCAACAAAGACCATCCCGCATTACAGCTCTTAGGGCTCCTTGTGGTGCGGGTTCCACAGGTAGCGCGGGAGCCCGCCGTGAGCCCCAGCAGTCCCAGTCCTCTGGCGGTGCTGGTCTCGGCGACAAAAACAAGCGCCCCTTAGTTCCTGCTGTTTCTGACGTTGCTGCTGTTCGTTCTTACAAACACTATTCTGCTTCTCTGGTTAAATGTCCATCAAGAAGAACTTTTTCTGTCTTTTAAAAAAATCATTCTTATGACAAAGTTAACAGCTCATTACAGAAAGATTAAATAAAAGCAATAGAACACTAAAAAAAAAATCTATTCTCCATTTATCTAGGGAAAAAGAAAACAATAACGGCTTGATGTAATAGCCTTCCAGATAGTATGTACACAGAGAAATGATCTTTCTATAAAATGATGTTTTTGTAGATACCATTTTGTAATCCCCATTCAATTCAGCAATACATGACTTTGGAACTTCGTAAGCTGTCGCAATAGCCTTTTATATTTGTGATCTTAAATCTGTTCCAATGTTCCACTATTACAAATAATACAAAGCTGGAATAACTGGCTGACAATAAATAGGAATCTAAAAATAAACTAATCCATGCCCATAACACTTAAAATATAAATCTACATTTAAAACAGGTTATACGCTGTAAAAACTAATGGTATATTCGTATTACTATTATTTTAAAAGCCAGTAGCTGCTGATTCTCAAATTTTTAAACTAATTGTCAAAATTATCAACTTGTTATCTACTGAACTGCTTTCAGATTGTATGGCACCACTGCACTGGAGGATCTTAGACCTTCTATTAATAAGAAATGTCAAATTCTGAACTGGGGGCAAAGAGGCACAAATTGTTATTTTTAAAGAATGTGGGTGCAAAAAAAGTCTAAGCTTGAGGCGGTGAGAGCGATTAAATTACAGCAGCACGGTTTCACTGCAGGCGATGCTGGATGTATGTGAGCGGAGTGGGTCTGTTGTGACAAAGGGATTCTCTTTCCCAGCCCTAAGGTGACAGGGGCGGTGACAGCGTGCAAAAACGACAGCAGGAAGCCAGCAGCCTGGCAAGTCTCATGATCAAAAGAATGATTAACTGCATGTTGGCTGAGCATTGACTGGTGTGTGGCTCCAGCTATTTCCTTATTCCTCCACTTTTAGAACTTTTCTGCTTGGTTTGGAACTTCAGAGATGGTCTTTGAACATCAGTCCGAGCACCTTCCCAGGCTGCTGGCTTCCTGGATAAAGCAACCTTTCCTTTCCACCCAGCACTTGTTCCTTGAGTATTGGTTTTTGAGCAACAAGCTGCTGAACTTGAGGTTTTCAATAACAATATTACCCATCAAATGCTTGGAACTTGACAGTAAAAAAAAAAAATTGGGCCTTTCCTATGCTATCCCAGACAGAAACCTTCCTCGGCGTAAGAGTCCAGGCTATTTAAGCTTCCTAAATTTGGCGTTTCCTGCCTGGTTAAAGCTATGGAAAATTTAAATTTCATAGAAAGTGCCACAGACCATGAAGTAGAATCTGTGCTAGGCACATCTCTGCATATTGTGGGGATTTCCGAAGTTACAGGAAGCCTTCCTTGAAACCCACTAGTATATAGCAGAGCACTCTGGAGTGGGTAAAGGTCATAAATATACCAACCTGGGAATCTTTTCACAAGGAGAGGTTTTGTACTGGAACTTCCCTGTGTGTCCCATGTCTGGGTAAAGTTGTAAGCTAAAAACAGAAGTTTTTTTCAATGATATAATAGACATCCATGAATTTTTAATGTTTTAAAGAAAACCACGGCATTCTGAAAAAATACTATGAGTTAATAATTTATTTTTCAGATTTTCCTTTTCTGGTTAATGATGGCTCAGGTTGTTTGCATCAGTCCTACAGCTGGAAACCCTAAAAGACTGAATAAAATATATTTAAAATAACCTTTTTAAAGGCATCAAAGAGATTATAAAGTAAGGAATCGTCGGTCAAAAGTAAAGCCAATCTAGAGAAGTAAACAGGCCTGAAGCCGTCTTTTCCCTGAGAGCACCAGCTAATCTCAGAAAATTAGACATTCCATTTCGATGGCCTTCGGGGATGCAGAAGGGAACAGAAAACAAAGCCCTGGGTCTACACATTCGGAGAATCTAGGAGGAGATCTTCCCCCACAACAAACTGGGTTCCAGAACCCCGAGTGAAGGTGGAAAAGAACTGAAATAATCTGAAGAGAATTTAAAAATAGTAAGGCCCCCTTTGGTTGTCCAGGAAATACCAAACTTCAAACAGGTGGTGCAGGCTGGTGCTCCCCCAGGCACCTGGCAGAAGCAAATGCAAATACTCTTTCGAGCAAAGTATTTTCATTACAGGCCTCACAATTGTTCCTACACAATAGCACTTCGCATGGAATGACTAGTACAGATTTAAATGTACCCAGAAAATTAGAATTGGTGAATAAAACAGACAACAGCAGGAGGTTATCAGAAACTCTAGGTGTAGGACCCAGGATCTGCGCTTTAATAGGCCACCTGGGTCATTCTCATGTGTGCTAGGGTTTGCAAGCCCGGCTTTGTACTTTAATCACATTAAAATGCGTCCCACAGAAAAATGTATAAGTGTATTAGGTTGCAGAAGGGCCCAAGAATTTGCATTTCTAACAAGTTTCCAGATGATGCTCATGCCAGACCATACTTTGAGAAACACTGGTATAAAAAAAGGAATTACTATGCAGGTCAGAACTGTGGCCGCCTATGGGGAGGAGAAGGGTTGCAGTTTGGAAGCAATTTCCAAAATGAAATCTTTGGAAGAAATTTCCTGCAATGCTGGCAATTTTCAATTACTTAATCTTGGTGGTGATTACATAAGTGTAATCATTAAATTATATGTTTATATTTTAAGGCATAATGAGATCCCTTATTGTCCTTTTCCTATCAATCATGTAAATCAAATGTCACTGTACTAATCCTATCCATCCTTATCCCACTACCTTCATTTATAATCAACTCCCAAAGTAAAGAGTGTGAAAGGCTGTCAAGTTCCGAGACGTGACTTCACATTGGTTCCTAGTATAATTAGCTCATAAAATAAAATAGCTTCAAAAGTTAAGACAAGACAAATTCAGTCTAAGTTCCTGAAATCTCTGATTAAAAAGTTGTTTAATATTCAGAGATACTATCTATAGTCTTAGTTCTTCGTCTCCAATGTAAAAATACCTGCAAAACTAAAAAAACAACTATCTTAAACTTTTAGCAAGTAAAAGTGTCTAATGTAAAAAGTTACTATTTTAATTTTTTGTTGCCTAAGTTAAAAGGGGGAAAATCCCACATTTACCAGTCTGAACTGTGAATATAAGGAAAGGGGCATGAGGTTTATATAAATTAACTAAAGCCAAAGAAAGTGCAGTCAGGAGCCTGCTCATGCTGCCTGACACTGGGCTCAGATGGTCGGAGATGCGAGTAGACCACAGAAACCTCTGGACAAAGAAAATTATTGCAGAGATTAGTAGCTACCCAGCACTACATTATTGTTTATCCATACCATAAAGAGAGATACAAGGCCACAAAATACACCTTATAAAGGTTAAAGTTAACTCCAAGGTTTTTCCACTATTTCCCCATACCAGCAATTTTCCACAGAAACTACGAACAGAGATAAGCTCCACCGCTAGAGATGGTTGGGGTGTCTCTTCCTTCTCTCTTGAAGAGAGTCCTCTACTGTGTCTATGGAGTGACTTTTCTTGCTTGTCTTCTCTGCTCAATAAAACCTTCTTTTCTACTTTAACTTCTTGTCTGGCTCAAGTCTTAAATTCTTTCCTGGGTGAAGCCAAGAACCCTCCTGGCTTGGAGCTCGAGTCCTCACTAGAGTCTCAGCCCTCTGGCATCAGAACTTCCTGCTCCGAAGAGGCAAAAACGCTCACCTCTTCCAAACACGATCTGAAAACAGAATACCTAGTGCCTGCCGAGTACGAGGAGCTTCCCAAGCCCCGTAGACCCCCGATTACGTTATCGTGAAATTCCAGTAGAAAAAGCAGTGTTCATCAACTGGCCTTAAACTGGTAAACATTTTAAAAGAAAATATAGAAAGTCTCTTGGTGGGAAGGGAGATGACAGAAAAAAGGTGGAAAGCACTATGTTAAACTGACCAGCCCAGGCTGTACTTTTAAATTCCTACTCCCAAATCCTCCAACAGCATTAATGAAATCTGGATGGACACCTGTATCTTGTGTTTATAAAAAAATACGTTTTCTGGGGATCAAATTCTTCTGTAAACTTCAAAGTACAGTAGTGTTTGCCATTTTTTTTTTGTTGTTTTCTCAGTTTCAACATATTTGTTACACAAGGCTTTACTTCTACTGTGTGAGGAAACAATCATAAGATCTCACAGTTTCTGACTCGGGCAGCTAGTCAGTAGCTGCCTGTGCCTTGCGACATTCCAGGCAGGTATCTGAACCACCAAAAGGTTCCCAGAGCCAGGTCTGGGGATAGTGCCTCGACTTTGGCAATCCATTGACAGAGGCTATAGCAAGAACACATGCAGCTGGGTTTTGTTATGCTCGCAAGCATCTTGACAGTGTCACAAACACAACCAACACCCAGACCATACCTTTCCATTTCTGCGGTAAGAACCTGCTCTTCTCAGCTCCTGCTGCACCTTTTGTCATTGCTGAGAGCTGCATTCACACGCCCCTCGGAGCTTCCTCTTTCTTACACCATCACAATATGACTATGTGTGTGTGATACCTAATCCTTCTATCAACCTATGGAGCAAGATAGTGCTGATGGCTCAGCAAAAATCGTTCTTGGATCCTGGAGGTTAGATCCGGATGATCTGCCTCATGAAAGGCAGTACTCGTAACCATTTGAGTTAATATACTGAAATTTCAGAATAATGTACTGGGGGAGGCTTAGAAAACTCCTCATAGGAGGCAGACAGGACCTTAGTATCATCAGCCTGAACACCTGTCCTGGGAGGAGTTGGGGAGCCTTGAGAAGGCTCATTCACTGAACCCCTCCAAACCAATGTCCTGTGTCCTTTATCACAATGTACCCCTTCACCAAACCTCAAACCCAGTCTTCTGGGATCACTTTAGTTTATTTTTCAAAAAAGAGGCATAACCTTGTAAAAGAGTGCTCCCTTTATTTCCCATTGTTGACAATACCTGAAATACTGAAGGGGCCCTTCAAAAGTACACCCTCATTCAATTCTTTGGAGTAGGAAATTCCAGGTTAAAAAGATGCAGCCTACATTGTTATAGTGGTTGTTTTACTTGCCTGACGATAAGTAAAGCAAATATGGCATCCTTTTATCAGAGGTCACAAGCTATGTTACATTACCAATGCTCTAAACATTTTGGACTATGGTCAAAATTAGCTGTAAGGAAGCATCCTACAGAGCTTCTGCATTATTCTATCATTCAACACAACCTGAGTACTCTCTTCGTACTCCCAGATCACTACTCTACTCTTCTGCCTTTATGAGAATATCAGGTTCACATGTAATTGGTGCTACTTAACAGCTGCCTAAAGTCATCTGGGTCACCCAGCAGAGATAGAGAATTGTTCTCAGGTTCGGTTAAAAGATTTCATCCCATCCACAATTATAAACAATACTTTTTTATAATAATCACTCGATTTGAAAACCAATCAGGATGTCAAAGCATTCTACTTTTTCAAGAAAGTCATAGTCCCTGCGAACAGACTCCATAACAGCTGTGTGTATACCTGTTGATTGTCCTGCTCTCCCATGTGTCCTTTGGAATACAAGGACTAGTTTGGAGGTGGATGGGATTTTCTACTTATTTGTGAATCTTGTTGTGCTTCATGTGAGTTGATAATGTTGATTTTGTACTCGTTTTTATTCTCAACCACTATATCATAAATAGAACTAATAAAATTTTTCAACTTCAATTTCTTCTGTATGGCAAGTGGTTCCTAAGTAATATTTAATTTTGAAAGTGAAAGTATTCAAGTATGTTATATGCAGAAGTAGTGATCTTTCTGCAAGTTGTTTTTCAGCATTTCCAATATTACAGAGTTATCTGCATCACGTGAAGTTTCCATCAAATATTTGACTGCACCTGTCTGTGTAATTCATACTCTCTGGTGGCTTGTGGTGACTGTAAGGTACTGTACCATTTCTGAATCCTTTTTCTTTGCATGTTCTCTTTTAGCTTTCTGTACAACTTTGTTTGGCATATGACCTAAAATCAAAATGTTATTTAAAAGGTTTTTTTTTTCATAGACACACAGCTCCTAATCCTATACGCCATCCTGCAGGTTGAAATCTTTACCTCTTCTATGTCTTTGACCATTGTCATAGTGGTTAAAAAAACTCAGGAAACAGATTGCATGGACTCAAGTCCCAACGCCACCATTTGCTATCACTGTGGCCTTGAACACATTACTAAACCTCTTTGTTCCTCATTTCCCTAATCTGTAAAATTAAGATTGCCATAATGTCTGTGTGTGTGAGAATTTAATGCATTGAACATAAAACTCTTAAGACAATTCTTGACACATGATAAACACTATACATCTTAGCTATTATGTCTAGAGCCATTTAAACCCCAAAGCTGTTTGAGATTATACTGCTCCTAGTCTTATGATTTCTGTGCTGTTTCTACTATACTAGTCAAACTGTCTTGACCATTTAATAGGGAGATATCACATATGTAGCAACCTACGTGTTCAACAAGAGGCCGTAAGTTTTCTCTGGGATACTCAAGGATGCTCAAAGGAGTAACTAAGCAAATGGCAGACCCTTTATCATCACACAAAATAGAGAGCATTGCCTCGAGGCTGCCTACCTCATAACCATTAGTGCTGGCTGTGGGTGAATCACAAATACTTCTGGATCCTGTGATATCTGAAACAAAACCCACAAAACCAGAGGTACCACCCATGGCAATATAAATCAGATATGACCCCAGGTAGTCGATAGCAAGATTATACATTCATGTGCACATACATGTTTATCTAGAGGTGGTTACTATTCTTGTTGTTGAAAGCTTATTTCTGTACTCAGTTTTCTTCCTGCTCCATCCACAAAATAACATGATTAATTTCAAGTTTCACTCAAAAATCCATAGGAGATGCTCACCTGTTAGGACTGAAGTCCCAATCTGGTACTAGCTGAATGTTGAGTGGAGTTGTAGAAAGAATAGCTGTCAATCTACCTCTTCAACCAGAGCTCATTTAAGTAATCAGATGAAACTGCTGCTGATAGATAAAGGAATGGCAGAGATGAACTCATTTTGCTTTTTTTCTCTTTCAGGGAAGATTTCACAAGCAAACCTCTGCCTTAGGAAGAAACAGATATTTTACCACTTTTATAATATTTCAAGAATTACTGTTGTTCAGATGTAATATGCATAAATATTTCAGTAATGTGGCTTCCATCTAGGATGTACAAATCTAGAAAGAACACTATTCTCATCTTAACAACTAGAAAAACAGAAAAGTAACTTTTCTTGAACCTATCAGATAGATGTGTTTAGGGCAACCAACTGGATTTTTCTGGTTTTAGTACCGAAAGTCCCATGTCCTAGGAAACTCTTCAGTCCCAGATAATTTGGGAAGGTTGGTCACCCTATCAAGGGTTGCAGATCAGTTAAGTCACCTGAAATCCATGGAAAAACTGGCCCTGCCAAGGAGAGACAGGATGTGATCACTGAAGAAGAGACATCAAGTACCAGACAAGGTGGTAAGAATTCAGTTAAAATTGTTAATAAATTGCTAAAGGCCACGTGTGACCTAACAGGAGAATATAGAATCCTTGGGAGCCTCAGGTAAAAAAATTTATTCCCATTTTCAGTCTCTTCTCCATGTTCTCTACTGGGTGTTGGTGAGAACTATTTGGGTCAAGGCAGGAGCTCACAGAAGCCTCCCTTTGTGGTAGGGGTTTATTAGAGGGGAATAAGGACAAAATCCTGCCCAGACCTTTTTCTATCTATGAATAGTAGCTTCAGGCCACTGGGGAAGGAGCAGCAGACTCTTGCCTTCAAGGTCCAGGTAAAGGACGTTTGATATTGGGTAAGGGTAGGCCCAGGGGAGAACAAACAACTTCTACTCCTGGTAGGAGGGACAGGAAATAGTCTCGGGCCAACGATGTTATGCCAGTACAGTTACAGGATGCAGGAGATTCTCATATTACCAAGGGTCAACAAAGATACATGGCAGGATTTTGTCTGCCACAGGGAGACTGAGAGGCTGAAAATGCCACACTCTCAAAGTTTAAACAGAAAGCTTGTCTAAGAGAGGCTGGACCAGGATGAGTGGGAACCCTCCGGCCTCCACTATACCAAGCTAGCAAGCACCACGTAACAACAAGCAGAGGGAAAGGCGAAAGCATGGAGAGTGGTCCCTTTGTGGTGCATGTTCACAGGGAAGGCTGGAAGCTGACAGTGGAACAAGAACATTGAGGAAATCCTTGCAGCCCACATCTAAGCATAAGGTAACACTGGAGGAAATTGAAACCAGTGGTGTACTGAAAGTGGAATAAAAAAACCAGTCGCAGCTTAATTACTGATAAGACTGATTCACCACCCCATATTACTGACAAAGAAGAAGAAACATACTTATTTTGAGGCAAATGTTCTCTTTATTTTAATCTCTACTGTTGTATACAAGATGCCTGGCATTCATAGAAAATTAAGAATCATTAAAAAGGAAGAAAAAACAACCCATTGTCAAAATAAAAAGCAATCAGCAGAACCAAACTCAGAGATAACATAAGTGTTTGAATTAGGAGGGAGGGAATTTAAAATAACTTTGATTAATATATTAATCATATATACTAATGGTTCTAGCAGAAAGAGTGGATAACATAAATGACAGAGAAAATTTTGTCAGAAATAAAAACTATGTATGTCAAATGAAAATGCTAGAAATAGAAAACATGGTAACAGAGATTAAGAAGGCTTTCAAAAAGCTAATCAGAAGACTTGACACAGTTAATAAAAGAGTCAGTGAACTTAAAGATAGGTCAACTGAAATTACCCAAAGTAAAATACAAAGAGAAAAAAGTGTGAAAAAAATACAAAAGATACTCAAGAGTTGCGGAATAATATCAAATAATTTTAAAAAGCATATTGGAATTCCAGAAGAAGAGAGAGGTAGTAGAAAAATATATTTGAAGAATGGCTAAATAGTTCAAAACTAATGCAATATACTAAAAAACAATCCCAAAAAAGCTGAGGCAACATGGATGAACCTAGAGGGTATTATGGTAAGAGAAGTAAGTCAGAGAAAGATAAATATGATGTGATTTTACTTATATGGAATCTAAAAAAGAAAAACAAAATAAACAAAACAGAAACTGATAGAGAGAACAAACTGATGGCTGCCAAATGAGAAGGCAGTTGAGGCTTGGGTGAGAAAGTGAGGGGATTAGGAAGCACGAATTAGCAGTTACAAAATAGTCATGGGGATAAAAAGTACAGCATAGGGAATATAAGTCAATAATATTGTAATATCTATGTATGGTACCAGGTGAGTATTAGACTTATTGGGGGATCACTTTGCTAAGTTATATAAATGTCTAACCACTATGCCTGTACACTTGAAACTAATATATTTAATGTCAACTGTAATTTCAAAAGTAATTAGAAACCTCCCAAAGCCTATAGATTCCCAAACAGAATAAATACCAAAAATATACACCCTGAAACATCATATTGTAACTGCTGAAAAGTCAAAGAGAAAATTTTGAGGGCAGCCACAGAAAAAAGATATTACAGAGAAACAAAGTTAAGAATAACAGCAGACTTAGAAGCTACAAAACCCAGAATATAGTGGAGTAACACCTTTATAACAATGAAAAAAAACACTGTTAATCTAGAATACCATGCCCAGGGAAAATATGTTTTGGGTATGAAGGAAAAATAGACTTTAAAAGATAGACCGGAAAAAAAAAAAGGAGAAAAGAAAATTTATTATCAGTAGACCTGCACTAAAAAGGAGGTTAAAAAAATTTCCTTCAACAGAAAGAATGTGATCCCAACAAAACCGACATCTACACAAATAAATGAAGATTTCCAGAAACGGTTAAAATGGGAGTGACTTCAAAGGCTCTTCTGCTGGAAGCTCTCTTAATCTCTTGCCTAGCTGTGTCCATGTGATGGTAGGTGCTCCCACACTGATGGGGCAGAACCTCTTTGCGGTCATCCATAGGTGCCTAAGGGAATAGAGATCCGTGTTCTGGGCTTTGGTCAAATGGTGTGGCTCATGGAGTAAAGCAGTTGAGGTACACAGCTGAGACTGACCTTCATGGTCGAAGGGGTAAACAGTGGAAAGGCAAAGCAAACTCTTGGGTGAGGTAGCTCACACAGAAGGCGAAATTAGGAAGACATGCACCTAAAATTGAATCACTCCAGGAAAAGTGAGCAATAGGAAAGCAAACTGAACCCTGCCTGTAAAGGTGCACCAAAAGCTTGGGAGAATGGCGGCAAGCGCTGTGGCTGCAACCATAGCTGCTGGGCAGAGCATTTCAGAGTAGTTCTTCAAGGCAATCCATTTAGTAATACGTCCTGTATCAAAAATCTCCCACCCTAACAGGTCTGGGCCTCAGTTCTTTTAAGTAAACACTTAGGGCCACTTTCCAATAAACTAGAGGCTCTAGGAGGATTGGTTAGGACCAGCATCTAGTACGCATTAATTTAGAGCTAATATCTTTACTCAGCACTGCTTCAAAGAGCCATTTAAAACACTGAAGATTAAGATGTTGGAGTCCACCCATTGCACATTCTACAACTATAGGAGGTTGCTCAAGTGAGAGTTTAAATTGACAGATGATTTTCTGCTCCTATCTATACTTCAGTCTAGAGAATCAGGCAATTTCTTCACTAAATTTAATTACATTTTAAGATGGGGTAACTGACAAAAAGAAGTCAGGTCAAGATGGCTATAACCCCATAAACAGTAACAATAACTTGGAGTGAAAGTTGGTGAGGTACACCCTCACTTGCTTATTTCTTCCTTCCCTTCTTTGTAGTTTCTCTACAGTTCATTTCTGCAAAACTGGACAATCAGTCAAAGCAGGAGAAACAGCTCTGCTAGCACTTTCTGTCAGGGGCTGCAGCTGAGAGGTTTGGGACTCTCTCCTGTACAAGTGACTACAATTCTGCAGGTGTAGGCTATTTGTGGTTCAGCTGTAGTTCTTTAACTAATAAGGCCTTTAGCTGGAGGTTAGTAAGGTGGTGGGTGATATAGATGACAGGGTAAGCAGAGGTTGGGATACTTTCTAGCAGATGAAGGGCAATGTGATTTTTTTGGAGAGAAGCAGTTTTTCTGAATATTTAAAGTAGTTCCCGGTACTCCAAAATCTTAGGAACAGTGCTCTCCAAGAGAAATATACTGTGAACCACATATATAATTTAAACTTTTCTAGGAGCCACATTAAAAAGAAAAAATGAACAGATGCAATCAGGTTTAATATATTTAATCTAATCCAACATACCCAAGATACCACTTCAACATGTAATCAATATAAAAATGAAACACTTTATATTAAAACAGACTTTAAAATCTGGTGTGCATTTTACATTCGTAGCATACCTTATTTCTGACTAGCCATTTTCAAGTGCGCAACAACCACTGGTAGTTTGTGGCTGCGGTAGTAGACAGCACAGCTTTAGAAGGCCTCACATCCCTTCTCCAAGTGACTTCCTCCACATCATGTCTAACAATGCAGCCCCTCCTCTCTGTACTGCCTACCCCCACCTGCACCAGCCTTTCCAGGGCATCTAGGAAGCAGTCCCAGAGCATCCATTAATACATGACCAGCTGAGTCCTCACATACAGATTCTCTCTTTAGGCAAAGAGCCAAACACTGTTGTCCTGAGAGATGTGGCACTTCCACATCCTTCAAAGGCCCTGAAATATAATGGGTTTGGAGGTGGGGGGTGAGCCCTGGATCACAAAGATATAATGATTTCAACAACTCAGTTAACAGAATCATCCTTCCTCTGTCTCTTGATGTCGTAGTAGCTACTGAGAGGTCTAAAGAATAAAGAATTCCTTTTAACTACATTAAAAAAAAATTGAATGTCATCAAAGAGGACTTTGGGAAAAGAGATTGGGGCCAGTACCAGGTGCATAATTTGCTGGGCCCAGTGAAAAACGAAAATATGGGGCCCTTTGTTTAAAAATTAAGAACTTTCAAATTTTGCCCACAGAGCCTTAAACCAAGCACAGGACCCTCTGAGCTCAGTGTCCTCCTGAGCATGGAGCCCAGTGATTTGCACAGCATGGACTTCCATGAAACGGGGTGTGGTTAGCACACTAAGTTAGAGGAAGCAAGGAAGTGGTGAGATTGCCAGGACTATCCTAGAGGAACTGGACCTTAAAGGGGACTCCATCACATCTACTGGAATTCACTGAGAAAGGGGTTTTGAGCTAGTGAGGACCCCTTGGAACGAGGCAGTGAGTGGATGAAGTAGGTAAGATCCTTGCCTTTGCTGATTAAACCACTGAGTAATCAGTGTCACTCACATCCAGGTGTTCATCAGGTCAAGCTTCTGTAGACTTTAGGTGGGTAACACCGGACTGACACCAGCAAAGATGACTCGTGGGCCTGAGCAGGAATCCTTTCAAGGCTACTCTACAGTCAACTTTCCCCTCCTCCAAGCCAGAAACAGGTGGTGGTGATCAGTGACCTCCAGAAGCCACTACCGTGGGAATTTGAGCTGTGGTACGGTTTCCAGCCACTGGCCCTGCTTGGCCAGATGTGGTCAAGACCGACGGTGAAGGTTGTACTGTCTTTACCCACCTTCCACAGCCATTGTCCACACTTTTGCTTCTTTCCCACTAGGAGTACACAGATCTATAGGAAATTATAGCTGGGAGTAGGGGGGATGGGGTGGGCAGGGGGCAGGGGCTGTCGGATGGCCACCTGGAACCTAGGTAACATGGTGTTTGGAAGCAATCCACCCGAACCATATCCATTGTCCTTGAAACTCACAGCGGTGTCTCAAAGGGAGGCCAGAAATTCGCCATTGCCCCGTGGCTTTGGCTTAGCCACGTCAAGCAGTCACAGGGACCTCTGTGTCCCTGAGCCAGTAAGACCCCGTTGCCTCACAAATGTCCTCGGGCACCACCGAGGGGAGCGTCCACTAGCAGCTGCTCAACGGAAACTCGGGCCTGGAAGCGCTGGGCTACTGGACAGTGGTTTCCGGGGCAACAGGCCCTGCCTCTGATGGCAAGCCCGACCCCGCCCCTCTGAGGAGCAGTGGATGGGCATCAGATGGCGGGTGTGATGGCTTTTGGTCGTCTTTGGACTCCCCGTTTTCCCCTAGTTCAGTGTCTTGCTGCAGCGCCCATTGGCAGCTTGGCAAGGAAGCTTGGCGTTCAGCGTGGCTTGATTCTTCTGTGTGGCATATACGAGTAAAAGATTGGTGACAACCAGCGAGGGACCACAGAAGCCCCCAGGGGGCTCCCTCTGGTCCCTAGAGCAAATGCCAGGCTCTCGGAGACCAGGACCTACAACACTGAGCTCTACCTCTTTCTAGCTCACAATTTATTCAATTTCCTACCTAGAGGTAAGATGCTGTTCTCACATCAGATTTTTTAAAGTTATATTTTATTGATTATGCTATTAGAGTTGTCCTGATTTTTCCCCCTTTGCTCCCCTCTATCCCGCTCCCCACACTCCCTCAAGCAATCTCTCCACCATTGTTCTTGTCCATGGGCCATATGTATAAGTTCCTTGGCCATTCCATTTTCTATACTGTACTTTACATCCCCATGGCTATTCTGTAACTATTTGTACTTCTTAATCCCCTCACCTCTTCACCCATTCTCATTCTCCGCCCTCCCATCCCGCAACTTTCTGGTAACTAACTTCTTTTCTCTTACTTTTAAGAGTCTCTCTTTATCTTTAACCTTTGGAATTTTAATAATGATGTGCCTTGGAGTGGGTCTCTTTGAATCCATCATAATTGGGGTTCTCTGTGCTTCTTGGGCTTGCATGTCTATTTCCTTCACCAAATTAGGGAAGTTTTCCTTCACTATTTTTTCAGCTGGATTTCCAATTTCTTGCTCTTTCTCCTCTCCTTCTGGCACCACTATGATGCGAATGTTGGGCCTCTTAAAATTGTCCCAGAGGCTGTTTATACTGTCCTCATTTTTTTTTCTTTTTTCTTCTTGTTGTTCCCCATGGTTGTTTTTCACTTCCTTATGTCCCAAATCATTGATTTAATTCTCAGCTTCATACATTCTACTGTTGTTTCCCTGTAAATTGTTCTTTATTTTAATTAGTGTATCCTTCATTCCTTACTGGGTCTTTTTCATGCTGCTGAGGTCCTCACTGAGTTCCTTAGGCATCCTTATAACCTGTGTTTTGAACTCTGCATCTGATAGATTGTTTATCTCCATTTCATTTAGCTCTTTTTTAAGAGTTTTGATCTGTTCTTTCATTTGGGCCATGTTTCTTTGTCTCCTGGTTTTGGCAGCCTCCCTATTTTTGTTTCTATGTATTAGGTAGAGCTACTGTGACTCTGTGTCTTTGTGTCATGGCCTAATGTAGTAGGTGTCCTGTAGGATCCAGTGACACAGCCTCCCCTATTACTCAAGCTGGGTACTCTAGGTATGCCCTTTGTGCTGGCTGAGTACACTTTCCTCTTGTCGTGGAGGCTTGTTTGCTGTTGGCAGATCAATGGGAGGACTTTACCCAGGCCAGTCAGCTGTAAGGACTGGTTGTGACCACTGACCACCAATCTCCACCCTCTGTGGAGGATCAGCTGTGCAGGGGCAGGGTGGTGGTGCTCTGATGTGGTCTGTAGCTGTCCACTGGGTGTGTTGGCCCTGGGGTTTCCTGGATGGTGCAGGCCCAGGTCCACCCCCACCTGTATGTTGCCTGGGGCAACCTGCCTGAGCTGTAAAGCAATTTGAGATGGCTGTTACTTGTGCTGGGCTTGGAGATTCCCAGATGAAGCCAAGCTATGACTCTATTCTGGCTACCACTCAGGTTCACTGAAGTTAGCTATTGCTTATTTGATAAGATTTAGGAGCCAAAACCAGCCATTTTTATGGAAAAGCAGCTTGGGTGGGCCCATAAGTTGTGTGGGGTAGAGCCTCTATGGATCTCCAAGATCTCCACTATGTAGGTCACACAGTGTTAGCCAGGTGGATGGAGTCTCAGGTATGGCTAGTGGCTCTGTGGAGGTGAGGGCTCAGCAAAGGGACAATGCCCTCTGCCTGCCCTGATGTCAGACACTTCAGTCTCTCCCTGTATACCACTGGTGCCCTTCAAGCTGCCACCCTGGTGTTAGAGCTCAGAGGGAGCAAGTCTGCTCAAGGCGAGTCCATGTGTGAGTTCCCCAAGAGGAACTGCTTAGAGCTCTAGCAGCCTCCACCACCCACTCAATCCCTCTGGTTTTTGCGGCCAGAAGTTGTGGAGGAACTGCTTAGAGCTCTAGCAGCCTCCTCCACCCACTCAATCCCTCTGGTTTTTGCGGCCAGAAGTTGTGGGGACGTATCTTCCTGGCACTGGAATCCTGGTCTGGGGACCTGGTGCAGGTCCGGGACTCCCTCCTCCCGAGATATCCCTCCGGAATTTTTATCCACGTGAGTGTGGGACCAGTCTATCCTGCATCCACACCCCTCCTACAAGTCTAGATGGATGTGGTTTCTTCAATTCTGTAGTTGTCAGACTTCCATTCAGCTCGATTTCTGACCTTTCTGAGTAATGGCTGTTCTATATTTTAGTTGTAGTTTTGATGTGGTTGTGTAAAGAGGTGAGCCACATCTGCCTATGTCACCCTCTTGACTGTAAGCCTCTAGATTAAAAAAAAAATTATTGATTGATTTTTAGAGAGAGAGAGGAAGGGAGAGAAACATCTATTTGTTCTTCCACTGATTTATGTATTCATTAGTTGATTCTGGTATGTGCCCTGACTGGGGATGGAACCTGCAACCTTGGTATATTGGTGGATGATCTAACCAACTGAGTTAACTGGCCAGAACTCACAGCAGATTTCTTATGCAACAAAATTTTAAATGAATCACTCTATTTAAAAATATTGACAAAATTAATAAGATTCCTTCTCATACAATATCTGTATCTAGTTATAAGTTTAAAGGAATTGCAAATCTCCTCTGTTGCATATTAGCAGCTAACCTCTTGCTCACTTTTGCAGTAAGTGCACTGGTACATTGAAACCTGTTTCAAACAAATATGTAGTTGGAAGTGATGTTGTAATAAATGTATCTTCTTTCCAAGCATGAAAGTTTAAATTAGATCTAAAATATTTCTAATTACACTGGCTAAATCATCAAATGATGGAACAGGTGTCCAGCAAATATTGACGCAGGTTGTTTTAGATAATCACAAGTGGATTAATCTCACATAGCTTAAATAAATTAGAAAAAAATGGAATTATCTTCTAGAGGATGGGTGCCTTGTAGTACAGGTTCTCCCCTGCCACACCACCTGAATGTTCTAGGAACCCATCTGTACCAGTGTACTAGCTGGCACTGTTGTGAGAGGCTGTGTTTCACTTCAGTGAATATTTTTTGAAGACTCTTTTATTATGGGTGATTTATGAGCTCACCTGCTCACACCCAGCTGAGTGTTCAGCGGTTTTTGACCAAAAACAGAATGACTCCCATGCCCCATCCTCCCTATTCACCAGATCTTGCTCCAGGCAACTTTTCTTTTTGTTTCCTTGGATGAAAAAAGTCCTCACAGGGAAACGTTTTGCTGATGTAGAAGAGGTGATACAAAAAAAAAAAAAAAAAAGAAGAAGCAGAAGCACTGGAAGACACCAAAATCGAAGATTGCAAACCTGTTTTGAGCAGTGGAAAAAGCATCTCGATAGGTGTATTGCATCAAATGGAGAGTTCTTGGAAGGTGACTGAAGTTTAAACATATAAGAATAAATACACAGTTTTTAATGAATAAATTCCAGGGGGTTTCTTTGGATCCCCCTCATACATTGTGAAACATTTCCCTTAATCAAGTTAATTAACAAATATATCATATATTGACCTTTTGAGGGGTGATAACATTTAAATTCTACTCTCTTAGTAAATTTTAATAATATAATATGGCAGCAGCTTTTAACCAGTGTGCCACAAGAATTTTTAAAACATGCAATACTCGACTACTTAGTGAGGGTCACTGGCCTCTTTTCCCTTACGTTGTCAAATAAAAAATAATGACAACAGCCAACACAACCATTGCCATTCGGTGTGAATGAATCAAAATTATACCTATTTTTTTTGTGTGTTAGGCAAAAAATATAAGATTTTGTGTTTTGGTGTGCCAGAGAATTTTAGTAACTAGTTAGTTATGTGTGCCATGAGATGAAAAAGGTTGGAAACTGCTGCAATCCAGTGTTATCAACTCTATCTACCACGTTACACATTAGATCCTCAGACCTTATTTGTCTTATAACTGGAAGTTTGTACCCTTTTACTAACTTCTCCCTAGTTTACTGTTGAGTTTTGAGAGATCTTTATATAGTCTAAATACTAGTTTTTTGTCAGTATGTGTTTCGAAAATATTTTCTCCCATCATGTAGCTTGCCTTTTCATTTTCTTTTTTTTTTCAGGTCAATATTTAATTTTTAACATTAATGTGCAAATAAATAGAAAAGGAAACTACAATCAAAACAGCTGCAAAGGAAGTCTAGGCCCCAGAACATAAATTCTTCAAAAATGAAAGAAGTGCCTAGAAGTTCGCAGGGTACGGTCATGGCGAGGGGGTTTGGCAAACACTCCAGGCTCCCACTGAGACGTAGAGGGTCTGCCTGAAGAGTTTGGTTCAGGAATTCTGGTAAGTTTCCTTCTTACAAAACAAAGATTCGGACAAGCGCCTGTGTTACACTTGAGAAAACACCGGCAGAGAGACCCCTGAGGAGTCATGTGGGCCTTGGCCCGAGTCAAAG
Organism: Mormoops blainvillei; assembly: GCA_004026545.1. Lineage (NCBI taxonomy): Eukaryota > Metazoa > Chordata > Mammalia > Chiroptera > Mormoopidae > Mormoops > Mormoops blainvillei. Next base: position 271,092 of record PVJD01000221.1, on the reverse strand, counting down.
GCTTCACAAGCCTTGAGTTCCACAGGTAACTTTTAGAAACGCATCTCCACCTCGGGGAATGGTGGGTTTGGCGTAGCTCAGCTGCAGGAGGGAAGAGGACTGTGAATGGCAGCAAGGAGGCTGCTCGGGGATCATTTTGGGCCCACCTGCCAGTGGACCCCCCATCTGTATGATGTTGCCAGGGCTTCTCCTGGTGCAGTAAGTTTACAGGGCTGGTGCTGAGCCCAAGCCGTGTGGTGCCGTTGGCACAGAGAGCCTTAGAGACCTCTTTGGGGCAGCTGCCTCAGCCCCTCACACACGTGCCCTCCCTAGCTGGCAGCTGCAGGAACAGCTGTGTCAGGGTAGGTAACAGGAGGCTCTCACTCCCCAAGGAGCCTTGGGACTTGGTTGTTGCAAAAGCTACAACTACTAAAGAGAGTGTAAAGTAATAAATATGTGTGTAAATCTATGTATTTCTAGAATGTCTATCTTAGGTACAGAATCCTGCCGTGGGGCCCTCCCAACTTGGGCCACTCATGCATGGTGGGAGTATTGGGCTGATCCCTGTCCCTCTCAGACCCAGGCTCCAGCTGCCGGATCAATACAGGGTTTGGTATATCATTTTTCCATAGCGGGGTCTTCTGGGCCATTCTGGTGCCCCCTGCACACCCCATGCCTAGCTGAAAGAGCTCTCACTGCTTAGAAAATGAGGAGGACCCGAGCACCAGCTGATGTCCACAGTTGGATACAGGTGCTGCCCAGCTTGAGATGTTTCTGGAAGGTCTCAGAACCACTTGGGAAGGACATGCTTTTCAAGCAGGTCCCTGGTCCAACTCCTTTTATGCTAGGGGTTCTCAAATGACAGATCTTCCCAGCCATGCACCCTCACAAGGCTTGTCACTGACTTGCCCAGATGTCCTGTGCGCAAAATGACCAGCACAGCCCCAGCTGCAGGGATGTGAACACAATCGCTTGTTCCTCAGGCAGCACGTGAATCCTCCCCTTTCTGCTGGGGACTGAGCCCCGAGTTCAAGTGCAGGGGTTTCAGGTTTGGCACAGGACTAGCCCAAGGGGACCTGGGGAGCTGAGAAGGATGGTAGCATGGAGCCGTAAGCCAACACTGCCCCCTTCTCTGGAGCTGGCAGCCTGCAGCAGCAAGGCTGGGGGTGCTCTCCTTCCCTCAGGCGGTTCATGAAAATGCCCTTGGCTGAAACCTAGGCAGTGGAAGTAACCACACCCAACTACCGGTTGTGACAATTGCTTGGGGGCTTCAGGGGGACGCAGGGCAGCAACTGTACTGCACACAGTAGTGGGTCACAGGAAGGCCATGCACATTGGCCATCTTGCAGATTGTGTCTTGCAGGGCACCATGTTCTCATCCTCTCACCCAAGAGCCAGTCCTGCGCCAGGTTGGCTGCCTCCATGGTCACGTTGTCCTCCAAACAGCAGCTGTGCCACTCCTCATAGTGCTGATTGTGCCGCAGCAGGACCAAGGGCTGCACCTGCTTGGCCCAGCAAAGGGTCCCTCGGCAATACATGTAGTCCTTGGAGTTCACAATGAACATCATCTTGTGGGAGCTGAGCTTGAAGTGGTAGTCCGTGTTGCAGGTGCTCTCCACCCCCACCAGTCACTTCCAGGAGGTCTTGGCCTCACCACACAGGGCCCACACCTGCCACCTGTGGAACTTCTTGAGATTCCTCTGCAGGAACTCAGGCTTGAGGCGGAAGCCCTCAGTGGGTGAACTGGCCGCACCCTCGGTCCCCACATACTACCCCACGTACTGAGCCAGGTGCTGGACTTCCACAGGGTCCTCCGACTGGGCTTTCTCAGTGTCCAGGAGCGCAATGGTCATAATCACCTGCCCTTTGCACTGGAGAAACATCACCGTGAAGCAGTTCTCATCAGCCATGCGCACCGCTCAGCCTTCCACTGGTAGCTGGTCTCCCTGGCAGTGCAGATGCAGCGGGAGATCAGGTTCCACCGGCAGCGCCCAACTTCTTCTCATTTAGGTAGACCTCCACCACCTTCAGACAGACGTCGTCACTCACAAGGTGCTGCCGCTGGCGCGCAATGCTCTGTACCAGCTTGTCCACAGTGAAGCCGACATAGGCATGGGCGGTAAACATCTTGCGCAGAGTGTCCTCATACTGCATGGGGTCGATGCTGCCATCTAGCAGGCTGCACACCATATCCAGCAAGGCCGGGTAGTACTCCTCCACTTCCACCTCACTAGGCTGCTTCTGCCGCAGCTCTGTGGCGGGGTCATTGCCCTTTCCTGGCGGCCCTCACGGAGCAGCTTCTCCCTCTTCTTCTCGGTCCGATATTCCAGGAGCTGCTTCTGAGCCTGGTGGTAGATCTCCAGGAGCCAGGAGCACAGAGTCTGCTGGAGACACAGCAAGAAGTACCAGTTGTTGGCGAAAAAGAGGCTGTAGACGTCATCCATGGGCTTGTGTGGTAGCGGTGGCGGTGGCAGCGGCAGTGGCGGCGGAGGTGATGGCGGCTGCTGCTGCTGTTCAGGGGTACAACCCTCGCTGGAGGCCCCCTTCTCCTCTGGCGGGGGCTGCTCTGTGGCCCAGGCATTGGCTTCTTACTGTCGCCAGGGTCCGGCTCCCCTGGCTCTCATCAGCTAAGTCCTCGGACATCCCTAGGTCCAGCTGCTGGGAGAAGAAGAGACTGGGCACAAACTAGTGCACCAGCTGATGGATGGTGCCCTAGTCCTCCTTCTGGATGGCCGGCTGCCACTTCATGTAGCAGCTGATGAATACCGCTGCGTCCTCCCGGATCTGCCTGTCCTCATACACGAAGATAAGGTGTGGCTTGCTGGAGGGGCCGCTGCAGCCCTCTGAGTGCTGCTGCTGGTGCTCATCGTAGACACTCTTGATCTCATTGAGCAAGCTCTTGGAACAAAGGGGCTTGGTGTCGTTATGCTTGAAGTTCACAGCCTGGAGGTCCAGGGACTTGAGGTATGCCCTCTCACCCTGCTCTTGCCAAATCTTGTGGAATCCCTGCTGGGCCTCGCTCCACTCCTCCTCCTTGGCCTTCAGCCTTTTGAAGATGACAGGGACAGCAGTGACAGGGTTTTTCTTGAGGTTCTCAATGATCTCAGGGGCCTTGTCACCATTGATACGATGGCTGGCACAACACTGGATCACCTCCTATGTCCCCCCGAGACAGTGGTCCAGCCAGAACTTATCCTGGTCTTCCGGTACCATCTGGGAGAGTTTCTTCTGCATGCTTCCCAACACCCGAATCATGACTAGGTTGGTCTCCAGGACGACGTCTAACGAAACTCGTCCTGACAGCGGTGCATCTTCTCCTCGTAGGAAGCCTTCTTGGGGCTGATGAAGGTGGAGTCCTCTGACCAAGAAGAGAAGGAGACCCAGATGTCATTCAACACCTCCTTGCAGATGGCCCTCCTCCCACTGCACTTGGGCTGCTGGTAGGTTTTGGGGAGCGCCCAGTAGCTGGATCCGATGTGCTTGCAAGATGAGTAGTCGATTTCCCAGATTCCATCCCCAGATCTGTCGCTCAAGGGCAGGGCAAATGACAGCTCTTTCACCCCCAGGAAGGACTTGAATTGTGCAGAGTTTGGGGAATTTCCCTAAAACTGGGCTGACGAGCTGGAGGAACTCAGAGCCAGACCCGAGCTCCTGGTTGAAGAGCGAGATGCAGCGGAGTTCTCAGGTCTCCTGGTTTCAATATGTGCTGTAATTTTAGTTTAGCATTCCCATTTGAATCAAGAATTGTTTAAAAATTATAAAAATAAAATATCCAAATGGTAAGATAATATTTTTTCAAATTTTATTATAAATATTTGGTTTTTATTCTTTATAAATTTTATTCAGAGAATGTTGTCTGTAGTATTTACCCATGTAAAAAATTTTTCTCTTGACCTAGTATGTATTCAATTTTCATGGCTCTTCCCCTCTATGGTTTCTTGAAAAAAAGGTGAGTTGTTTTGTTTTTGTTTCCCAGAATGTTTGATTTGATATAAAATATGTCAATAAATGATTATGCTACTTAGTCTTCTATATCTTTATTTATAATATTTTTGTTCTCATGGAATTTCTTGAGCTGAGAGTAATAAAGTCTCTATTTACTAATGCATTTTTAATCTGTTTCTCCTCAAAACTCCTGCAATTTTTGTTTATGATATTGATGCTTGGTGCATACATATTCATAATTTTTATTTTTTATTGTTATTTATATGCGCTATCATTATAAAGTACTCTTGAGACATCTCATCTAGTAATGTTTTCTTTAAACTCACGTTATCCATGTAAGATAGTGACCCCTCTCCCTATTTCTTTGCCTTTGCCTGGTATACATTTGACTACATTTTACTTTCAAAGTTTTCAACCACTTTGTTATTAAGAAGGTCTCCTGAGTATAGTACTAAGTTGGTTTTGCTTTGTAATACAACATGAAAGTTTTCTCCTTAGCTCATTTAAATGTATTGCTATTAACAGTGGTGTCCTAGAGCTAAGTCATACTGGCTCACATGTTCCCACTCTCATGTTCAGTGATGTCATATTTTAGCTTAAAAGTGACCACGGTAGGTGTATGTACACCATGGAAACCAGCAAAAGGTTTTTGTTTTCTTTTGTTTTCCTGAATTCTGTTGCTAAATTTTTTTTTTTAGCACCCTGCTGGCTATCACTGATATGTTTAGCTTAGTTCTGTCATCATATTTTATCTTATGTTTCTGTGTTTTAATATCTACTATGTGACGTGTTCTGTAGTTTTTAAAATGTGTATGTATTTTAATACTTTGGAAAGTGCTTAATTTTGATCTAAGGATTGCTGTTATAACCATAACTTAGGATAACATCTTTAATTCTACATCTGTTTAAACACAACTTATTATCTCCACACTGTGAGCGGTTGTAAATTAATATATTTTCTTTTCTTCCCTTTAACCCTTCTATTCAATTGTAGGAGCTATTTTTCTTAGCATTTACCATCGTATTGTTAAATAAATCTTTATTGTTTTTACTTGATCTATCACCTTCCAATGGAATTTTTTGACCCCTTGCTATAAAGGCTGAGTGAGTTCATTATACATTAGTACTTACTTGTTCTCCCAATTCTTTTCTCAAATCTATTAGATATCTTATTTCCATATCATTAGGATTACTATATTACATTTTGCGTTGTTACCATAACTCCTGCATTTGCTTTCATCTTTGTCCTACAATAAAGTAGGTTCAATCTTAATGCCGGTCCTATTTTTTTGTTGTTGTTGCAATTGACTAAAGTTCATCTTCTATTATTTCCTACAAGAAGAGCTCATCGGGTATTTATAATGTTCATTTCTTGCCTTAATACCGGAATGACATTTTGAGTGACTGAAACATTCTTTGGTTATAGTTCCTCTTCTTGTGGATTTCATAAACATTGATGAACTATTTTCTGGTATGGAAATTAGCTCTGGGGAAATCTGAGGTCAGCTATTTTTTTTTTCTTTTGTAAATGACTTAATATTTTGTCATAGCTCTCCAAAGGATTCTTTGTCTTTGAAGTTCAGTAGCTTTATTACAATATTTCTCTGTGTTACTTTTTCCTGGGACATTGTGTGTCCTTTCAATTTTGCAATCAAATCTTCTTTTAATTTTAAAAATGTCATGATGAAATATTCATAGTTTTCAAGTTGTCCAAAGCAACATTTCCCCTGATAAATACACTTCATAATCTGTTTTCTTTTTTCTTCTTATTTGTTTTTATAGCTCTTTGTATAGATTGTTTCCTTTTGGTGACCTCATTTTTTGACTAAGGTGAGTTTCTCCTATACCAGATATTTATGGGGTTCATATGGAGGTGGGACCAGACCAGTGTTTTAAGGGAGAAGAAATTTTCTTCCGAGTCTGAGTTTTGACTTTTAACTTTTTATAGTCTTTAGCTCTCCCTAATAATGGAAAAAGGCAGCTCTAGGGCTTTTCACTCTGTAAGTCCCTCTTTTCCCCCTTCTGCACGGGTAGATGGAAATGATGTCTTGTCTGTCTAATTCACCCTTGCCTCCTCCACTTTTCAGTAGAACCAGGTCCAGAGAACCTGCCATTTTCTGAACACTATATCCCTCAGTTACAAACAAAAGATTTAGGTTTTACATTTTGGAGTGCGCTCTTTTCCTTAGAAAGTATACTGTATAATCTCTTTCTGAGATCTAAAGCTATAGACATTTTCTTCCTACTTCCTCCCGTACCCCTCGTGGACTACCAGTACTCTCCCAAACCCTTCTTGTTTCCTCTAGGCTTGTGACTAGGGGGTTCATCAATCTCCTAGTTTCTCTGAAGGAAGAGTTTGTATTTCTGCTTCTGATTTTGCTAGTTGCTTTAAGTTGATTTCCAAGAAAAGGAAGAAATGGAAACCTGACGCCCATCTTCACACCAGAAGTCCTCAATCTAAACCATTCTCTTGCTGAAGTTTAGTCAATTACATTTTCCCACTTCCACCCATGAGAACTTGCTAGAGATTATTCTTTGATTCCCTTAGAGAAGAATATGTGCAAAAATGTGGCCAGTGAGGAATTTCCAATGGTGGATATTTATCTTACTGCATAGCTCCTTTTGAATTTCTGATATGGAGACTTTTCCCTGACCTTTGACCTAATAATGAGCCCTTTTAGCCATAGTCAGCTTCATAGCCTAAACAGATAAAGCATAGTTTTTCCAGGCCCTATGCTCTCTGCGTGATACATGCTATCTCAGTCTTTATTGTCTCATTTGTTCCCATCTCATTTATGAGGCACCTGAAAATTCCCTGGCAACATAAATGAACTTGATGTACCTCTGGTCTTCTTCCAATAATGGACTTCAATGTTTCCTACCTCCTGGAAACACTGGAATTGAAACCATACAAATACATTTTTAGATTGTGACACTGGAAAAAAGGTCTTGCAATCTGCTTGTCATGAAGAGATTTCTGTTCCACAGAACCCTCCTTTGGCTGCTTTTTTAGGGAAATGCATTTCCCCACATCATCAAACTCAAAATCCCTTCCTCTTTCTTGTGGGTCAGAATCTCTGTTTTCTGTATGCTCAGATCTTTCTCTTCCTTGATTTATTCTCTTATTTTTGTGTAACACTGCCTCTAGTGGTTTGTTAAGGATGAGAGCATGAGAGGAAAAAAATATTTTGAGACATGTCTTAAAATATCTTGACTTTCTCATTTTAATAAAAATTTGGCTGGGCATAGACTTGTAGGTTGGAAATAATTTTTTCTCATAATGTTGAGAGAAATCCAATTTCTATCCCATTCTTAAACTTAAAAGAAGGTGCATGTAACATCCTTTCCCCAGTCAATCTCTGAGATTTTAGGATTTTTTCTTCACTGTTGCTGTTCTGAAATTTCATAATGATGTCTTCTTGTGGTTCCTTTTATAGCCATTGTGTCATGCCTCTGTTGGTTCCCATAAATCAAGAAATCCATGTTTTTATTTTTGGGAAATTGTTTCTTTTTATAATTTTTTATACTGGAAATTTGACTTCAAATATTAAATTTCTTGGATTAAAAAATGTACTTTGATCTGTGGTAATTATAGTCTTGATTTAAGTTTGGGGAGCCGCGTGGGAGCGGAAGCCGCTTTAATAAGCAGGTTCTCTGCACTCCTTCCGTTTGGTGTGCTCCGGCTCCTTCTCAGTCTCAGCCGTTTCTGATTCGTCGGCTTCAAATACCCGTGGTTCATTATCTCCCGCATGTAAACCTCTTGTTAGTGTGGTTATCTGGTTGTTCAAACGGAAAAAAGAAATCTGGAGCTCCAACCTCTCTTCACGCAGAGTTTTAGTCAGTTTTTTTTTTAGGTTTTATCTCACTCTGAATCCCTGTCCTCAGAGACACTTCCTTGTGATTCCCAAGACTGGTTTTGGACACCCTACTAATTGCAGCCCTTTCCTAATTTAGGAGTATAAAAATCACTTGAGGAGCTTTTTGAAACACAGATATCTGGGCCCTACCCCCAATGATTCTCATTCAGTAGGTCCGTGGTGGGGCCAGAGTATTTGTATTTCTAACAGGCTACCAGGTGATGCCGATGCCTCATGTGACTGATGCATCTTATGTTTACCTGTCGACATTTCACCTCCTGTTTTCTGGTTACTTATGATCTACTTTTTTTTTCTAATACTCATCCAACCAATTCTATTTTCCAAAATTGTATTATTATCCTGGCGTTTGTAGTCTCACTTCCCTTTCTATCGGTCATTATGGATTTACATATTTTAAAAAGCTTTTTATTTTGTTTTTATGTGGTGTGAGAAGAAAGTAGAAATAAAAGCAAATGTTGTTTGCTTTTATTTGCTGCCATTTCTAACCAGAAGTCTAATTTGATTATATGTAAGCTTGGGGCAAATCCCGATAGAGTTCTCCTCATCCTGTCAAACAGTTACTCCTCTATTCCCAAAACTTTGACTTCATTACTTCTCCCCCAGCCTCCATCCTACCTTTTCATATACATCCCCTACCCAGTAGAGCCTTCCCTTCAACCTGCCTGCACTTCTGAAAGTTTATTTAGTTATTATTTTCTTTTTGTCTAAGCCCAGAGGAATAAAAACTCAATCTTCTGTTTAGGAAAAATCCTTTATCTTATACCATCATTCATTTTCTTGGAATTCTGTATTCAACTCTGTCCACTCTGTGGGTGCTATAAACTTGTGCATGTTTCTCTCCTATTTATAGAAGAAATAAGCAACAACTCTCCCCCACCCCAACAAATTATTCCTTGAATCTGAGTTACCTTCTGCTTATTTTAGTTCATTCTCTCTTGGGCCTAAGACCTGGTATCTTGAGTTGATGGGTAACAGGTGGCCACGGACACCAACAAGATCAGTAGCTGTCAGAGGACCCAGTAAAGAGAAGCACGCAGGTGGGCTTTGAGAGGGGATACATGTAGCAGCTAGCAATATGTTCTTGGGTATAATTCATTTCAGTTATTTTTCAAGATTGGCAAAGTGCATGCTTTTCATTGTAACATAAACTAGCCCAGCACACGTGTAAACCAAATGGGGTTTTATTTTCCTCACATAAATCTAGAGGAAGACTCTGGCTCAGTGATGTGAGGATAAGCAACCATCTGATGCTTTTGGCCTTTTCCTCATGGTTGCAAATTGCCTGCCATCTCCCGATGAACACAGAGGGTGGATGGATCTCAAGGAGTCAGAACTAGAGGCTGTTAGGTTCAACTGTGTCTCCCAAAGAGTAGACTCCTCCTCATGTTAATAAAGGAACCACTTCCCCAACAATCACCTCTGGGAGTTATTAGGGCAGCTGCGGGTTTCCTGCTTCTGACTGGCACTCCTCTGTGGGGCATTTTCTATCTGATAACCACTGCTGACCACAAGCTCTGCTGACATTCCTTTTGGTCCTGTTCTTTTCATTAAATTCTGCTGCCCATTGTCCTCCTTATCGGGCTCTTTTTTGTACTTGCTTTCTTCTGGACAGTACTCTCTTTTCTCAGGAACTATCATCTCCCATTAGGTTCCATCTTGTTCCACTCGGCATTGCTGCTGCTCTGCTGGGTCGCACAGCTCCGACTGACATTGGGGACTATGATGCAGTGGGGATCCTGTGCCAAAGCTCCATGCCTTCAGTGGGGGAGAACCCTCCTCTTCTTTGTATGTTCGATTTGGTCATTGGTCACCATGACCACGATGCTTGTGCGTGCATTTAATGATGATTAGTGAAATATTTCTTTTATTTTTAATCCACATTCCACTCTATCCCCATTCCCCATGACACATGATAAACCTTATACTCAGAATGGCCCCTCCCCATCTGATGTTACTGGATCATCAAATTTCCTGTTCAAACTTTCTGACCATTTTTCATGCTCACTGCCTTTAATGAAGTAGTGTAGCCAATTCACCATTTACCCAGATACCTACTTATCTAATGTATTGAGTCCCCATTCTTAGTTCGCCAAAGCAGTAAACTCCCAAGACGTTCCTCCAGAGAAGATACCGCCTAGGTGTGCGGCAGGGAGTTAAGGGAACTAGTTGGCTAATTCATTCATGAATCAATCCTGCCTACTTCTACTGTACCTTGAAGCAAACTTCTTCATCCAAAGGGAAGATCGCTGAGCCCTCACTAACTTTGTATTTTACAATGTACTGAAGGTAGCCAAGGGCTGAGATCTTAGTACCCAGCAGTATGGTGGTGGGCTGTGATACACAGAGTTCATGGCCTAAGAACAAGGTGCTAAAATTAGATGGGGCTTGAAGAAGCCAGTCTGGGCACAAGAGGGCTTTTTAAAAAACTTTAAGAGGTGATAGATGTCATGAGCTCTTTAGCCTTCAACACATCCTTGTGATCCTCCTCAGAGTTACCACCTGCCCCATCACTCATTGCAGCTCCATGTCTCAGACAGAAATGTCTGTCTGGCAGCTCATATCCTGTAAGGTCCATGCAACTACAGAAGGTGTCTCAGAAGGCTGACACCTTCTGAGTGTCAGCTGCCCACCTGAGCTGCCCAGCTGTCACCAATGTTCTTTGTTTCCTCTCTCTCCTTCCTCTACATTGCCTTCCTTTCTCCATTTTTTTCTTTTTAATCTTATTTCTTTTCTTCTGATTTCTTATTTTTTTGCTTTCTTTCTCTCGTCTGCATTTATTTTTTTTCTATGTACATCTTCTTTGATTCTAAGAATTCTGTTTCTTCCCGTCTCTGATTGTATTTGTACAATCCATTTGAACACATTAGATGTATGCTCTGCGTTAGGGCATGTGTTAGGTGGTGGTTATATAAAGATGAGTAAAACAAGGTCCTTGTTTTCATTGGAACTATAAATATGGAAAATAAAAAAATTATTAGGGGCCTGCAGTGTTTCAGGTGCTTCACATATGTTACTATATTTAATTGTCACAAAAATCATTGAAATATGCATTTTGTTTCACTTTTGAGAAAAATAAGACCCAGACACGATCAGAATTAGATGACTAGTGGACAAAGCTTCTGCATCCTGTTTCTGACATAACCCTTTCTCTTTTGCTTCCCTCTTTTTTCGATGAATAGTACCCCTTTCCATTTCCTTCTTCTCCTTAACACTACCCTGTTATCTATACTTTCCTTCCCTCTCAAATTCTTTCTCTCTGGGCTTGTTGTTTCTCTTGGCCTTTTGCCTTCCCATTCTCATTTCCCTCTTCTCCTTTCACCTTCTCCTCTCTCCCAGTCTCCCTTCAGTTCTTTCTGGCATTCTGATGTTGTCTTTCCTCTATCTCTCCTTTGTTCATTCCATTCTGTCTCCCTAGTCCCCAGGATTCTCCCTCCCTCTTCCTCTTATCTCTATGTCTCCGTCTCTCTGTGTTTGCGTCTTTCTTCCCTTTCTACCTTGACTTCCCTTAGTTTTTTTTTTCTCCTTGCTGTTCTCTTCTTTGATATTTCTTGCCTAACATCTTTTTTTTTTGACCTTTGTCTCCTTTGTTTTTTTCCTGTTATTTTTTTCTCTTGACTCTGTTCCTTTGCTTCTCTTCCTCACCTTTAAAAAAAAAATTACTTATTTATTAGAGAGAGGGGAAGGGAGGGAGAAAGAGGGAAAGACAAACATCATTGTGTGGTTATCTCTTGCATGGCCCCAGTGGAGGACCTGGACTGCAACCCAGGCATGTGCCCTGACTGGGAATCGAACCAGCGACCCTTTGGTTCACTGGCCTGCACACTATCTACTGAGCCACACCAGTCAGGGCTCTTCTTCATCTTTTTATTGATAGAAACATTCCCCTCTATTTCTTTCCCCAAGTCACTGCTCCACTCCTTCTGCAGATTCCTCCTTTTTTCCCTCCATTCTTTGTCCCCCACCCCTACCCCTCCTTTCCTTCCTCTTCCCTCCCTTTTGCCATTTATAACATTTGTTACATTTTTTTTCTTCTCTCCATCCATTCTCTGCTCTCCGTTTTCTTTTCTTACTGTTTCTCTTGTCTCTGTTTCTGCCCTAGTCCAGAACACAGAAGCCATGAGGCTGGTCCCTCCCTCTTTCTGGCTGTGGGTTTGTAAAGCGGGGGCTTTTTCCTGCCCTGGAGATTCTTCCTCCCCTTGGGCAGCGTTGAGAGGTCCCAGCTTGCAGGGACAGGTGCCACATCCTTGAATTTTCCCTTTGACTGAGAAGCCAGGGAAATGCCATGGCAGGGGATAGAGCTTGATCAGGGGCAACATGTTCCAAGGGCAATTTTTTAGCTGTACTTGCATCTTGGCCCTGAAAGGCCCAGAATGGAATCTACTGAGTGGAGAATTACCTGTGGTCAGGATCCACTAGCTCTTTCATGGTCATCATTATCCATCAAGTATAAACCTTTAAAAAGAATAAACAAAACAAAACCATAAAGCAGAAATGCCACTCCTGAAAGAGTCCCCGGAGGGGTCAACTTTACAAATTGTTTTCATTTTTATTTGGGAAAACTGACAACAATAACACAAGGTGTGTTGAATAAGGGTTTCTAAAACACAGGTTTCTAAAACACTCTCTCCCCATCTCATGGGCTCTTTAGTTTTTGTTGGAATCATGTGAGAGGAAACATTCTATAGTTATATTAAAAACATGGGCCTCAGAGTCCCACTAGCCTGGGTAACATTCTGGTGCTGTGTGATTTTGGTTAAGTTTTTCACTGAGGCTCAATTTCCTCGTCCTTCAAATGGATATAACGATGAGGTCAGGATTAAATGAAATAATGCATGTAGAGCACTTAGTGCAGCATCTGTATGTGATACTCAATAAAGCTTCCCTAGTATTTTTTTTTGCAAGTCATTGTTTTTATTTATTTATTTATTTTTATTGTTAACACTATTGCAGATGTCCCCATGGTCCCCCGCCCCCCTTCACCTCCCTCCTCTCAGGCCCTACTCCGCCTTCCCTTTGGTCATCATCACACTGTTGTCTGTGTCCATGGGTTATACATACATGTTCTTTGGCAAATCCCTTCACCTTCTTCATTAAATTATACAGGTTATTAATCTTTCTGCATTCTGTTCCTTATATTTCAGGAATAATTTTGTCATCTTACATTGTTTTGTATCTATGTTTACAGCGATTACTTTGTTTCTTACCACAACTTCTTTTCTATCCCATCTTTCCTTTAACCAGTCCCCCAGCGGCCCTGGGCCAAGACTTACCCTCAGGCTCCTGGCGGGGCTCTTACTTTTCTCTCAGGCCCTCTTTCTACATGTGACTAGTTGGCCAAGATATTTCTCAGTCTTATTTCATCTACAACATTCCCTGAAAAATAAATGTCTTCAAGTTTCTTTTAGTGTTCCATTGACACTAAACAGTGACACTCTTTCTTGTTCTTCAGGGCTGTTGCAGATGATCACTGGATATTTATATACTTTTCTGTGGTTTCATGAAGCTTTGTTACCAAACAGCAAGTGAAATCCTGCTGCCTGCCACCCATAAATTCTGGAGGCAGAGGTTTGGTGAACACAAAAAGGAATCTTTTGTTCAAAAGCTACACAATTTTGGAAGAATAACAAGCTTCTCTACCAGAGCCCATTCCCTCCAAAACACCCAAAGAAAAACACCTCTGCCACCCGCTGCCAGGCCAGATCACCTGTCGGCCGCCTCCAGAGTTCCTTCTCCCATTTAACGACACTGCTCTTTGGGAGCTGCAGATCATCCAGGCAGGTCCCCAAGGAGGAGAAAGTGAGCGAGTGTCTGCCCTTTCTCTGTTTATATCTTCAGGCCCGTAATTCCATAAGCTCCAAAGTGTCCCGTTTTCCAGCAAATCCCATCCTTTTTCAGGCTAAACTGGCACGTCTGCACCTTCCCCTGCTGAGTCTCTGCTGGGTGGAGGGAGATCTGCCACAAGCTGGGCTAGCTTGTTTACTGTTGCCTCAGGTCCCTCCCTTGCCCTCTCCCGTCTCCTCCCAACACTGCTGGTATCAGTTTTGGTGAAAGGGGTGATAAGTGTGTGAACTCTAAAGGGCATCTTGGCAAAGACACCTTGGCAGAACCTCAGCCCCACAGGCCCAAGGGGCTGGCAGTTGGGTTTAAGCTTCTTATAGTTCTGATTCCAACAGAAGCTCTACTTCCTGCTCAGGGAAGCCAACCTTCCTTTGTGTGACCCTCTCACAAAGCTCCTGATGTCCCCAGAGAGGACATGGGTTGTCTCCCTGGTAGCACCTATGCCCTCACTCCTTGGCCAATGTGACTTTTTATGGCTCAGGCCAAGGTTTGATGTTTAGCTAGAATTATTATTAGATTCCTCTAGGAAAAAGGCCTCACAAAACAAATTAGAGTTGGGATTCAAGTCCCCAGAGTTGTGCCTTTAGATACAGTAGCTGTGTGGGGAGGGTGCAATTTGGCCGGGAGAATACAGCAGAGTTTATGTAACTCTGATAAGAAGTAAAGACGGCAAGATTGAGGCTTCAACTCTTAATAACACTTGGAAATTTCCCAAGCCATAGAAACATTTGTTTAGGAGGAAACTGAGTAGTGATAAGATGCTGTGGAGGGTAACTGAAGTCCCCACTTAATGGATTACTTTGCTGGCTCATGGTGTAATTTTGAGTGAACATCTTTCTCTGAACAATGGGGTAGAACGTGCTCTAGCTGCACCACCTTTTCTCCTGACGTGGAGGTTGTGGCTGTCTCCAGGTCATCAGCAGTGTGTCCAGCATGCTTCTTGAGGTCCAGGATTCCTGCCAAGTAACCAGGAGTGCAGGGATGGGGATGGGTAAGAGGAGGGAAAGTTATAAATCTGAAAGTAGTCAGACAAAGAGAAAGAGAGTATTGGTAGAGCTTACCTAACAGTCTCCAAGAGATAGGAGTTGTGAAATCTTGCATCCATGCTTTTGATGGTTGTTGGGCATCATCGTTCCTGCTTCGGTCCCACCCTTGCCTTACCCAGTGCTGTCTGTCTCACACATCTACAGATGAAGAACGCTTTGTCGACACTGGGGTCTTTGGCATCTTTCTTGGTCATCATCATATGCTCGTTGCAGCCCACTGCCCTGAGGGCTCAGGGTTAACGGCCCTGAATCCTTGTCCTTCTGGATTCTGATTGACACTCTAGTCCAGTAGCCCTGTCTTCATCTTTTAGATGTTTTCTGTCTTCAACCCTCTTCACCTCTTTTTCCCTTTGCTGTCTTTTTCTCCTGTCATCTTTCATCTCTTCTTTCTTTATTTTCCTTTTTCTTTACTAACCTTTGTTACAATAAGTAACACAGTCTTCTTTTAAAAATTTCTTTCTAGACTTTCCCTTCTTTCTTTCCTACATTCTACTTTCTGTCCTCTCTCTTAGCATCTCTCTTTTCTTCTTTATTCCTTGCCAAGCTTCTTTTTGCTACTTTATTTCTTAATCTCTATTTCTACCAGTCTCTCTCTATTTCCCTCTTCTTGCTTACTTCCTTACTCTTTCTTTCTTTCTCTTTTCCTTTTCTTAAAAGACATTGTAATGTGAAATATAAACATGTACAAAGAAGAGCACAAGCCATTAATGTAAATGTCAGCAAGTTATTATAAGTTAGGCACCTATGTGACTTCTGCAAAGGTGGAAAGAAGGTTATGTACCATCCTGACTATGAGCTCTTCAGTCCCCACAATCTTCTCTTTTGTGATGATTTATTTTCTTTATAGTTTGACCACCTATGTAAGCCTCCTAAATGATATGGCTTAGTTTTCCTTATTTTTTAATGTTATGTACATGCATGTAATCATACAATATGTATTCTTTTGTGTCTTGATTCTTTCACTAAACATTATGCTTGTAAGGTTCATCCATGTTACTGCTTGGAGATAGTTCATTCATTTCATTGCTGCTCAGTTCTCATTGTAGGGACATACCGAAACTTACCCAATCCGCTGAACCTCCAATTACAGTAAACAGAGTACCTGTTTTATTTTAAAAAATAGGAGTTGGATTTGCTGCCCCCTTGTGTTTTACAACAACTGTAACAACATTATTGTATGTATCTTACTCCTTACAGGCAAACAAAAGGCTCCAACAACCAGCTGGAGTTTCCGGAAAACAGCTTGCTCGGATCACTTGGAGGGGCTGAGGAGACCACACCTATCAGTTGCAAAGGGCTCCACTGAGGGAGAGGCTTTTTATTACTAGCACCAAGCTCAGCTCTGTCTCTATTGAGATGGAGTCGCCATAACAGAAAGGACTCTGGTATAAGTAGGCTTGCCAAGATACAGTTGGGAGGTGCTTAGGACCCTAAAAGAATATTTTTTAAAAATATATATTTTACAGTCTTATTAATTCAGATACCAAGTCCTACTCTGAATGTAGGCTGGGGAAATTTATTTCAATGTGTATTCCATTCTTTTATTCAATTGTTTGAGTGCCAGACATTGTTCTGGGCACTAGAATATAAAACTAAACAAATATAGTAAATAAATAGGCAAATAACTGTTGTAGTATGCTGCTAATTAGTGATAAGTATTGAAAAAAAACCAAATTAATAGTAAAGAAATAGAGGGTAATGGACTCGCTCATGGAAAGCCACTCAGAAGGTTATGCAGAGAAATGTGAATGAAGTAACAGAGCAAGCCATGTGAAGGTCAAGGGGAAGAGTGTAGATAAAGGGAACTGCAAGGGCAAATGTGTTGAGGTGGGAAAGAACTCGGTATGCTTGAAGAGCAGCAAGAAATTTAGTATGATAAGGGCATAGGAGGGAAGAGATAGGCAGAACACTGTAAGTATGGTAAGAAAATTGGATTTGACTCTGAGAATGATGGAAATCCATTGGAGACTCTGAGCAGGGGGGTGATATGATCTAACTTACATATTGAAATTATCACTCTGGTTGCTGGGTAGGAAAATGACTCTTAGGAGAACAAAAGTAGCAGCAGGGTGGTAAAATAACTACCACAAAACCCTTGCAAGAAATGGGACGGCATTGGACTGGATGAAATGGTGGAGATAGTGCTGAGTGGTCATATTCAGGATGTATTTTGAAGATAAAGCCCATAGGACATGCTGATGTACTGGACATGCAGAATGAGGGAAATATGAGTCCAGGATGACTCCTGATGTGGGCTTAGTTGTTAGTGGATCAGTAGAGGTCAGAGTAGCCAGGGGGAGGGGCACATCTCCAGTTCTATTGATGTACTTTAACTTTGAGATGCTTATTACTCATCCAAGTGGACATGTCCAGTGGACAGTTGCTGCATAAGTCTCAGGGAGAGATCAGATTAGAAGTATACATGTGGGAGTGATCATAGAATGAAAGGAACTTAATGAGATTACATGGGAGTGAAAGTAGAGGAAAAGAAGGCTGAGGACTGAACTCTGGGGCACTCAACACTTAGACAACTGGAAGAGGGGGTGGGGCCAGCAGAGGAGACTGAGCAGGAATGACCAGCAAAGTGTAATGGAAACCAAGAGAGTTTAGTGTTCCAGAAGCCAATTTTTAAAAGTAGTTTAAAAAGCAAAGCAATAAACTGCTCCCAAAATGCTACTGAAAGGTCAAGTAAGAGGAAAATTGAGAATTGACCACTGGATTTTTCCAAGATGTAAATCATTGATGACTTTGGCAAGAGTGATTTTTGGTAGGGAGTGATGGAATAGAAGGTTGGTTGGGAAGGATTGAGTTAAGACCAAGAAGAAGAGATGTAAAGTTTTGAGTAAAGTTTTCTACAAGTTTTCAAGGAAAGCCTGGCTTTGTTAGCTGATGAGATGGCAGCTGGGCATCACCTACAGAGCAAACTCTGGGTAAGAAGAGGGGTAGACTTTGGGAAAAGGGCTAGGACAATGGGTGAAGGGGATAATTGCCCTCACTTCTTTTTAAAGAAATATTTTAAGATAAGCAATTGATCTTGTCCTAAAGCTCCACAAAAAAAAAAAAAAAAAAAAAAAAGGCTGAAGGAATTAAGGGATGAGAATGAAGTGTAGCTTTGGATGACTCAGAGGAATAGGGTTACTGTTTTCAAACATCAGGGCTGTTTTTCAAGAAAAGAGGGATTAGAATTTGTATCTAGAATTAGAATTTTCTTTGTATGTGAGCTTCCACATACAAAGAAAAACTAAAAAGATATGGGAAGTATTTGCAACTCAAAGCAAGAGGGAAGTTTTTGTCTGTCCTAAGAGCAGAGTAGGTTGCCTTGTGGAATGAGCCCCCATTACTGGAAGCACCCAAGTAGAGATAGGAGGCCTCTTGGTGGGTATGCCAGACTCCAAGATGGCACCCAATGATTCTTGCCTCCTGAAAATGATGCCCTGCATAGTGACATCCAACATGAATAGCACTGACCTATTCAAACAACAGAATATTGTGGAAATGACAGTGTGGCTTCTGAACCTAGGTCATAAAAAAACATTGTAGTTTCCACTTCTTTCTCACTTGTATCACTTGTTGCGGGGGAAAGTCAGTCGCCATGTCATAAAGATGCTCAGGAGAGGTCCAAATAAGCCATCTTGGAAGTGGATCTTCCATCCCCACTCAGACCCTTAGAGGACTGCAGCCCTAGTCAACATTTCGACTGCAACGTCTGGGAGAGCACGAGCCAGAAGGACTCAGCTGAGCTGTTTGTTAATTACATTATCTCACATAAGCTGTTGCTAAGCCAAGAACTTTTAGGGTAATTTGTTATACAGCAATACACGAATTCAATGCTGTACAAGAAATTCACATATCAGTTGTAACTTAGAGCAAATGGATTCTGAAGCCACTTTACGTATAGAACATACAGCTTTTTTTAAAAAAAATCTATGTTTTAAAAAAGATTTTTTAAAATTTATATTTTTAGACAGAGGGGAAGGGAGGGAGAAAGAGAGGGAGAGAAACTTGAATGTTTGGTTGCCTCTCGCGTGGCCCCTACTGGGGACCTGGCCTGCAACCCAGGCATGTGCCCTGACTGGGGAATCAGAAATTACAGCTTTTTGACAGCAGCTTCATTTGAAAAGAAATGAAGTTAGACTCAGCTCCTAGGCATTCTTACAGTATGCCCGCCTCTTTACCCTCTAGCTAATTTTAACAATCCTTCAGTACAATGGGCAGCCAAATGTTTCTGACTAACTATACAAGGACAAAGACTGGCTTTGAAGAGATTTTACCATTTATATATTAGTATGGAGTTCAGAATGACTACTTCTCTAGACACTAAAAATAAATAGTCTCATTGGATTTTAGAAAATAACATCATGGATTATAAATACACCTATATGCTTACATGTAAATTATACTTCATATATATACATAGATATATATGTTTACATGTGCACATATATCTCTAAAGGTATACATGCATTTAAACAAATATTTAACATGTATATATGTGCACATGTAAAACAATCCATTAAACGTGTTTCTCTAGAAGTCTGCCATTTCTGAAAGTCAACTCAAAGGACCAAATTCATCAACCGTCAAGGACAGTTACAAAGATGTCCTTGGACTTAATGAATATCACTGTCTCTGTAGGAACCTCTTAAGATTTCTGTGTAATTTTTCTGACTGACAGGCAATGGCGAACACCTATTTAATGCTAGTTACCATACTCATTACCATAGAAGGAGGTGCCCACTGTCTCTATGCCTTTGCTCTTTCTTTATGTGGGGTGACCTTCCACCCCCCGAAAAGTGGCATCAATGCCACTCTTCTCTGAAGAACGCCTTAAGTTTTCCTGAGAATTTGAAATCGAGTGGGAATTTTCCTCTTAACTTCTACTTAATGTTCCATAAGAAACATTACTTATTCTGCTCTCATGACATGTCTCATCTTTTCATAATCACATGGTTATATGAATGACAGCCTTTCCCAAAAGGCTCTGAGTTCTTTGAGTGCAGAGAGTAGCTTATTTATAAACACATATTCCACTCCTAACATACAGATGGAAGTATAGTCTATTGTAACAAATGTTCCTTGAGTGATGAAGGCAAGGGTCTTTTGGACTTACAGTCCAGGTAGTTGCATATGAAGTAAAGGTGTTAAGCAAGTGGTGAATCAAATAAAAAAAAAGAGGCCTAACACCACACCTCTCAGAATGACTAAATTAAAAAATAATGACAGTACCAAGTCATGGCAAGGAGACAGAGAAATTGGATCACTCATACATTGCTGGTGGGAATGTAAAATTGTATAGTCACTTGGGAAAATAGTGCAACCGTGCCTTAAAGAAACTAAACATTCAATTACCATTGCATCCAGAAATTGCATTCCTGAGCATTTATATCAGAGAAATGAAAATTGACGTTCACACAAAAACCTGTACCAGAATGTTCATAGCAGTTTTCTGTGTAATAGTTAAAAACTGGAATCAGCCTAGATGTCCTACAACAGGTGAATGATGAAACAAACTATGGTATAATATCCACATTATGGAATACTACTTAACGATAAATAGGAATGAACTGTTGATACATACAAATATTTGAGTAAATATCTGGGGAACTGTGATAAGTGTTTTTTTAAAGCCAATCCTAAAGTATTCCATTTATGTAACAGTTTCAAAATAACAAAATTTTAGAAACAGAGAACAGATCAGTGGTTCCCAGGGTCTGCTTCATGCTGGCAGCCATCTTGCAACCACCAGGGCAGCCAGATTTAGTTTCAGCCCCTGGCACAGAAGATAAAACAGAAAGATGGAAGGGAAAAAAAATAATCAAACCAAAACAAGACAAATTTCAATGATTTTATCAAGCCACATGGTTAACCCTTCTTGAAACTTAACCCATCTGGGGTTGAGGGTACCTAAAATGTCAACCTTTAAGTACATTTTTTAAATTGCTTAAACCATATTGTGTGAGAATTTTTATTACTTGAAACATGCTACGGAAGCCTCTATAAATCTTTCCCGCAACTTTGCCCTGTCTGCAAAGAATAAAAGACTGATTGTAGAAGCCGAGTCAGGGCTGAATATCCAGTTGACTGGGGGTAGAGCCCCAGATCTAGGACACAGATTGTAGCTGGCTTAGCAAATACCCAATAACAGAGGGACCATGTCTGGGAACCTTGAAAGATGGGGTTCCCAGTGTTTGGAGCGAGTGGGAAGGGGTTCTCAGAAAGTCTGGTTGATGTCAGAAAGGGACTGACTGTACTCTTGGAAAAGAAGACAAGGCATATAGAGTTTACCTAGGCCTCTCTCTCCCCTCTTATCCTCCAGGATCCTCAGACTATTAAGGATAGGAAAGCTCTGGGTGGATCCTTTGGAGGCAGACATATCAAAACTCCAACCCCTCAACTGCATCAGCCTGTTCACAATGCCAATGATAGGTGACCCAGGAACTGACATGGGAAAATGCAGACAAAATAGGTAACATCAGTGGGCTAACTTAAAGAGTTAGAGTAGCCTGTGTTACTCTTTCCTTCATCCCTCTTCCTTCTCTTTCAGGAAGCATTCCTGACCCTGATTCATGGGGAACACTGCTGAGGCTTCTTCAGAACTTGGGACTTGGAAAAATATTGGACACCCTTCAACACTCTTCTGCCTCTTCTACTACCTCATACAACATTTCTTATCTTCCTGTCCTTCATTTCGCACCAGGTCCTCTCTTTTCAGAACTGTCTGGGTTTTAGGCACACAGTGTTATGCCTACAGTAGGTGATCTAGGGTCTGAAACCTAGTTCTGCCTTGCAGTAACTCTGTGATCTTGGGAGTCACTTTACCTGTCAGGATGCCAGTTTCCTCACATAAGGAAATATCTGAGAAGGAACGAGCATGACCAAAGGCATGTTGTGGGCTTGGAGGTCATTTTCCGGAAGCAGAACGTGTAGACGTGTCTTACCTCTCCAGCGTTTCTCGGAAACATTATCAAACATCCCGAAATAAATATATCCTTGCATCCAGATCACTTTTTTCTCCGTGTGGTCTTTGTATGCATGGCACAGTTTTCCAGGTTAGTATTCATTATGGCCTTTCAATGTATTTCAGCTTCAGCCATTCTGAAAGATGATTATCTCTTCCCTTTGTCACTCAGAGACCTTTGTAACTTTTACATATGCCACTCACCCTCTAATTTAGATTAGGCTGTTCCAAACGGGCCATCCAAGTTTGGTAAAAATTTGTCCACTTTGATTTGAATTCTGAAGTGACTGATAGAATCTTAATTTTAATTTTTAACAACAGAAAATATGGCTGGACAAATTGCTTTGGGTAAAGAGCATGTTCAACATATTTCAAAATGAGCTCAGTCTGGAAACCATTGTAAAAGTGAGAACATGAAGCATTTGAGCTCTTAAAGAGGTTTATTAATAATCCAGTCCTCATTCACTCAGAGACTATTGCCAGCGCCAACAATGGGCTCTGCAAAGAGTCCCCAGTGGGGAAGAACAGAGTGATGTCCTAAGCACCTTCTGAGAAAACAGAGGGAAATAAGTGGGTGCTATGTGTACACTGCTTCTCACAGCTGAGCTGTAGGCATTTCTGAGGGCCACAGCCTCACAGAACGAAGAGAGCTAGATGAAGTGCAGCCCGGGAGGTCCGTCCAGCCCCAGGGAAGCCTTCCTGGGTTTGTTGTGAACATGTTGTTGAGGATGATGCTTTCTGAGGCACCTCTCAGTGTCTCTCTAATGAAGACCCATAGGAGAGGTTTTGCTTAGGACTCAGCATTGGAAATGGTGCTCTACCCGAAAGCCTTGTTTGTTTTTGCTGTACAGGCACTGAGAATCTTCTCACTATTCCCATCTCCGTTTTCACATTGGTGGCTACAAACATAGAGCCAGCTTTGTGGCCACCCTGTAACACCTGTATAGAAGTACATGAAATTCATTTGTGCACAAAGTTCAGTTCTGGATCCATCTTATTTACAGTTCTACCCTTTTTCACCTTCTGTTTGTTTTTACTGATTTTATATTTTTTTAGTATGAAATTTCCAAACATACTTAAAAGCAGAGAGAATAATACAATAAGCCTTCATATATCTATCCCCCAGAATAAAGTTATCAAGGTTTTGCCATATTTGCATCATTCGTTCTTTTTCTTTTTCTTTTTTTCTTTTTGTTCATGGCTGGAAAATTTTGAAGCAAGTCCTGAATATCATGCTCTTTTACCCTTATGTATTTCTGTGTGCTTCTCTAAAAATTTTGCACAAGTTCTTAAAAATCCACAATGATATTATCACATCTAATAAAATCATTGTTTCCTCAGATTTATCACAGTCCATAATAAAATTTCCCATGTTATCTCAAATATGTCTTTTTTTATAGTCCATTTCATCCAACCAGTACCCAAAAAAGGTCCACACATTACATTTGGTTGTACACTTCAATTCTGTTTAAACTTAGAATAGTTCCCCTCTCCCTTATTTTTCCTTCACCGATTGGGGAATCATGTTTCTTATAGGGTTTTCCACGTTTTGGGCTTTGCCAATAGCACCCTGTGGTGTTGTCTGAGGAATCATCCCCCCTCCCACCCATAACCTGTATTTTCTTTAGAGGACTGGTCAGATTCCAGCTAAATTAATTGATGTGAATATTTCATTGTCATTGTTGTATAATTTGTATAGCACTACATCAGGAGGCACAGAATGTCTGTCTTTCTTTTCATGATTGAGTCACATTGTCCCCTCCTTTCTTGCCAAGTAAGAATTATCTTCTACTCCTCTTCCTCCTCCTCCTTCTTCTTCTTCTTTGTCTTCTTCTTCTTCTATCCTTCCATTTATCATTAATACATGTAAATATTTACCTCCCATCCCTAGATCAAAGGTAGCAGTCTGTATATACAGTTCTGCTCTTCATTTTTTTCTTTTTTCTTTTTTTAAGTTAAGAGTGTATCCTGGCAATCACTGTATAACAGCTTATGGAGACAATTCCTTATACCTTTGTCGAGTTCCATAGCTCTCCATTGGTTAGACATTCCATATTTTAGGGAACATAAAATATCCTACAGCATTTAGGTTGTTTTCAATCTTTGGCTACTACCAATAACATTACAATAAATAGCTTTTTGTGTACATCATTTTATATTTTTGCCAGTGTATTTTAGGCAATAGATTTCTAAACATGAGATTGATGTAATAAAATAAAATGCTTTATTATTTCACCACTCATTTTTGGTTGTTTTAAAATATAGAACATATTGTTATATTTTACATGTCTTTGAAAACTACTTTAAACTCTTTTTCAAGAATGTTGGGGCATAAATTAATTTTTATTTTTATTACTATGCTTTATGGGGCACTAAATAAAGTTACTATTGTATCTTTGTCTATCATTTAATAAGCATAAGAGTCTGTTGTGGAAACTCGCATTAATCAGGAGTTACCCATATGCCCTCCTCGCCCTCCAACCCACCCCACGGAACACCACGGCGCCGGATCGCCCTTCCCGACGCTTCCCCAGGCTTTCCCCATCTCCGGCACTTTAAACTCACTGCCGGCCCAGTTTCTAGACTTCTGGGAGAAAAGAATTTCAAGACAGAGAAAAATGACCTAAGGAGAAGGGTAGAGGGGTGAGAGGTGAGGAAACTGCGGCACGGAGGCTGGAGATGGGCCCCTGACCGAGAGGTGGAGGCAGCAAATGAGAGAAGCCAGAGGGCACGGAGAGAAAAAGCAGAGGGAGAAACAGGAATATGGAGAAATGTTGCTACAGCTTGTGACTTTGATACTTTTTTCTCCTTTTGGAAAAGTGAGCGAATAAAATTCTTCTCTAATTACTTGCTTGACTCTTGTAGTGTTCACCTTGAACATAATGCCGTGTGAAGTTGGACCTGTGTTGGACTCTAGCATCAAGACTTCATAATGTAAGCACCTAATGCATTTACAGGTAACACTAGGTTGAAATTTAACTTGGCTGTCAGTGTGAAATCGGTTAATATGTATGGACAAGCCTCGGTACTAACTGAAGCCCATTCATATGTCTACAATGTAGGTATGTCCTTTTTTAACTGTAAGACAAGACTGAGCCCCCAGATGTCCATTACATCCTAATATTCAAATCCAGGTCTTCTGAAATGAAACTCTATGAGTCACTCACAACATTTCTAAAAAAGAAAAGAAAAACATAGTGACAGAAAATAAAGCCCGACTCTACTCATAGCCATGGTATTAGCTAAACAGAAACTTTGCCAAGTGTGGCAGTTGTCTAAAAAGAAACTGAGGCCATGTTGCCCCTGGTCAAAGCCCAAGGAGCATCCACTTTCATCCTGCACAGGATTCTTTGATAGGTAAGGAGCCTTCTGGGTTTGGTGACTGATGGCCTTGAGGGCTGATTGGAAACCCATTTCCTGAGGATAATGCTTTGTACTCTTCTGTTAAGTTGATCTCCATCTGTGGAGAAATCTGGGGCCTGAATTTAGAGCTCTTTCCTTCAGAAAGGATTTCCACTTCTATTTTCAGTAGCTTGGGGAACTTACAGACCTACTTCCAAAATGTACAAAAACACACAAAGGACACAATTACCCAGCCCTTGGGAAATAGCAATGGTGATGGACAATTTGCCAGTGTCTGGGAAATTTCCTGCTAGGTGAGAGGTGGGGAGACTTATAATAAACTTCCCTACCCCCATTCAGCCCTCCAGGCCATGTCAACCCCCTTCTCTAGGTCACCACACTGGACACAGCAGTTGCCTGGGTGGGAGAACAGAGCAGAAGAGTCTGCACTAGCTTCTTCCTGGCCCAAGATTTAAAAAGAGCCAGGTAGGGGAGGAGCCTGGGGGGCGTACACTCGGGCCTCGTTCTCTGAGACAGCGGTGCCCTGCTCCCCCTCCCTGCGCAGGCCTCGTTGTGCCCACAGAAGTAACGGAGGATTCATAAGTCAACAGGTTGTTGCGGGAGGCACTCAGCAGAGCCAGCGAGGGATGGGTTTCTGTGTGGCTTGGGAGAAAGAGAGAGAAGAAGACTTTAGAGGGATAGCTGCCACCGTAAGTGGGAAATGGTAAACTTTCTGGAAGTTTATAGAACACTGGTTTATACAATGTGCAGTAATTCCACATCTGACACTTCTCTGAAAGATGCCAATAAAAACATAAATTATCTTTCAATGCCTTTTTGGATTGTGCTTCTTTTCATTGTGGCTCTGTGTAATGAATGAATGGCTCTGTGAATAAGTGGTCCACACTTATCCACATGCCTAGTATAGATCCTGGCACATAGTAATTGAGAATTCAGTTTTTTGAATGTATAAATGAATAAAAAATTTGCTGTTTCACCACATGTAATGTTGTTGGGCCTTACCCCTTCTTCAAAAGAAGGGGAAGGTAATTGTCTTTTATTGGGATCAAATATCATGAAAATGGGGACCATATTTTCTGAGGACTTGGTAATTTTTCTCCTTCTCTTTTTAAAAAATTTTTCTCAAATATAATTCCTTCCCACCCCCTTTTTATTTGACCTTATGGACCGTGGTACTGTTCCCTTGTCAATAGCTTTAGAATATTTCCTGGGAAATGGCCCTCTCAAAGATCAGGTCATGCACTCAAAAATAAGCACAAAAGAAAAACAGAGTTTTGTGGTGTCAGAGTTCCAGAGCACGAAGGAGTTTAAATTTTGGGCTGTGACTGAGACAAATAAGGGCTGAGGCATGGCTATGACTCTGATATTGACCTGTATGACGGTGGCATATAAGACCAAGAAAATTTAGCAATGATAGGTAAGAAAAGCTCTGTGGCAGTAGTAGGGGGAGGAGGGGAGAGGGAAGAAATCCCTACGCATCATGATCAGGCATGCAGATGGGGGGCAGTGGTGGAACGAATACCTGCGATGCTTTCCTTTGCTGGATTCCAAGGTGAGCAGCCCTCCTGCCTCTCGGTCTGGTTACATTTTGGACTTAGGCTTGCAGGACTTAGTGTGCCCTTTGGCTACTTTGCCTGTCAGGTTCTTAGTTTACTCTCCTGCAAGATAATGTCAATCTCTACTTACATCATAGAATTTTCCATAGCTTTCTAAAAGCACTAAGCTTTTTGGAAGATAAAGAAAAATGATTAGGCACTGAGGTAGATGGTGTCCAAAGATGGCCACTGCTAATTCCTCCCCTCCCTGCAGGCACATGCCACCTCCCCATCAAGAGGCGGAGTTTATTTCTCATCCCCTTAAATCTGGCTCTGTGAAGGCTTTGACCAACAGAATACGACGGGAGATATGTTCTGGTATTTCTGACCCTTGGACTAAGGGGACTGGCAGCTTCCATTTCCTTCCACTTGGAATGCTCCTTCTTGAAGCCCACCACCATGCAGTGAGGAAACCGAAGCAGGTAAGTCGAGAGGCCCAAGTGGAGTTACACCGGAATGGTGAATACGCCATTCTGAAAGTCCACAAATGGCAGAAGTATTGCGAAGAAGGAAAGCAAACCTATATTCATAGCAATTGTCTACTCCAGTGAGAACAAAATTTTGCCTCTTCCCTGATGGAAATACTCTAATGTAATCAAACTACCAGTTCCCTACTGAACTGTGCCCTTGTCAAGGATTCAGTGTTGATTTCTGCTAATGGCATTTGGACACTCAGCAGTGGACTTAGACAATACAGTATTTACCACTGTGATGTTCCATAGAGCATTGCTTCTGACCAGGAATCCATTTTAAAACAAATGGAATCTGGCAATGAGCTCATGGAACTCATTTATCTTACCTTACCTTATCCCCCACCACCCTGGAGCAGCTGCTCTGACTGAATAGTAGTGTGGCCTTTGGAAGACTCAGTTATAGAACCATAAAGGTGAGGGCATGTTGTAGGGCTGGGGTGATGTTTTCCAGGATGTGGCATATGCTCTGAATTAGCGATCAAGATTGGATGCTGTTTTTTCCAGCTCCAAGAATTAAGGGGTGGAAAAGCTCAAAATTACCCCTGAGATGCATTAGGGATATGTATTTTTCTGTATTGTGTTTTATATTTTGCTTCCTATCCCCACAACTTTGGACTCTGCAGGTTTAGAGGTCTTGGTTCCCAAGGGAGGAATGCTTCCATCAGGGAACAAAGCAATTGCTCCATTAAAGTGGAAGTTGAAACTACTACCTGGGCTCTTTGAACCACTAAACTAATAGATCATGGAGGAGCTTACCATTGGGCTCAGCAAGTATGGGGAATTATGAGAAGGAAGATTCTTTGTTGCGAAATTGTCAGGCACATTTAGATTTTTGGTTTCCTGAGCACTGAGTGCCAGTAGAAGCTTCTGATCATTGATCCAGCTACCAAACATACTCCCCCGCCTTCCCAAATGCCCCTTAGGGATTTGGAATTGCCCCTATATGAGAACTGCTTTTCATTAGTGCATTGTTTCAAGAGTGGCAACATTTATTTTTGCAACATTTTGATGAACACTAATAAAATAATAGGCTTTATAAAATATTTCTTTCTGAGCCAAACAGCAAATTAGAGGCATGG
The DNA here is from genome assembly GCA_004026545.1 of Mormoops blainvillei. NCBI lineage: Eukaryota > Metazoa > Chordata > Mammalia > Chiroptera > Mormoopidae > Mormoops > Mormoops blainvillei. Next base: position 242,938 of record PVJD01000221.1, on the reverse strand, counting down.
TTTTCTTGCCTTTGTTTTTCACCACTTAATTTTCTAGTTGAAATTTAGTTTTAAACTATTTTATGGATTTAAATTATTCATATCACAAACTTTAAGAAATTAGCCAAAGTGAGGCCATTGGCTTCAGAGATGTCTATCTAGACTGGCAAACTCAAAATTGAGGACTTCAAGGCATCAGAGCTCATTTGATAGAGAGCAAGTCGTAATACCATAGGGTTATTTGTCTTGATAGAAATAGCATTTTATTAGATAAAACATTCTGCTATACAGAAGGATGCATTACACTGGCCTCTGCATAGCAAGCTCAGGTTCTAAATTAAACTTAATTTGTGCCAATGGGGATTGCATCAGCTGGTTACAAACACATACATGCACGCACACACACAACTTGGGTGAATCTTACTTTCTGTGTTCTTGTTTTTCATCATAATGTTTATCGTAGCAACAAATGCAAAGTACTTCTAGAGAATTTGTTCCTGGTGTTGGGTAATACAGCCTGGCTCCAGGCCAAGTTCTATAAGTTTCACATGCTTTCTGGGAATGTCCTCAGCCTTCATTCTCACGTTGACCCATGGATGCAACCTGAGACACCTCCCATCACACTTCTGAGGCTGGTTAAGTCACTTTTCTTCTCTGGGCTCTGACTGCCTTAATTCAGAGGCAAGAATACTGACTCGAAGGGTGAAAAATTTAGTAGAACTTAAAAATCCTTTCCAGGGTTAGCATTCAGTGGCTCTGACTTAATTTTTGCCTTTCTCATGGTGTCCGGTATGGAGCTAGTGGAGCGACACCCACACTTTTTGGCTACAGAGCAGCCCCCAAAGAGACAGAGCCTGACTCCAGGCACTGCCTGCAATGCCTCATTAGAAGCTGCCCTCTTCCATCCAGTGGCCTCCATCCTACCTCTTGCCCTCCTAGGATTCAGATTTCTAAGTATAAACCTCTTTGAAGTCACACATGGCCACAGTCAGAGGGGAGAGAGTCACCTCCTACTCTAAATCTTCATTGAACAGATGAACAAACTAAGGCCAAGAGAAGTGACTTGCCCAAGGTCACAGAGACAGCCAGGGGCAGAGCTAAATATATATTTATATCTCCTGGCTTCCAATTCAGTGCTCTGTCCACTGAACCAGAGTGCCTGTCATCAAATGATTACAGCTTCCCAGGAATGGTGTACCTAGATAGAAGGCTTTATGCACTAAACAGTCTTTGGTAAGACTGCAAGTTGAATGTCTGTTTCAGCTCTAAAATATTTACCCCGCACATCAGGGGCCTGTGGACTGTGTTGCTCCATTAGGTTTGGTGGCAGAGGCAGCATCGTAGGAACAGGGAGCCTTATCGGTCCAACACACCTCACTCTTCTTACTGGGGGCTGCGGTCTTAGCATGGCCTAGTGAGCCATTTGCTGAACGGATATGAATTTAAATTCTTGGAGTCTGGAATGACAATGTCTAGCTGATGAGAAGGTAGAAAGATACATTTATTTAGCACATGTTTTTAGATTCCATGCTGGGCAGTGCAGTGATTAAGCTGGGGCTTTGGAGACATTATGGGTTCAAATCCCAGTTCCATTAGTAATTAGCTTTTGATTCTTGGGCAAGTTATCTAACCTCTCTGCTTAACTTATATACATGAAAAATGGAGCTGAGGTTGCTATTACCTACCTATTGAGGTTATTGGGATAAAACAAATTAACATACACTGAGCACTTAGGACAGTGCCTGATACCCAGTAAGTACCGTATGGTGATTGCTGTTACTATACAATTTAAAATATATATTTACATGAGACACCAACACATGTTTTGCCAGAATGAATGATACACATCAAATATATTAGAATAGCTGCCTAGGAAGATATAAGGAAATTATAAAAAGCAAAAACAATCTCTCCCCTCACCCTCAGAAAACAAAAACAAAAACAAAGAACCAGGTAAGTGATTCCAGAGCTCCTGCTTTAATCGCTACAGATACTGCTTCCTAATCATTCTATTGCTAAGATGAATGAACTGAGGCTAAAATAAAGGACATCAAGGCATGGAGCATTCACACAGAGGCAGGGCGAGCACTTGGAAGTTTGTCTCCAGAAGCAGATAGGAGGTTTAGACCCTTCTTTACATCCCTGAGCTTCAGGATGTACAGGTTGTCCGCAGTCATACAGTTTGCAGAGCCTGCTCACAGTCTTCTCGCCACACAAAGCTTCTGCAGGGAGTAAAGAGGTGTGTTTTCCAGCGGCAGAAAACATTGTCTCTGAGGCCTAGAATGCACGTCCATGAGTTTCATCAGTAAGTTTTATACAAATAGATAGCAAGAGTGTAATTGTGAGAGATTAAAAAAAAAATGCATGCCTCCAAACAGAGGACTGGCTAGATAAATTATGCTCAACCATATAATAACATAGGCAGCATACAGGATGGAATAATGTTAAGAACTTAGAAAAATATTCATGATATATTGTTATTTAAACCATAGATCACAGTGCGGTATGAAAAATGAGTGTGTGTATACGCATACATGCATATACACACGTATAGAAAATGGCAGGCAAGGTGTGCATATCATAATATTAACAGTGATAATCTTGAGCATGGTTATTAGAAGAGTCCACTTTTGCCTTATTTTATCAATATTTTCCAATTTTTCTACCATAAACCTGAACAACTTTTATAAAGAAAAAATGATTTATTAAAAAATAGCAGGAGAGGCATCTAGAGTAAAGGCTGCTTTTCCGGTGGATGTTTTGTTCACTGCTATGGTGAAGTCAAACATCACCGTGCCTGCTCCTGCCAGCCTCATGCAATGGCTCCCACCCTTGTGCCAGGGCTCCTCTCGTAAATGACTGTCATAGCATGGATCCTGTTGCATTCTGATTAGTGGGTACGTACCCGGTTACAACCGTCTGGCAGAGAGCCTGGCATATAGGTACGTTTGAAATGAATAAATTAACAAATTGGTAGAGGCTTCACTTGGATTTGGATATGAGCTCTGCCATTTCTAAGCTAGGTGAGTTCAAGGCCTTATCTATGCAGTGGCAATAAAAATTGTAGATCAAGGGACCGCCCCCCGCCCCCTACCCCAATAGTTTTTGTAAATGGCAAAGTGCTGTTCATGAGATGGGTAGAGGTGCAGAGAGAGAGAGAGAGAGAGAGAGAGTTTATTATTATTGCTGTATCTATTAACAGGTTTAATCTTCTCATCCCTTATTACTCTTTGGCTCCCTGAAGAATCATGTTACCATAGCAGCCAGATGCTGATGATTCCTCCAGGGGCAGCAAAGTAAAGCTGAGCAAGCCCCCAGGTCCCCATCTCCGCAGGCCCTTCGCAGGCTAGAGTGAGATGGTCTGAAGCTCAGCCTCCTTTCAGGACCCCCATTCTGCCTCGGGTCATTAGACATACAGACCCTGCCTCTGCAGCCTTAGGGCTCCAAAACACCCTTTCGGAGACTTTCTTTTCCTCAAGCTCTATCTCTGGCGCCCTGCCTGGTTGCCGTGGTAACAGGTTCCTCTGCGGACAAAGGAGGGAGCTGGGTCTTGCTTTCTCCTGGTCCTGTAGATGAGGATTTTTAGACCGTGGAGACTGCGCTGCCCAGCCCTGCACCTTCCATCGCTGTCTGTGTTCTCGCTCAGGTGCAGCTTGCCCTCCCTCACCACTGACACTGACGAGACCATGTGTAAAAGCGTGACCACAGGTGAATGGAAGAAAGTCTTCTATGAGAAGATGGAGGAGGCAAAGCCGGCTGACAGCTGGGACCTCATCATAGACCCCAACCTCAAGCACAATGTGCTGGCCCCTGGCTGGAAGCAGTACCTGGAATTGCATGCCTCAGGCAGGTGAGTAGTCCAGTAAATGGGGGTCCTGCAGGCAGCTGCTGGGGCACCTTCCAAGAAGAGACAGAAACATGGAGAACCCAGGTGCTAAGAGTCAGTCTCACTCTTGGGTCTATGTAGACTGGAGGCAGAGAAAGAGTCCCTAACTGGGAGGTGGGGCACCTGAATTTGACTCTTGCTCTTCCACTGAGCACCTGTGTAACCTTCCCTCTCTGAGTCCAACTTTCCCCTGCTAGAAGACGTAGAGTATATTAATTAGTTCTAAACTTTACATTTTATGTACTTTCAGATGTTAATAATCTCTTAACATGGTTAAGAGAAGAAGGGCTTGAGATTTATTGGGAGTCAAGTATTCTTGTCCTGGGACAGTTTTATTTTAATCCATTTAATTCAGCTCGATTTAGTATAAAATACTGAACACAAGAAGTGTGCTAGAAACTGGCTCTACTCTTAGCTCCATGGTGCTTGAGTAATTCAATTTCCTTCTTGGATCCCACTTTCCCATTTGCAAAAGGAGGGTTAGCCTAGAGTCTTGCTTTGTGCTTCATGGGTCAGCAGCAGCAAAATCACCTGGAACTTGTGAAAGGTGAAGAGCTTGCACCCCATTCTAGACCTACTGAATCAAAATCTTCATTCTAATAAAGGTCCTTAGGCATGTGCAATATATTGTACAATATCTGAGATGATTCCATCACTCTCGACCAGGGGTCTATTATGAAAGACTTTGGGGCATAAGCTAGGAAGGCTGAGTGGTGTTGCCTGAGGGTCAGAAGCAAGGCTTCCTTCCTGCCATCGTTCAGTCTATTCAGCTCAGTTCAAGAAACATCTATGGGGCACCTGTGATGTGCTAGGTACTGGCTCTGCATCAAACTAGCTACATGTATATGGGTTGCTTTCTTATTCTCTCTGCCTTAGAGTAAAACAAAGGTCTTGACATTTTCTAACCCAAGTTTTGTAGTTCAGTCTGAGAGAGGGAAAACAGTCTTCAAAGGATGTGAGTAAAAGAGAGATAAGCATGAAAACTTGAAGCCCGTAAACTGGTTGAGAGGAGGTATGTAAAAAGCCGAACACTTGCTGGGGGTGCAAAAGGCTGGGCACTTCCTGGCAGGGCCCAGGAGCTTCTACAAGACTTGGAAGGCTTGTGAGTGGGGACGGCTTGCGGCTCCTCCAGACTGGCTCGTGACCTGTGATCCCCAGCTGGGCCCAGTGAGCTCAGTCTGGGCATTGATTGCCTGTACTTCCAGGCCTTGGGGTGCATTCACCCTGTCTCTGGCTACAGGCTGAGCAGTGACAATAGTAACATTTTCTCCTGATTTGGACCTAGCCTGTTCACAGTTAGTGTTGACAGGTAAGAATGTATGGATAGATCATGTGATTCCTGTATGATGCAGGCTATTCCTGCTCATGTAGTGCACTTGCATGTTTTACAGATGAGGAAAGATGCCCAGAGCCAAAGGCCGATGGGCAAGGCCTGAGTGCATTGGGGTAGGGGAAGCCAAGGCCTCTGCAGAGCACAGAGGAGGTGGGCCTGGTGACTGGCAGAGTTACTGGATGCCAGATGCATGCTAAGGAGCTGTCTCTGGGCCTACCAGTGCACACAAGGGGGCAGGTTAGACAGCCACCTGGGGAAAGCTAATGAACCCAGGAGACCACAAATATACTCCTAACCCACTATCCGCAGCTATTGCCACTGCTTCCACTCCTTCCTCTCCTCTTCTCCCCCATCCCCGCAGGTTCCACTGTTCCTGGTGCTGGCACACCTGGCAGTCGCCCCATGTGGTCATCCTCTTCCACATGTACCTGGACCGCGCTCAGCGAGCGGGCTCCGTACGCATGCGTGTCTTCAAGCAGCTGTGCTACGAGTGCGGTACAGCGCATCTGGACGAGTCCAGCATGCTGGAGGAGAACATCGAGACACTGGTAGACAACCTCATCACCAGCCTGAGGGAGCAGTGCTACGGCGAGCCTGGCGGCCACTACCGCATCCATGTGGCCAGCCGCCAAGACAACCAGCGGCACCGCAGCGAGTTCTGCGAGGCCTGCCAAGAGGGCATCGTGCACTGGAAGCCCAGCCAGAAGTTGCTGGAAGAGGAGGCGACCACCTACACCTTCAAGCCGGCACCTAGCCCCTCCAAGCCGCAAACCGAGACAGGGTCTGGCTGCAACTTCTTCTCTATCCCCTGGTGCTTGTTTTGGGCCACGGTCCTGCTGCTGATCATCTACTTGCAGTTCTCCTTCCGCAGCTCAGTCTAAGATTCCCTTGGTGGGCTCCGGGGGACTCTAGGGACCCAAGGTCAGGGGGACAATCAGCTAGTGGGAGGGGCAAAGAGAGACCTGGGTTGAGAGTTGGGTTAAGTTCTAGCACTGATGCTGCCACTGACTCAGTAGGTTCCCTGTGGGGATCACCCAGCTTTTCCATCTATGATATCACATTTTGGGCTAAATCATCGGTTTTTCAAAGTGAAACCCAGGGCCCAAAATTTCTGCATAGGTGCCTCAGGGACTTTTCAATTTGGAGGGTAGACTGAGTGAGTGGGTTTTCCATCCTGGTGAAACCACCCATCCACAACTCCTACCTCCTCCTGTTGCTTTAATCAGTACAGCTCCATCTTAGATGGAATTTCATTTAAAATTTTGTTTTTAAATAAGGTCAACTACTTTCAAAAAGAGTTTGAAAATTACAGGACTAGATGATCTCGAAAGGCCTTTCCACAGTGATGAAAGTCCCATCCCTACCCCCCAACCCCCAATTATCTCCATCTGGAGCTGCAGCGTTAAATTAACGTCTACCTAGTGTATGAGCCTCATCCACAGCTCAGCTTCCATGCATACAGCAGCAGTTCCTTTTAAAGAGAGAGTGTTGGGATCCCTAGGTTGTCCTTTTGCTGCTGGGTCCACAGGGTCCCTTTCTTCTCTCTTCCAGGCTCCCAGCTTCCAACTTCCTTCCACTCTGGGTGAATTCTGGGGTCTACCTGGCTCAGAGATGTTGCTTGGTGTGGAGTTCTGTAGAGCTAGGCTTCCCACCCACTGTAATTGAGCTGGCAGAGAATTCGGGGGGAGGGGGGTTAGAAGGTAGAGTGTTAGAAGCAAAGTACAAAATCCCTAGGATACAAATAAAATGACTTTCCATTATAACAAAGGCTTTTCAGAGTTCAGGGACCAAGTCTGACTGATTCTTAGAAGTTCTGATGGCTGAAACACAAGAGTAGGGGCTTGGTCTCCTGGGATCTTTGCTGAAACCCTAGTTGAGAAGTCTTTTCACATTGGCCATGCATGGGCCCTCTCACCAAAATCAGCCGTCCACCTAGAACCACAGGGATGGGGGTCATCAGCAAGAGAGGAAGTATTAAAGATGTACCCATACCCAAGTACATAGGTATGTGGGAGATCTTACATCTCTTCAAAATGGGATGCAGTATGGTTTAGAATGGCAGGAGAGAAGACTTTCTGATAATAGGGGTATGAAGTAGGACATGGTGGGAGGCAGAAAGCAGGAGATGGGATACTACCCTGTACTTTTGAGTTTCCTTGTTCACCTCACCTCTCTTAATAACTCAACTCCATTTCCCCCTGTACCCCGCTGCTCCCCTTTATAATGGAAAGTCACCACCATCTATAGTGGTGGAGGTAAGAGGGCCACCTATATAAAGATGAGATATTTTAATAAAGATGGGACAACTTCAATTGGGCTTAGTAGTCATTAATGTGTGCTTCATAGTCACCACACTCTCCCTGATCTGTAATGGGCTGTTGGACACTGCCGTTCTCCTCTCTTTCCTTTCTGGGGTCGCCACATAAGGCTTTATCTTCCTCCATCTTCAAGGTCTGGTCCAAATGTGTCCACAGTCAAGAGGGGAAGAGAAGTGTCCAGTATAAGGTTAGGGACCCAGTATAAGGTCAGCCTTATTCCTGCCCTTGCTCTAATTCTAGTAACTGGCTGGTGACTTCCTTTGCTTCAGTCACACAGCATTCATCCCTTTGTTCAGGCCACATATCCTGAGCACCTTCTATCTGGCAAGCCCTGACTTAGTTGTTGGGATCTAGCGGGCACTAAGGGGCAGGTTCTGTCTTTCAGAGGTCTCTGCTTACAGAAGTTCTCAGCCCTGGCTGCACCAGAGAAATCCTGGGGAGCTTTCAAAGAAATATCAGTGCCCAAGCTCCACCTCAGATCAGTAGAATCAGAATTTCTGGGAGTGGGTCCTGAGCATTTGAATTAGAGGCCAGGAGCATTGAGAACCAAGAAGATTAAGAAAGATGGTCGATTTCCAACAGATTAAGTCCGTAGGCCATCAGGTCTTTAAGACATATTGGAGATACCTCGATCTCAGGCTCTTATGTCATGGAGAAAGTAAGGAACTTGACCATGATGGAATAGCATGAATTAAGGGAAGGCCATGAAATTTAGGGCTAAGAAACACTTGATTCTTGGCTCTGCTACTTACTAATTGTATGGCCTTAGACAAGTTACTTAAGCTCCTCAAGCCCCATTTTCCTCCTTATCAAAATAGGAATATACTATGTGCCTTGGAGTGCCATGGTAAGAAATAAATAATACGTTACCTGTGAGTGATCAAGAGTACATGCTCCTCCTCCTCTTTCTTCCCTTTTCCCTTTCAGTTGGCAGCCCCTCACCTCTTTGAGTCCTGAAGGGCTCTTTCCCTTTATGGTTTCAGTTCTGTAGGCACGTGCTTTAGGAAAAACATGGAAGGCAAGGGTTAATTTCCCAACACAAGGCTGAGACCTGGTCTATTTTAATATATGAATAGTCCTTTCTTTTCTGTTCCTCAAATGCATTTCAAAGCAATGACTTTATTTTCTGTCAGCATTGTGGCTCCTCCTTATTCTTCAAAGATAGATATTTTTAAAAATCTCCCCAAACAGAAAACACCAGTGATTTTTTCAGCTCCACTCCATTGGCTGAAATACCCCAGAAGGAATTTAATTCTTTTCCAAGTTTCATTCTGGTTCTCAGTAGGCCTCCCAGCTAAAGAATTTCCTTTGGAGTCATTTTTGGCATCATGTGGGTAGTGCCACATGTACCAGGGAAATGAAATACGCCTGCTGTATGGCTATTTGGCGACAGGCCGCCTGTGTGCGGGGCGGGGGTGAGGTTGGTGTTGGAGCCAGGCGACCTGGGTTTCATCCTTTGTCTGGTCATTATGTAGATATCCAGGCTGCTGGCTTCGGGTGCCTCACTCTTTTCCCTCCCTGGGCTCTCAGTGTTCTCATTTGTAAAGCAAAGAGGGAAAGCGATCTGAAGGATCCTTGATAGCTCTGACCTTGTCACAGACTGCTGCTTAGCCCTATTTGTCCTTGAGTATTTGGGGTGGTGCCCTGACTCTGACCCGTCCAGCAGGTCATCTAATTGTAACCCCGGGATTTTAGTATGCCTAGGTCAGTTTGGAATTTGACCCTCTTAGCTGTACGGTCATAACATCTTTCTTTCCTTTCCTTTCTGGAAGCAAACTTTTTATCTTACTCCGATTAGACTTCTCTAAAGGTATTCATATTTTGAGAGGCTGTTACCTTGAGAGGTACGGCCTTACACAAGGACTTGGTGGTAGTGATGGAATTTCAGTCTGTATTTTGTCTCTTCATTTCTAAAATAAGCCCAATATTTTCACTTCAGCCTTAATAGGGTCATAGTAATATTTTGAGGACATAATATATTACCTATTTTCCAAGATTCATTTATTCATCAAGTGTTTATTGAGTACCTATTATGTGCCAAGACATCGTTAGAGTCACTGGGGACATAGTGAAGAGCCAAGTGACTAAATCACTGACCTTATGGATCGTAGAGGAACTAGACAATAAAATATAAGTAAAATGTATATTAAATAGTGTTAAGTAATAAGGAGAAGAATACAGGCAGAGGGGATAGGAAGGGCGGGTTATAGAATTATAATTTTAGATTGGGTAAGTAGAGAAAGTCTTGCTAAATGGCATTTGAAAAAAAAATGAAAGAACTGAGCAAAGGAAATGACATGTGCAAAGGTCCTGAGATAGGAGCAGGTGGGATGTTCAGCTGCAAAGAGGCCAATGTGGCTAGAGCTCAGTTCAGGCTTAATAGTCATTACTATGTGGCAGTGGGAGTCAGAGCATATAAGCCATGCATTATTGTCAGGACATCAGTTTTTATTTTGAATAAGACAAGAAACCACAGGTGGGTTTGAATGATGGAATAAAGAAGGAAGTATATTCCAGGGCAGTGGCCTGTCCCAAGGTGGTAGCAAGCGGGACTGAGTCTGGATCTATTTTAAAGATAAGCTGAGAAGATGTGCTGATGGTTCAGACACGGGGTCTGAGAGAAGGAGAAGACATAGAGGCCCCAGGTTTTTTTGGCCCAGGGCAACTGGAAGAATCAATATAGTTACCACTTTCTGAGATGAGGAAGGCTGTGTAGGAAAAGATGTGGGGGCCGTATGAGGAGTTTGGTTTTGGGCATGTAGACTCCGAGATGTGTTTTAGGCATTCTGTTAGACATGAGCCGGGAGAAATGTCAAGGTGGCAGCTGACTATTCACATTTGCAGTTCAGAGGAGAGGCCCAAGCTGGAGGTAATATTGAATATCATGGAATTAGGTGGGCTAATTCATACAGAGCCCTGGGGCTCTCCCTGTAGAGAGGTTGGACAGAAGGAGAAACCCACAGGAAAGCTATGGAAACAGGCACAGAGAGTGCAATTCGCTGAAACTTTCAGAACCGTTAGGCAACAGAGATTGGACTGGCACCCAGGTCTTCAGAGTCGGGGTTCAGAGCTCTTTCCACTGGCCAAAGCAGCTTCTTTCTCATGGTACCTACTTACTCATTGGATTGGAATTCTCTTCATGTCCCTTCATCAAGCCTGAACAAGACATGGATTTTGTCCTTGTTCTTCTCAGTGTGTTTGAAGTATTTCATTATTTTAAAATGCACTAAAATCAAAGACTTAGTGGGAGGCCTAGACTGCCAATGTGGACGTAGGCATTAGATATGCAAACTTAGGCCAAACGGAGATGTTGTCGGAGTTGTTTAAAGGAAGAATTCTGTTGTCTTGGATCCCAGTGACAGGCCTGGAACACATGTGAGTGTTTAATAAGCCAGACAGCCCCAATAGATGGGAAAGATGGAATCATGTCATAGGATAAACAGTTCAAAGGGAGATGAGAGCCCTCACCTTCAAAGCAGGTCAACATCCTCTGAAACTTGGGCCTGGGCTGCGTCTACACATGCCCCTTGGATCCCCAGAGCTTGTCCTGCGTGGTGTTGGCCTGTTAGTGTGGATTGGGGATCATAACCTGTTACTTTGCAGAGGCCTCCACCAGGACTGGCAGACATTGATGGGGGAGACATGTTTCCACCCACACTGATCAGTTCATCATTCCACATGCTTGTCCTGGGCACCATCCAATCTTGACACAACTTCTTGTCATAACACTATCTTGTCTTAACATCCCATTCCGCAAGGGTACTCCCTTGGCATCTTTGTGAGCTGCCTAAGTGTTGAAAGAGTCCTGGCTCCTTTTCCTGTGATCAGAAGCTCATTGCTTGGAACTGAACCCGTGCTTTTGCATCCAAATGATAGTTTCCTTATCTTCTTGGGAAAAAAAAAAAAGTGGCCAACACATACCAGGGGCAGGAGATGGCTGTAGAGGCCTTGTTTGTCTCTTTCCCTCGAGTTCAGAGAATGCTGTTCCTTCCTTTCTGGGGACAAGGATTGACACCAGCAGGCCACAGAAAGAGCAGCGGCCTCAAAGCCATTACCCTTTTGGGTTTCGGTCCCTGCCCTGTTTCCTCTCTGCTTTTCTACTAGTTCACCCTGAAGTGTTAACAGAGGCTGGGAACCTGTTAACACTGGCTTTTGTTTTAAAGGCCCAGCCCTAGGTTCTCAGAGCCACAGGAAGCAGATTCCTGTCCTCCCCCTCCAGAGGCCTGCCCTAGTTCAGGGTCGGTGGGTCCCTTGCCTGATGTTCACAAGCCATCTAAGTTTTTCTGTCTTTTGCCTCTTCTCCCTCAGCTGACGCTGCACAAATGCTTCATTTGATTACATCTCTCCTTGGTCCCAAAACTTCAAATGTCTCCCCATTTCCCAAACCAAGCTGAGCATCCCAGGAGAGACTTCAGCTCTTCCTCATGGTATTCTCTTTTCTCTCAATTTGTCCAGTTCCCCAAGGACACCAAGTCACTCAGTTACCCCCAAACACCACTGCCTTTTCATCTCCCTGCTGTCACAAATGCTATCCCTGTGCCTGGAATGCCTTCCCCTACTTTAGTTGACCATTGCAAAGTAAAAGAGGCTATTTTTTCCAGGAAAACACCAATGCGGCAGAAACTTCTGAGTGGGAGTGTTGCTAAGAGTCACAGGAAAGTTGTGGATCACGGCCTAGAGCAGCAGCCCACATCATCTCTGCTTCTCACCAGCCATGTGACCTAACTCCAAGACCCAAACTTGTGCAACAGAGGTTGCCAACATTCTTTAGGGTTACACACCAGCATGATAGCCTAGAAATGTGATTCTCAAAGTGTATGCAACTTAGAATTATCTGGGGAACTTTAACCCACACCCCCAACCCCAATGCTCAAGCCTTACTCCTGACTGATTATATTTGAATCTCTGGGGGTGGGACCCAGCCATCAGTATTTTTAGAAATTTCCCAGGTGACTCCCATGTGCAACCCACTTTGAGAACACTGGGTATAGAACCAGTGCCATAAGGTCTTGGGCTCCGGAGTCCATCAGAACTGGTTTCCAATTCCAGTCCTCCCACCTCCTAACTGAGAGGTCCTGGGTTACACTTTTTTAAATATGAACTTTTAATTTTAGAATAGCTTTAGATTAATAGAAAAATTATAAAGATGATACATAAAGTTCCTGTATAACCTTCACCAGTTTCCTATATCATTAACATCTTACATTAATAATGTACTTTTGTCACAATTAATAGACCAATGTTTATTTATTATTCTTAAGTCCACACTTTGTTGCCATATGATGATCTCCCTCCTGTTTCTGTCTTGTGTCTCCTCTTCTTATGGGAACACCAGTCATATTGGATTAAGAACCTACCCTACTCCAGTATGACCTTGTCTTAACTAATTATATCTGTAAGGACTCTATTTCCAAATAAGGCCACATTTGGATTTACTGGGGGTTAGGACTTCAATATAACTTTTTGGGGGATACAATTCAACCCGTTATAGGTTCCTCTTGGCCGTGATAGTTTTTTCAACTTTTCTTATTTTTGATGACCTTATATCTGAAGAATTTTAGTCAAGTATTTTTAGACTATCCCTCAAATGGGATTTTTCTGATATGTTTCTCATGATTAGATGGGGGTTATGAGATTTGGGGAGGGAGAAAAAATGCAAAGGTACAGTGCCACTTTCATCACAGCATATCAAGGTCACATACTATCAGCACGAATTATCTCTGTTGATATTAACTGTGATCACCTGGCTGAAGTAGTGTTTTGACAGGTTTCTCCACTCTGAAGTTACTCTTCCTCCTCCGCCATTTTCATATTGTACCCTTTGGAAGGAAGTCACTGTGTGCAGCCCACACTTAAGGGATGGAGAGTTATTTCATCTCCTTTAGAGCAAAGTATTTACGTAAATTATTTGGCATTCTCCATGTGAGATTTATCTATTCTTCCCCATTTATTTATTTATCCAGTAATTTTTTCATATAAGTGTGTACTCATGGATACTTACTTTATACTTTGGGTTATAATACAATATCATTCAATTTGTTTTCCTGTTCATATTGTTCCAGCTTTGGCCACTGGAGCTCTCCCAGTAAGCTCCTGTGTCCCTTTGGCATACTCTCTTCATTGTGCACCTTCCTTACTTTCTAAATTAAGATGCTTTAGGCTCGTCTTGTACCAGAAGTATACCCATAATAGGCTGGGGTACATTTCCTGCTGTAGTCTTAGAATCAGCCATTTAATTAAGGAGTTTCTTTTATTGGAGAGTAGTATTAGAAACCAAAATTTGAATACTATATGTGCTTGATGCCATGGGGTGTTATCTTTCTAGCCTGGGCCATATTTTTAACCTTGCTGTGCTTCAGTTTGCTCACCTGTGAAATGGGGTACTAAAGTGTATCATCGCAGGTCACTCTGATGATTAAATTAGAGAATCATGTAAGAGCTTAAAGTAGTCTCAATCATATAGTAAATGCTCAAAAATGTTAGTGATTATTTCCCGTAGAATTTTTTATATGCGAGCCAAATTTAGTTGCCAAAGTTCTTTCCCATTTGATAATTTTTCTGATACAATAACCCTCAGGAAGGTAGGGCAAAGATTTTTCTGCCAGTTTATAAATGGAGAAATTAAGCAGATAAGGGATTCAACCTGTGCTGCCTTAGAATCTGAGTGTCTTGGTTTCAAGACCCATTCCAGGTCCAGACTGGCCGCCCTCTCTGCCGCCTGGTTCCCATCCCTGATTCTTGCCTAGCTTTTCTTGAAGGACTTCTTGCTGGTGCTGATTCTTAGGTTCATGTTCCCAGGACGCATTAACTCATGGAAGAAAGAAAGTACTCCAATCCATCACAGGCCACTCATAGACACGATGCCATATTTTCTGAACCAAACAATTGAACACATGATCCAAAAAATGTATTTTTCCATTACATATGGATGACAATCAAGAATTATAATTTGGATGCTGAAAAACTGGCATCCTGATATTTTGATAATTCACAGAAACAGTAGGACAAGGTATTTAATCAGAACTAACTTGCAAAACTTAAGACATGCTACTGTATTGATAATATGATCCTCTCATCATAGTCTCTCTCTCTCTCTTCATGGTACAGTGACCCTAATCAGATTCAGAAAAATGTTGATAAATGAAAACACAGCTCACAGAATCACCAGTGCATGCAAAACCTAAGCCAAACAGGATGCTTTGACTCAATGCAGATGTTTATTGGAACGAGTGTGTAGTCACCCACAAAAACAACAGCTTCTGTTGCTAATGAAATTACCACAATCATTATTGACAATAACAAACTTCATGGCATGAAATCATAGCTTTAGATATAAAAAACTATATTCTAGGGAGGTGGATTTTGGTTGCACAGAAGAGGCCTTTGTAAGAGGCAGCTCATGTTGAAGTTGGAATGGACTGCATTTGGAGGTAGTGAGCTTCCCATCTCCAGAAATGTTCAAGAAAAAGATCATGAAATTAGACAAGATGGTCCTAACAGACACTCCAACCCTCTGCTTCTATGAATCTGCGAGAGATTTAGGGTTCTTGGACCTTAGCAACAGTGCAGGGGCTGATATATCTTTATACAGTACATTTAGACATTTCCTCCGAATAAGGGTGAAGTTGCAACTGGGAGAATAGATGGGATAAACTTTGTCCAACCAGAAGTTAGTACAGATAGTGATCCCCTGTTTTTTGAAAGTTTGATTTACTGCTCTTCACTCTTACAAAAAAACCTACATTAGCACCTGTTTCACTAACCAAAAGAAATCTGAAGAGGATTTTCAGTTTTAAGAAAAAAAGGTGAAAAGCAAAATTAGGGTTCAGCATTTGTTTTGTAGCGAGTTCGTATAGAAACATCGCACACCCTGAGTGACGGGAGTGGCCTGGCCAACTCCTTCCTCTGGAACTGGGCCCAGCATGTCAACACCAATGCGCCATCGCTTTGAACTGTGCCTGTGAGCATCTGTGTTTTATCTCAATTTATTTTGTGCATCAGTTAGCAAGATGTGCCCTAAGGTAATTGCTTCTTCACTTGACGCTATTTTGGTTTGTGAGAGGCTTCATAGGAATGCTCTCCTTTTGATTAGTAGTGTGTGTGGCGGGGGGCAGGGGGCGGTGTATTTGTATACAAACCCTGAGGCTAAGTCTCATTGTTGTATGACTTTGAGGAGAAAGTCCCCTTAAATGTTGGTTCTGATTCCAGAATCAGAACACGGGTCTACTAGACATGTCATTTTTGTGAGAGAAGATAGTGTAATCTGAGGAAAGCCTGAGGGCACATTTATTTGCTCCATTCTCCTTCCACCTGGAAGGCCTCCCTGTCTTACCTGTGGAATGCCCACCCTCCTCAAGGTTCAGCTCCAGCACCACTTCGTCTGGGATGCCTTCCTGATGTTCCCTCCTCCAGTGCCTCCATGCTGCTCCAACACATAGCAGTGCAGCGGGGGTTCATTCTGTTCAAGGTGGGCGTTTGCGTATGTCGCTCTCCCCGCCCCTTGGAGCTTTTGGAAGGTAGGAGTCATGTTCCCCTCCTCTCAGCAGTCTCCGGAGCAGTCAACACAACTTGACACATGTGGTTGTGGTGACTCTCAGGTAATGCTGTCAATCAGGGAGGCATGGTGTTTTGGAAAGCCCTGGGAAAATTCCAAAACTTTGCATCACGCTTCTTCACTGGTGTATGAAAAAGAACTCACGCTTGCTTGACAAATGTCCGATGGAGTTGGGTCCCACTGCCATCTTCCCTTTCCAGAGCCAATTGCAGGGCACAGAGAGGTAGAATGACTCGCTCACAGAACCAGAAGCAGGCTGCGGCCTGCTGTCCCTGAGCACTCAACCGCAGGCTTAGTGTCCATGAAGCCTCATTAAGTCTCATTCCTTGTGCTTTCTTTCAGCAAGAGACACTGAAAGGCTCCAGTGGCTCCAGGGCACATCCAGAACTGGTCTCCTGTGGAGACCGATCTCCATAGAGCCAGGCAGGGACTTACTTGGGGCTTCTGATCCCTGGATGGGCTGAAATCTCAGGGTTCTGGAGGGGATGAGCTCTCTGGGAACTTCCTGAGTGAGCAAATGGCTCTCCGAGGGAAGTCTGCCTGGGAAGCACTTATCACTGTATGGGGCTAGGGCGTTGGGGGTCAGGAGCAGGGGTGAGGAATCGGGAGAATGGCTGCCTGGGGTCAGCTGTGGACACAGGGAGGGAGGGCTCAGGGGCCTGAGTCTGGCCTATCAGGGCTGACCTGGTGCAGCTCGGATGCTCAGAAAGGGAGGGGGGTTGGGGCCTAGAGCAGATGCCCTGCTTAGGAATAAGGGAAGATCCCTTGACTAGCACTTTGCCTGGGCCATGTCTTTGCCAACCAGGGTGTGGTGAATGAGGGTGGGTGTGGCTGCAGCAGCAGTATGTTCTCTGCATCAGATCTCTGTTAAATCCTAAGGTACTTTTGGCCTTTTGGTTACTTTGGGCTCTAACTCATCTCATCAAGGGAAAATGGTTTCTTTGGATCTTAGATCATCAGAGTTGGGAAGGTCCTTTGGGATGAAGGGTAGGGACTTGCTTATAGTCACACAGAGAGCTGGAGACAGAGCCAGCTCTAGAACCTGGTGTCTGCCTTCCTAGCTGACCATTCCTAATCACCCTCCCTGCCTTTCTTCTTGCAAGGCTCTCTCACAATTTGATGAGTAGTTCATATATTGCTGTGGGACATACTATAGGACTAAGCACCTTTTCTTTTTCTTTTTTTTATGGGGGGCAGGGATTGGGGTTGGGAAGGGTGTGTGGTAGCACAGAAGCACAGGACATTTGGGGACAGATGAAAGAGATGGTCAAGATTGCGGGGAAGGGTACACACTGGTCATACCTGAGACCCAGCCAGGATTTGTAAGGGAACTTTACCTGCCTGGTAGACACACTGACATTCTGCTGTCACATTTATGGGGCTCTTAGTTTGTGTCTGTGCTGTGCTAAGTGCTACATATATATTAATTAATTTGATCCTCATCAAATTTTTATGAGGTAGGTAAGGTACCATTTCCAGAATATGGTCAAAGAAACTGAGTTTCAAAGAGGTGAAGTCACCCGCCCAGCGTTGCAAACCTAGTGAGTGATAGAGGCTGGATTCAGCTCTGTGTTCTGATCACTCAGTCATCTGCTTCTTTAAAGAATGAGAAAATGGGGCTGAGATGGCCCCATTATTGGCCAGTAATAGATGGGCTGAATGAGGTGGGTCTTTGAAGGGTGAGGGTGTCTTGCATCAGATAATCATCCTCTGCTGCTGACTGACCATGGACAGGTGGTAAAAAACTGAAGTCAATTCGTCATACTGGTGACTCTCTGGATCCAGTTCTTGTTGCCATAGATGTAGGAATACACCCCGTAGCGGTCTTTCTTTCCACAGTCATCGCCCCAGGACACCGTGCCCACCAAGTACCACTGGCCTCTCTCTGTATCCAGGGTCACCATGGGGCCTCCAGAGTCACCTGAACAGGAGTCTTTGCCTCCTAGATGAAAAACAAAAAAACAAAAGAGATGCAGGTTAAAATAACTGCCCCCCTTTCCTAACCCCAATCCCAAGCGGCCTCCTTCTCTCCACCGTTAACTTGTAGTTCAGAAAATTGGGCACAAAGGGGCGCAAGAAGATCATTGGACTCAAACCTTGGCTCTGGGGAGTTCTAGGTCAGGCCTCCTCAGAGCCCAATGATTTTAGAGAGTGCAGGTTAAGAACTCTCGTTTCATAGGTGAAAAGTTGAACTTGGAGAAGGGAATAATGGAAACTTCTTAGCACTCTTCTCTTTGACACACCTTCTCCAGCAGAATCCTTCCTTTCATGGTCTTCCTCCCCCTTGCGCACTGTTTAGCCTACCAGACTCCAAGGTCTCCAGCCCTTGCATTGCGGGGCTCTGCACCACTTCCTGGCTGGTGGTGCCCTATTATATGCCAGCCTCTTGACTCACCTTCCTTCTCCCCAGCACAGATCATGTCCCTGGTCACTTTCCTCTTCAGTGGGGCATAGGCCTTCTGGCAGGTGTGGTGATCAACAATTGGGATTTCGATCTAAAATACAAGGTTATTGTTGGTCTCCGCTCCTGGATGAGGAGTCCCTGCTGTTCTGACACCCTATAGCTGGCTCCTCCCCATCCCCACACCCATCCCCATTCCCATCTCCATCCCCATCCTGGATGAACCTGGGAGTCCCTTAGACCTGGTCTCAGAAACTGCCCTGTGGTACCGGCGAGGAAACACTGAGTGGAGAATCAGAAGATCCATGATCAGGCACAGTCTCAGTCATGAACTCGCTGCCTGACCTTGGGCAAGTCATTGGTCCTCTTTGCATTTCAGTTTTGTCATGTGTAAACTGGGGATAATAATACTTGCCTAGCACAGGCATTATTTCAAATATGGCAGTGTATGCAGACCATGCGGTGGGCCTTCTTTTCCCCCAGCCCTACCACTGCTGGCTGAGCGGCCTGGGGCATGTGACTTAATCACTGTTTATTCAGACCTCTGAGACTGTTTCTTCGTCTGAGCAATGAAAGTCACAGTATTTGACATACTAATCATGCAGACTTGTACAAAGAGGAGATGAATGAGCAGACGCTGCCTTGTAAACTACAAACACTGCGCAAACACTACATTCTGTAGGGTTACTGGTGCTCACCTTGCAGCAGGCATTTACTTACGTTCCCCCTCCCTGCAGTATGAGCCTCTAGACAGAGTCTGTATCTTGTCCATTTCTATCTTACATAACTTGGAATATATTATATATATACACACACAGACACACACACACACATATATACATGTGTATGTGTGTGTGTATATATATATATATATATTATTGTCATTATTGTTGCCCTTGATTCAGATTGGTGCTAGATGTTGGCATAAATGTCTGGAATAAAACAAGGAAACATTTGAGTCTAGTCCAGCCAAACCAATCACTGAATGGGTCAATGGCCCCAAAAGTACAATTCCTGTTGGCCTTTGCTTGGAGGAGACCAGGGGGTATTCAGGTCCGTCTTGCACCATGGCCTTGCCAGGTAAGTGGCGAGAGGAAGTCAGGGTAGGGTGGTTGTGAGCACATATCCTCAGCAGACTAACAAATATATGACAAACCTCTATGCCTCTAGGTGTCACTTCCTCTGGGAAGCCCTCCTGAGCCCCTAAGATGAGGTCAGATCCCCTGTTATATATTCTGGAGCATTCCACATTTCTCCATCATCACATTTATGATCACATTGAAAACTACCTTGTGTACCTCGCACTTGACTATCAGCCCCAGGAGGCCAGGGACCAGGTCTGTCCTTTTATCCCCCAGGTACCTAGTAGTTAGTACAACGTGCAGTACACGGGAGGCACCAAATAAACACCTGGGAGTTAATGAACGAAGGATGAATGGTTGTTGCAAATTTGAAATTTTAATGTACATTAAAATAACATATGTTGAAGAATTTGGAAACTAGCTGTGGGAGTCATAGGGCCCAGTCATGTCCGAGCCAGGCAGTTCTTGGAGAATGTCTAGCGTTGCCCCTGACTTTGCAGCTTGAGATACTGTGCTCTCATGTAGAGAGGCAAATTACTTGTTTAAGAGCACGCAGCAAGTTAGTAGCAACCAGGACTTGGAGGCATGGTTCCTTGTTTCTAGTTCAGTACTCTTTCATGTAATGATATGAATGTGAAGTTCTACATGCAACAGTCAAGTACGTTACTGCAAGAACCGCAGCTCTTAAGAGCCGATTCTTTGGTCCATTTTTGTTTAATCTGCTACATGAGTTTTTACCATGTACAGATGGACCATCCTTTTGGGTCTCCAAGCTTACTCTTTTCTGCAAGAATTTCCATGAGTTGAGCCTTTAATAAACTACAGAAAGAGTTAACAACATTTAGAGACTAGAGACCCATGGTATGTGGAATGAACAGATGAAGTTTGTTGGGATTCAAAGTCCCACTGAACTTTGAGGTGGGTGTGAGCCCCTGGTGTCTTCCTCAACCACGCCCTGCCCAAGCCACCAAGTCCCTGAGTGGCAACATGGAGCAGGAAGATCCCATGCAGGACAGAGGTGTCACTCTCCATAGGGCATAAGTTGAACTTTACCTCCATCAGGGTCTCTGGGAACCTTTGCAAGAACTGCTTCCCCCAGCCACTGACGATGACCATGGACCCTAGAGGGGAGAAGACACAGTGGGAGCAGAGAGGCTGTCTCTGGGGTTTTCTGAAGGTTGCATCTTGCAGCCCTATCATCCTCTGCCTGAGGAGGAAGGGCTGCATTTGCACCCTCAGAAAAAGGCACCTTGGTGAGGAGGAAGACTGTTGGGGTGGAGGTTACCTGAAATGGAGGTCTAGGAATTTGTTTCTATGAATCATTAGCTGGTTTGTTTAGTTATCTATTCTCTCCCTCTCCCAGCTAACATGGAGCCTGGGGTCCATGAGGGCAGTCATCTCCCCTGTCTTGTTCACTGCTGTATCCCTATGCCTGCAACAGTGCTGGCACACATAGGTGCTCGATCAATAATTGTGAAAAAAATAAAGAGTCCAGTCTAGCTCACAATATACTATGCTGCCTTTAGCAAGCCCTCACCCCCCGCTCCTGTGTGAGCCTCAGTTTCCCTATCCATTAAATGAAGAGGCTGGAATTGGTATCCTCTAACTTCCCCACCTCTCAGCTCTGGTATTCCAGAAGTCTATAAAGTTGGCAAATGTCTGAGTTATGTGGAAGTGGGTTGAGCACTGAGAGAGCACTTATTGTTTTATTTGAAGAAAAAAAAGAAGCCTGAATCCTGCAAATGGCCCTGGGCTTTAAGTTGAAAAACCTAGATTCTAGCCCCTGATCTGCTCTTACAAGCTGTAGCTTGGGTAAGTCACTTCACCTTGCTGGCCCTCGGTTTTCTCATCTGGAAAATGAGACTACAATAGCACCTCACGAGGCTTTTAGAAGTGGTAAGAAAGTTAATGAATGTTAAGCAACTGTACAGGGTAGGTGCATGGCATCTGATGAGTCAGGGTCATACCTGTGTCTTTCCTGTTGGCTCTCTCTGCCTAAATATTTCTCAAATTCCACTCAGCCATTTTTAAAAATAATTCTTTGAACTAAAGGAGTTTAGCTGTGATATGGCACCACTGAACTTCTAACAGAATAAAAGGGAAGCCAACTGCCCTGGGTTGGACTCCCACTCTATATTGGATACATTTGAATATAATATTTCATTTAAATATCACAACCACCCCCTGGGGTATTATCCTCAGTGTAGAGGTAAGGGACCTGAGGTTCAGCAACATCTTCAAGGTCAACCAACTAGGAAATGGTGACATGAGGATTTGAGTCTGTGCTGGTGATTAAGATATTGTCCCTCAGCTCCAAACTTCACCTTCTATACTCTGCTTTGTGATGCAATGAATGAGACTCTGAAATGGCACTTCTGCTTTGTCAGTGGGAATCCTGCAAAAAGGGGGCACTTCCAGGAAGGTTTGCCATTACTGTTGACATCACCCTACCAATGGCTTCTTACGCAAGCAGTGGTGGTTGGTTCCACCTCTTTTCCCTCACACCGTCAGCACAGGAGTCAGAGTTCTTGCTTCACAGGGTCCCTGTCCAAGTTTCTAAGTTCTATGACTCCATCCTCTTCTTTTTGTTCCCCCAGCCCCAGGAGTGGTGGCTTCTTCTTCCAAGTACTGTCTCTAGTGTCTCAGCAACCCCCTTTCCTTAGTCCTACAATACCCTGTATTAGAGTCTCTCTGTTACAATAACCAGTCCGGCTTCTGCTCTCCCATCTGGACTCTGACTGATATAGTACTTACAGCACTGGTCAAGCCTGCCTGTTTACTACGTGCTGCCTTGGAACCAGTTCTGACTTAGCCGTTTTAAGAGAGGCAGCTGAGGAATCACGCAGACACTGTCAGCTGGCTTTGTTGAAGAGAGGCCTCTGGGGAGGCACCTGCTGTTCTGCAGAGGTGAGATCAGGGCTAGGGAGAGCTACCTTCCTCCGGGGGCCTGTCCGGCAGACAGATGGGCATCACAAAGTCATTCAGCACTGGGCCCTTCAACAGCTCCACCAGGGCCACGTCATTCTCAAATGTGTTGGGGTCATACAGGGGATGCAGGAAGATGTGTTTGACCTTGAGATGCTGTTCAGTATCATCTGACCGGGACCTCCAGTGCTTACCTGGGTAAGAATAAGGCACATGAGGCATGGAGATAAAGGACGCACAGAAAATAAGGTCTCATCTTGCTCCCTGTCAGACCCCTATCCCATCCAGCCCACATTTCCAGCCTTAACTCTTTTAATACTTTCCTTCACACCTTTCCCAGCCATCCTGCCCTACCTGCTCTTCCCCAAGTATTCTCATGGGCTTCCATTTTTGTCTTGCTTCATGAGCTGATCCCCTTGCCTTAAAATACTCATTCCAGTGCTCATCGCCACATGTTCAAATCATAAAATCACCTTTCGGTGCCTGGATCATGTGTTGCCAGCTCCACAAAGCCTCTTCTATTCTTGAGTTAGATTCTTTAGTTAGAAGTCTTTCTTTTCCCCTGTGGACTCCCATGACACTGTATGTTTCTCTCCCACAGAACTTACTGCTTTTCTTTTTTCTTATACTAGAGGTCTCCCTGCTTGTATTTTATTCCTTTATTAGGCTGTAAACTCCTTGTGGGCAGGAACTAGGTCTTAAGAATACTTGTGTCCTTAGATCCTAGCAGAGTGTCAGTAGGGAACTGAACTGAATCAGCTGGTGGTCTTGGGGAGGGGAAGCATGGATTATATGTGTACGATCCCCTTGAAACCATGGATTCACAGAAGCATGAAGCATCTTTGGAAACTAGACGAGCACTTTATTTTCCCATTATAAAACCAAGGCCTAGGCTTCAGTGACTTGCTCATGGTCCCTGCACCTGGAAATCATTGCCTTGAGCTTGAACACAGGTCCCTGGACTCTAGTCTCAGCCAGTTCTTCGTCCCAGGTGTCCTGCCCTGATGAATGAGTTAGTGGACATACCCCTTTCCCATAATCACAACTGACTGTAGGAATCAGCTTTCCCCTCACTCACCAACAACGATTTTGAAGTCAGAAGGGTTGAGCCTGTAAAAGTCGTGGAAGACTGGGTCCTCTGGGTCCAGTGAATGGTGGAGGCAGTGAGCCGCGGTCAAAATCCAGTTGGAGCCTGAGAACAGAATTGTGCACCTACTGCCCTGCACTGCCTTGACCTGTCATGAGCTGAGGGCCTTCAGACTATCCTAGGGTACCCCTCTCCACTGTGTTTCAAAGCCCCTAGTCAGACACTCATCTCCTCATCTAAAGATGAAGAGTTAAATCTGTGATTTTATCTGCCTATTCCAACCAAAGCCAAGACTGAACATCTTAAACTGGGTTTCAGGTCTTCCTTAACCCCTTAGGGCTGGTGAGCTCCGGACAGCCCAAGGTGGGCCCACACAAAACCTTGTGCTCACTGCCCACCTCTCCAGCCTTGTGGTCCCTGGACCAGCATCAACAGCCTCATCTGGAAACTTCTTAGAAATGCATACTCTCGGGCCCCTACATCAGATCTATTGAATCAGAATCTGTATTTAGCAGGAAAATCTGGGAATTTTAACAAGATCCTCAAGCAATTCCTATGCACACTGAAGTTTGAAAAGCATTACTTTAGCATGGTGCTTCTCAACTGCGGGTGCACATTGGAATCACCTGGAGAGTTAAAAAGACAAAAAACAAAACAAAACAAAACAGAAGTACTGCCTGGGCCTGGAACCAGATCAGCTAAGTCATGGGAGGATGGTCCGGGCACAAGGATATTTTAAAAGCTTCCCAGATGATTGTGCTGCCATCGCGGCTCTGACCCCAACCTCTCAGTTTACAGACATGGATCCCGAGGCCTGGAGCAAAGCAGGGATGTCCAGGGTCACCCAGCAGGTTAGTGGCAGGCCAGGGCCAAACTCTGGGTCTCCTGACCATCAGCCTAGAGCATTTTTCCTGTCTTGGCTACCTTCTCCCCTCGATGGGAAGGTTCCTGCCCTTTGCTTAATATAAGGTCAAACTTCAGTTCATACGTTAGGCAAAGCAGGTGATTAAACCCATAAAGCAGGAGTTCAGAATCCCAGGTTGAGGTATTATTTGGCAGCAGTTCCCAGGCTCCACTTGGCTCTCTCAGGACCCACTGTGTGTTCTGGCTACTGGGCTCTGAATAGAGCTCCAGGTGGGCCACACTCTCTCCCTGGAGGCATTTTTGATCTCTGTCCATGGCCAGGGACTGCTGGCCCAATGTTCCAGGCGGATAAAGTGGGACGATGTAGACAGGTAGGACAGCCTGCTTCAGAGCAGGGCTCTGGGCCATTTAGATGAACCCAGGGGTGTGCAGTGGCGAGCCCGGAGATGTGACTTTACCTCCCAGCTCTGCAAATACTCTTGGAGTCCCTGAGCCAGGCTCCCCTGCCCAGGTTTCAGTGTGGGCAAGGAAGGGTGGTGCTTCCCCTCCTTCCTCTGTCCCTCTGCCCCTTTCCTGCCCTCCTGCTTCCTCTGTCCTCTCCTGTCCCACACTCCCGCCACAGCGCTGAACACCAGGACGAGGCGAGAGGTTCTAGATAGGAAAGCAGTGGCCGAGGATAGAGAAGCAGACTTCTAACATCATCAAAACTTAGGGGGGCATAAATGTGCAGTAGATATGAATTAGCACTAAACCTTATTGAACTTAAAAATTCAAGGCGTAAGAAAACCAACTTAATTCCTAAAACCACGGGCACACAATCCACCTCTTTCGCTCACATTCTAACAAAGTCAGCAATGGCCGATGAGGCGCTCTTGCTCCCCACTCTCCCCGTCAGCTCCTCCTCCCATCCCTCTGCTTCTCTTCTGACCTTTTCCTCACTTCCGGTTCCTCCCTGCTCTCCTGTCTTTCCTGATTTCTCCTATCGCTTGGGTATCTTGCTTTCATCCTATTTGTTTACTTTTATTTCCTCCTTTGTCTCTCTCGAGTTTCCTCTCTCTTATTTTCCAGGTCTCTTTCCTGTTCTCTGTGTCTCTTGCTGTCCTCTGTATCCTTGTCCTTCTAGTTCTATCTCTCTGTCCCTCTCCCCCCTTCTAGTCCTTGGTCCTCTCCCCAGCCCACTCCCCACAGGGCTGCCCCTGTTACCTGTACTCACTCTCTGTGCCCCTTTGGGAGGCTCCACAGAGTAGGGCCACTCATCTTTGTGTGTGGGACTGTAAGGACCACGTCCTCCCAGAGGAGGGCTAATGCCTGGTTGCCATGTCACATCTCCCAGGGTGTCCTGTGCCTCCCCTTGGGGATGGGACCTGGATGGGAGCTGTCCTCACCTGAATGCGTCCTGGAGGAGGTGGGTTAGCGAGAGGCGTGGCTGCAGCCCGGGGGCTGTCCAGGCACACGCGGACCCATCCTGACCCTCTTCCTCTGTGATGGGATCAAACCAGGGATGGGCCGTGGGCTCTAGAGTGCTATCAATTCTTCTATGATGTCAGAGATGGAATGGACCTTAGATCAAAAATTGCAGCAGGAAGCTCTGCCAGCCATTCCTTTCCTGTCCTTAAACCTTCTCCCACCACATTTAATCCATTACAAAATTCTGATGCTTTTGCCCTGGCCAGGTGGCTCAACCGATTGATGCTTCTCTCTCTCTCTGTCTCTCCTTTGCTCTCTCTCTAAAATCAAGAAAAATAACTTCAGGAAAGAATTTTTTAAAATCCTGATGATTCAATTTCCCAATGCTTTTCAGTCTGCCTCATTTCCATCTCTCGTCCCCTGTCCTTATTCTGAAGCGAATGAATTCCCTCCTCACTGCTGCAATAGCCACCTCACTGAACTCCGGGGCTCCTGAGTCACCCTCCTCTTCCACCCACATTGCCCCTGGAGAGAACTTTCCAGAACATGCTTATAAACCTGCCTTAGTGTTCAGGATAAAATTTAAATTTCTAAGCCGGGCTTTTGACGCCTTTGCACATCTCCCTTCCCTAACTTCTCCAGGGGGAATTTCCTGGTTCTCCCCAATCGCACAGCCCTGGTACACCCTGACTTTGAGCCACATGTTGTTATCCATGTTTGAGGGGCTGACTCTCTGACCCTTCCAAGTGCCAGAGACTGGCCAGGGCTCAGTAGGTGTTTGTTGACTAAAGGTGGCAGCTAGAATAGGAACACACGTCTCCTGGATCCAGCTAAGGGCTCTTTGTACAACACTGGGTTTCTGGGCCCTGTTACTAGTGTAGACAGTGGTTCTTTATGAGGAAATGTTGATCTGTCTACAGAAAGAGGGTTGGGTATCTTCGCTTCCACCATGACCCATATCCTGGGCCCCCCACCCCTTCCACCTTCTCCTTACCTAGGAGGGAGCCTCCACAGAAGGCCTGCCCATTTGGGCGCATCAGCATGGCAATCCAGGGGGTGGTACCTTTCTCGGCTGGGCGTCCATTGGTGATCCTGGCTATCAGCTTCCGAGAGAACTTGGGGAGCCCACACACTGCAGCCAAGGGAGGGAGGGACATGTCACACTCTTGGCTCCATCTTGCCATTTGTCAGAGCTACCAGCTCATTTCTCTGTTAGGAACATCTGTTACTTTTTGATCTCCCAGTATCCATTGCTCCATTCAGAGGTAGCAAGCCAATTTTCCTCTGAGATCCACCCTTTCTCTGTTCCCAGTTTATATATCCCGAGTTGGAATGACTTTATCTTTGATCTTTGGGGTAGGGATATGACCCAGATCTGGCTAATTAATGTCTTTCATCCTCTGGTGGCAGAAAATGTAACCCTGGTCAGACCAGGGAAAGTCTGGCTTAGGAGTTTTGCTAAACATATTAGAGAGGGAGAAGGCCTTTCTTTGCTGGGGTTGCTAAGCTACTAGTTATAAGCCCAGACCTTCATAGACAGTCTGCTGAAAATAATGTTACTGACAGAGAAAAGTGGAGCTAGAAGGTGAGGAGTGAAGTCAGTGAGAGATTGTATCCTGGCATTTGAGGTCCTTGACCTAACCATACCTGAAACCTTTTGGTATAGACTCTTCAGTTATGTGAACCAATAATTCTCTCTTTCCCAGCAGATACTTGGAGTTAAATGGGTGGGAAGTGCCTCCTTTTTGGAATGGGTGGGAACCATTCCTTTTTCCATCTGCTTCCTCTGTGAACTTTCTTCTCTTTGGAACTAATTCTTGGCTTTGGATCTCTTCACTTCCAAACTCTTGAGGTCCTGGCTTTGGGGATTCTTACCCTTTCCTGTACTTTTCATCTCTCCTTGTCTCTGCCTCCAAAACATGGCCAAGACTTCTCATTCTAAAATCAAACTTCTACCTTCTCTGCTTCCTAACCATTTCAGTCTCCCCTCTTCCCTTCCATAGGCAAGCCTGTGGAAAGAAGAGTTGACAGTCTCCTCATCCTTCCCTCTCCTTTGAATTTGGAAGAAGTGCTATGCTCTGCCCGTACTTGGAAGTAAAGTGGCTATTTGAATATTTAATAGCCTTGCAACCATAGATGGAGATAGAACGGCTCTGGGCCCATAAATAGAACTTCAACAGTGATCTATCCCTGTAGAGGAAGACACTGTTTGGAGTCTTATCTCGTGTATTCTTTGTCCCTAGGAGGCCTCCTTGCCCTGTGACTCCTCACTATTGAACCTGGAGCTAACTTGTTTTAGATGAGGTTAGATACAGCTTTTACTTTTGAAAGAGTGCAGCACAAACCAAAGTCCGGGAACACACGTTTTCATTTGAAGAGTCAGGGGTTGCAGTAAAAAATTTGCAGGTTTCATGGAACAGCAACCCGAACTGAGCATATAATTTTTACTACAAGCCATAGAGAAGAGAGGGGGTAAGGGTAGTGTCCTGCCTCAGGAAGGAGATAAAAACCCAGGAGAAGCCTGGAGAGAGAGGGAGGAGAGAAGGAAGGGAGGGAGGAGGAGGAGAGAGAGAGGGAGAGGTGGAGGGACAGAAGGAGCGAGAGAGAAGGAGAGACAGAGAGAAAAAGAGAAAAGAAGGAGGAGAAGGAGGAGGAGAAGGAAGGAGGGTGAGAGAGGGAGGGTTAGGGGCTTTAAACACCAGGGTGGTACCTGTTCCCTGGCTGTTCTTTCAGAGTTGATTGTACAGACTGGGTCTCTGTCCCTGGGGAATGTCTAGCCTAAGGTGTTCCTCTGAACTATACTGTGGCATTTGCTCTGTTAACTACTTTTCATCTCTCATGACTTTTCCTCCTTGGCTTCTGAGGCACTTCCCTTCCAGTGTTTCTGACCCCCCGCCCCTTTTTTTTGGTCTCCTTTCTCTTCTCTCTATGCCTCCCATGCTAGTATTTCCATTGTTCAGTCCTCGCATTCCCTCCCCTTTTTTTCTGCAGACTTCCAGTAGGTAATACTATCTTTTCCCTTGCCATCACACCACCTATATACCCTGACGGATTTCAGATCAGTGCCTCTAATCTGCTCCCTCCTGTTAAATAGCTCTTTGTTTACATCTACAGCTGGATTGCTCATAAATTTTTCAAGCACAGCAAAACTAAGCCCTTGTCTCTACCTTTCACCAACCTTCTCCTCTTTGTTATTCAGATGTCTGTTGTTGTCTGCACTGGCCTCATCTTTGTTGCTTCCCTTCTCTTCACCCCCATATTCAATAACTGAACCAGTTTAAAAAAAAAAACAAACAAAAAACACCAGGGGAAGCAGAGAGCAAAGTGTCTCTTCTACGCTATGTAACCTCATGACCCCTCAGTGTATCAGTATGTCACAACATACAGTCTGGATATCTAGAGGAGAGTAAAAATCTGAAATGTAATAGAACACAAGACATGATAATTCTTAAAACCAGCTACATTTAAAGAGTAAAACATAATATAAGATAGTTTCAGTTCTCAATGTGTAAAAAGCATGCCATTGTCATTTTAATATAAACTCTAAACAAAGGCACAGCACAGCCTGAGTGCACCCCGTGGAGAGCCCTCTCAGACAGGCTAGTTTGTGCTGCCCCCACACCCTGCACCGGCACCAGTTCGATGCCTAGATACCAAGCCCTGCTGGATACACCACTGAAACATTTTTAAACTCCCCACCCCCACACCTGGGCTATCATAGCCTTAGGTTTGTTTGGTGGGTTTTCACCACCTCCCTCCAGAATGATTGCAGTAGCTCTCCAGCCTCTCTCTTTAGCTCAATCCCTCCCCACCCACAAGCCACGTTCCACTCTATGTTGCCCACCCTCAGACCTGCTGATTTTAGAATTTCCTGGGGAGGACTCAGGACTCTGCATTTCTAAAAAGTATCACAGGTGATTCTAATATACCCCAAATTAGAGAACCACTAGTTACAGGACAGAGTATAAACACAGTATGGCTTTCAAGACTGTTTCCACTCTCCCTTAATCCCCACTGCTCCGCTCTACTCATGCACACTTTTCTGCCTGCTCTTGGCCCACTCCGCCCCGTCCCTTCCACCTCCCAGTGCAGCCTCTGCAGCCTCTCTGCAAAGCTCCCCAGGCCCCTTTCAGCTCTATGGGCTTCTTGCTCTTCTTAAGTTTCCATTATACTGCAATCTCCACTCCTCTCTTGACACTTACCTCCTTTTGCCAGTGTGAGACCTGGAAGCACAGAGCCTTGCCTTGTATGTTAGTTTGAGCTCTTAGAAGTCAAGGACTTAAATAGCAGGCATTGCAATGAAGGAGTGCGCAGGCTTGAGGGCACTTGTCAATAACCAACCTCACTCCTCATTGCTTTTTCTTAGATGATGTCTAGATGACAAAAACTGTACTTTCTCTGTAATGCGAGAGGTTTTGGCTTTATGAGAGGCAAGTTTCTTTTTACAGAGTCAAAACAAAACAAATATCGACAATAACCAAACCCCCAGACGAAGGCTGTTGAGTATCCACAGAGGTTTTATTTCCACTTTTGACCCCTGACAGGAGAAATAGAGTGCAGAAGCACCTTACAGAGTAGTGAGCTTATGATATAAAACAATATAGATAGCATCCTCTACATGTACTGTTCATAGACAAAGGAGTGTGGTCTCATGAACCCATTAGAAAAGCAGGCAGTCTCCAGTTGTTCTCTTGGAACCGCCTCAGAGGCTCCTCTGGCGGCCCTTCTCTGGTGGAAAATCCTAGGTGGACCGTCATCCCTGTGAGGGCCACGGAGACGCTGCTGGTGACTGATAGCGCTGAGTGTTGGAGCTAGAAGGACCCTAATGGAGATCTAATACCTTCCTTTTACAGGTGGGGAAACTGAGGCCCAAAAAGGGAAAGCGATTTGTCAAAGGTTATATAGCCGGTTGGGGGCAGAGCTGGGGCTAGAGCCCAGGACTCTTGGCTCTCCGTCTCTTCTTATTGCCTTTCACGGGCAAGTCTCTGCTGTCTTTTAGAAGGGTCCTGGAGGCCGGAGGAGTGCATCCCTCTGAATATCCACGCTGGGTGAATTCTCTGAAGAGCTCGGACTCTCGGTACGCTGGGCAGCCTGGTGGGTTTAGGTCACTCCTAGCATCCTTAGCCCACCCTTCCTCCATTTTCCTGCCCAGAAGCACAGCGGGGCACGGCGGGGGCCTTCTCTTGTTCCAAGCAATCCAGATGGGTTTCTATGCCTGGGGCTGGGACTTGGGTGGACTTTTCAGATGATACATTTCAAGGCTGGAAGACCACTTCATGCTTGTCTGGAGCAGCAGGTATGGACACCCCATTGCTGTCAGCTGGTATTTGAGAGTGACATATGGTCCCAAATGACATGTTCTGAGTTGACAAAAGGAACTTAATAGGGTTGGGGAGGCTCCCACTGCTATTCTCCTCTGCAAGTCACCCAAACATTCCCAGCATCCGATTTGTCCTTTGAAATCCCCTTAACAGAGAACATACAGGGTAAGGTTTGGACTTCAGGAAGCTTTTGTGAGAGAAACCCCAAGGATAAGAGTACTACAGGGGTTACCCTGGGAGAGAAGAGCCTCAGGGTATGATCCCCATCTCCCCAAACCTGAATGGTCTTCTCCTAAAGGAGGAACTAGACTTGTTCGCACCCACGTGACAAAGCTGGGAAAAATATATGGACTCAGAGATCAGTTCAATGTAAGGAAACATTTCCTAACAATCAGGCCCAGTTATACCAACAGTGGGTTTGGTAAGTGAACAGGAGTGAATAAGACCACCGGAATAAAGTGGGCCTGGGAGGAAGGAGTGCTAAGACTGGCCCAGACTTCCAGCTCCCTCGTATTGCTGAGGACAGTGAGGCCTGGAGAGGAGAAGGGGCTTGCCCAGGGCCACAGACCCAGGTCTCCTGTGCAGAGACTTTTCCCTGCACCACTCTGCTGCCTTTCAGGGTCCTGGGGCTGTCTCAGGAGGATGGGAGCAGCAGATTCCATTCCATTTGGTCTGGTGAATAACATGGAGTGTGCCGTCGGAAGTGTGTGGTCAGCCTCACTCAGGCTGGGGCAGGGCAGGCTGGCCCTGAGGAGGTCAGTCAGCTCACCGCTCCACCTGTAGCTCCCCCAGACCTTGCGGGGAGCCCATCTGCTCCCACACCCAGTCCACATAGTTAGAGACCTTCGTGTAGACTCCATAGACCTGCTTGCTGCCACATTCTTCAGGCCCCCCCCAGGACACCAGGCCTTGGGCCACCCAGGTCTGGCTCAAGTCGTCAAGGATGATGAAGGCCCCGCCGCTATCTCCAAGGCATGTGTCCTTGCCGCCCTCATAGTAGCCGGCACAGAACATGTTCTCTGTGACACTGTAGTTGCCCAAGCGGGACTCATAACTGGTTTTGCACTCGGCATGTGGCACCACAGGTAACTTGACATACTGTAGGACATCTGACAAAGTCCGCGTGCCACTGCTGATGATCTCATCCACTGTCACATTAGGATTGGAGATACCCCAGCCTGCCACTAGGCCTAGCATGTGGGGCACCGGGCCTTTGGGTTCAGGTCTTGGCAGGCAGATGGGCATGACGTGGGGTCCCAGAGGCACGGGTTCCTGCAGCTGTACCAGAGCTATGTCATGGTTGTAGTTCTGGATGTTGAAGTCTGGGTGGAGCACCACTCGGGCAGCTGAGCTGTTCACAGCGCCCGATTTGTCCCGCATATCATGCAGGCCCAGGTAGACAGTGATGTGCTCCTTGGAGACCGGTGTCACTGTGTTGTCTCTGCGCTGGGAGCGCAGCACATGGGCTGCTGTGAGGATCCAGGACTCAGAGAGCAGTGCCCCACTCCCAAACCACTTGTCATTTGGCACCCTTGAGGTGTCCTCCACCACTATCAGGGCCTGCCACGGGAAGAGGCCGGGCTCGGCATTCCTGCCCCCGATGATCCGCTTGACCAGGTTTGGCAGAGAGCGGGAGGGCTGACCACACACTGTAAAGAGAAGGAGGGAGTGGGGACAAGAGACAGAGGCTGGTCAAGTGAGCCATGTGAAAAGAGCCACTAAGAGAAATTCACCTCTCTCCCACTGCAGATTATGCCACCACAGGACCCTATTCTACATCATCGGGCCACTTTAGCCTGGAAAGCTCTCTGTGGGGTCACGTTTGACCTAAGTCTTTCTAGTCTGGCCAGCCTGTCGTCTGGACCTTCTGTAACCAGGGCCATCAATGGGTCAGCCCATTTCAGGCATGGACCGTCAGCACCTTGAACCATTTCTAGCCAGGATCACTTCTGGCTTGGGCCACATTAAGCCAGGTCTGTCTCTAGCAGTGGTCGCCTCTCCGCGTTTTTCTCCAGAAAGGCATCTAATATTCAGAAGTAGTCCACGCTGTGGGCACCCAGAAAACTTCTGAAAACCAAAGGTCATGGGCTTTGAGAGATAAAAGGAAACTGAAAGACTGTCTAGCAGGTCACAGCAAACACTGGACTGGGAGCCAAGGCACCGGAGGCCTTTGACCTGGCTTTTCTCTCCTATGTCCTGTGTGACTCTGTATAAGTAAATTGCCTTCTCTAGATTTAATTTTTGATCTGCTAAACGAGGCAGCTGATCAAGATGATCTCCAAGGGTCTTTTAAATTCCTTTAATTTTTATTTCATTTGCTCTGGTCCCCTTCATTTTATAGGTGAGTAAAACTCTACAGAGGTTAAGTGGCTAGCCCAAGGTCCCCTGGCTATTCAGATAAATAGTGGGGGCCTAACTAGATTCTAAGGCTGATGTCCTGTATCCTACAATACCACATCATATGTAAAGATTACGTGGTGGGCCCTCTAGCCTTTTTTCTCTAGTATAAAGGGCTCATGCTGTGAATGGGTGCCCAGGGTATCTAAGGATAGGGAAAGGTGGCATAATCTACAAGCAATGATGCATGGGCCCTGTTCTGAGCCACCCATCATTGCACCCATGAACCCTGTAGTACCTTCACAGGAAGAAGAAAGGTCTGATCAAACTTCGTTCCACTGAGTTGTACCCCGAGCATGCACATGCACCACCAGCCTCCTGCAGCCAAACACCTTTGGCTCATGAACAGAGGGTCTTCAGTATCGGACCCCACTGGCTAAGAACGGGTTCACATTGGCGCTTCCCAGCCTCGTTCTTAGGCCTGGGAAGTAACCCTGGTGTAAATATGGGCCTTCTCTTGGTTCAAATGGTCAGGCTATACTTCTTGGCCCTGGAAACTATCAACAATCCTTTAAAGACCAAAGAGCATTTGAATGTTCTTGGCAACTTTGGTAGGTCAGGCTTTCAGAAACCTAATGCTTTTCAGATGTTCTTCTTCCTGATGCCAAATGTGTTTTATGTGATTCTGAGGGACCATGTGTTCACCCCAGGCCAGATGTGAGCTGGCCTTTGCTAACTCTCTGTGGTCTGGCCTCTCACAGTTGAAGGCCAGGCTCCCAATTACAAGCAGCAGCCTACAAGGTGACATCTCAAGGCAGGTCTGTGATTAGCCCGCAAAATGACTCATCTAGTGCCAAAAGGCCCTCATCTGGTGAAAGACATGCCTGTGGCTTAGTCCATGATCAGAACAAAGCCAGTGCTGAATGATGCCTTCTTCCAGCCAAGGTGCCAGCGGCATAACCTGGGTCACAGAATGTCAGAGCTGGGGAAGCATGGAGAACAGCTAATTTACAGATGGCGAAACCAAGGTTTGGAGAAGTCAAGGGACATACTCAAAGTCAGTGGCAGAACCAGATGTAGAGTCCATTTCTTGAACCTCTAGCTTCATTTTCTCTACAAAAGACTGTTTTTCTTCTTGATATGCTCTTGTAATTTTGAAAGGTCGAATGATAAAACAAGCCTTTAAGAGGGCTCACTGACATGGGGCCTTTCTTTTAAGCTGACACCATTCTACATCCTGTCTTTCCTGGGAGAAAGGAATCTTCTTGAAATACTATAGCTTCTGTGCTGAAGCCAGACTTGGGCTCTAGGAGACTGGAGGTGCTGAGGGAGGAATTTTAAAACAAAAATTTGATATTCTAAAATTTGGGGTTCATGAGGAGGCATAAAATACAATCAGAATCAAGAATGGCTCAGCATTGCTTGTGCTGACATCCAAAGTCTTGGGTTCACCTTCTAGCTCTGCCTCTGGGTAGCCTTTCTCTTGGCAACCTTGGATAAATCATATCTCAATGATTCTTGGTTTTCTCATGTGTAAAATAAGGGACAAATACTATTTGCTTAACAGTGTTCTTGGAAAGATAGATTTATGATGACCAATGAAATGGTTTTCTCCATTTTGGCTTGCTTCTGGGTTCAATCTCGGTGTTTTAGGAGGAGAGAATTTATAAATCTCTGGTCTGGTCAATGATATGTCATGGTTCTGCTCAACACCAAATGTTAAAATAATTTTATGACTCATATCCAAGATGTTCTATATGAATATAGAGGATGATGACCCTTAAAAGTTGTGGAATGTCATGGATCACAACTTGGTTCTGCTCCCTCACTTCTGGGGTATGGAATCCTAGCCCCAGAAAGGTTATATTACTTACCAACGATCACAATTAGGGGGAAATAATAGCACCGGGACTAGGACCCAGGCCCTTGACTCCCAGCTCAGTGCCTTTTCCCCTTCCAGAGGTCGCAGCATGGCCGCCCAGGATAGAATTCACCTGCAGTGCTGTTTTATTTGGCCCAATGGCATCTTAGCAAAATAGAGATTTGTCTCTCCAGTTTGTCACAGCTCCACTATTCCCCATTTTCTCTGAGGCTTGACCAGTTGTGTAAAGCCTTGGGTGTCTTTCTGGCTAAACCTACATGAAGTGACTGGGATGTGTAGGGTGTGGGTAGGTTGACCTTTCCCCTGTTTTACCACCTCAAGAATTCTTTCTTAAGCATAAGGTACTCCTATGTGAAGTCTTCCTAACCAGTCCTCACCCCTCCACTCCCAGACAAGCACATGTCATGACTTCCTCCCTCTTTCAGACTTCATAGCTCCTATCATGGCCAAAACAGATTCCCAAATGCTGACACTTCCTTCAGTTCCTAAGGATAATGGTAGATGGCTCCATAGCCTTTCCATTTTAATTTCTAATTTAACATCTAGAAGCCTACTGAGTGATATTGAGGGTTACTAAAATGTAGCAGATAATAATATTATCTCCTTCTACCTAACACTCCAATTCAGTAAATACCGATGCCACACAACACTTAGCCATGCTGCGAAGCTCTCTATAGATGCCAACATGCAGACAGAATTAGTACTGCTGCTCATGCTGCGTTGAATGGTTTTCTCTTTCAATTATTGCTATTCTCGCTTTTTTTAAAAGCATACATTTCTGTGTTGTGACTACTAACTTTAATTTTTGTGGGTTACTAGAGTGTACATTTAGGACTAGAATTTTCTAATAAGTCGAATGCAATACAGACATATGTGTGCCATGAGTGTGATGCAAATCATCCATACTTTTCATGCTAACACAACAATCTACACCATATCCCCTAAACCCATAGGCACAGTGATGCTCTCTGTTCCCAAAAGTCTTTCATTTTGAAGTGGGTCTGTTGGTAAGCCACAGGGAGACAGCAGTCAGAAGATTTGCATACACTGATCTTTGAATGAACTTAACTCTGTCCGATAGTTGTTATCTGATGTTTGTTTCCGCAGTGAGTGCTTGAAGATGGGGTGCCTACTTTCTTGATTTTCCTGACACACACAAACTATGTGGGATAAAAACTTGGTGTGAAGGGAGCAGAGCTGCAGAGAGAAGAGAGAGAAAGGCTCCTGGCCTGATGAAACAGGTGAAGGTAGAGGCTGGTTGGTTTGAGAAGGTGTGAGGCTGAGCTTCTCTGACCTTTGACCCTCACAAGGTACCTTAAAAAACAATCAAGTCATCATGCCCCTTACTCCCCTGCTTCACTAACAGCCAGAGCACCTGAGGCCCAGAGGTCTTG
Source organism: Mormoops blainvillei (assembly GCA_004026545.1). Taxonomy (NCBI): domain Eukaryota; kingdom Metazoa; phylum Chordata; class Mammalia; order Chiroptera; family Mormoopidae; genus Mormoops; species Mormoops blainvillei. Next base: position 206,168 of record PVJD01000221.1, on the reverse strand, counting down.
AATAGGAAACCTTGAGGCAGAGGACTTGAGGGTAAGGTACCTGGCAGGCAGGTGGGCTGGCTTCTCCCCAGTACTTCATTCATCCAGACTCCTTGGGCAGAACAGGTATATATACCTGGGAGAGTGAAGAAAGATCAAAGAAAAGGGAGAAAGTGGTTGATTTAAAGCACATGAGAAATGGATCTGGGCTCTTAATTCCTCTACGGTGGATCACTGCAAGTTTTCCAAATCGTCTTTCTAACACCGTTCCCTCTGAGCCAGTCCTCTCTGCAACCTGAAGGCTCTTTCCAAAATGAGACTCTGACCATGTCCCTCCTCTGCTCAGTATCACCAATAGCTCCCTATTGTTCTCAAAAACAAACACCACATGCTTCAGCATGGTATCCAAGGCTCTGCGCAATCTGACTCCCGCCTGCCAGTCTGGGGGCTGCCCATCCCCTCCCAGCCCTGCCCAGCTTCTCATCATTAGTCACACAGGCCTTGGTTCACACAGTGCTCTGCGGTACACTCGCCCTTCCCTTCCTTCTCCACTTAACATATTCTTTAATGAACCACACATATTTATGTCTATCATCTCATCTGAGTCTTACAGTAGCTCTGTGAGCTATATCTCTGCTCCCTTTTGAAGTGGGGACTTGGGGGCTTTGATAAATTAGGAGAATTTTCTTATTACTAGTCTGTGGCAAAGGCAGAACTGATGGGCCTTCCCATCTATCTCCCTGAGGGTTCCTTCTCTGTGGCAGGCTGTGAGTATATATGTGTGGGTATAGGGTTGTCACATGGCCTAACTCTTGGGGTACAGGCCTGAACCAGGGAGGGGCAAGGCTTGTCTCCAGGGGTTTTTTCCTTCCTATCCCTTCCAAACTGTGGCCAACTGACTCACTGTTTCAGCCCCCAACCTAACCCTGAGACCAAGAGGGTGTGAGGTGGGAGGGGGCCAATTTAGCATACAGGGCTCACCTGTGATATTGTGGGACATCTTGTAGTAGGGCTGCTGACAGGAGTATCTAATCTCAGATTTGTATGTGGTGAGGTTGTTCCTTGTGGCGAAGGTGACCAGCCCATGTTCCAGCTCTGCCGGGGCTCCACAGTCTGCAACTGAGAGGGAAGAGAGTGAGACCCCGCAGCTACCCTTTGCTGCTCTTCCTGAGGCTATCTAGTAGGTCTGTTTCATACAGATGTGCAGGTTGTGCATAACACACAACTTTAGTAAGCCAGGTAACTTACACCTTCAGTAAACTGTGAGGACGATGCTCCAGGGATTGTGGAGGGCGCAGCCTGTGCGATCGTCAGTGGTCTTGCTGCTGGGCTCTCTACCATTTATTGTGTGGTCGACTCACCTGGCCTGACGTCAGTTTCAGGGCAAGGGCAGGTCTGCTGAGATTTAAGCAGCCCCATCTCTTCCCCTCCAGGGCCTGTTTCTTGACTTCCAGATTTATTGTGCAATCCTCTTAGCCTCTCCTGCCCGAGCTTGAAACCTATGGTTCAGCCAAAAAATTCTGGCTGACAAGAACCAAAGAATATTCAGTTCTTCCAGACCCAACCACACGCTGAGTAAGAGCCATTAACGTGCTCACATTGAAGCTTAGCAAAAAAAAAAAAAAAAAAAAAGTTGATAGAAAGAAACCCACCACAGTCCCACCCTGCTGGCTCTCTGTAGACAGAAGTCAGGAGGTAGGGTCAGGGTGGACCAACTTTTAGTCTTCGCCTGCTACTTTTCTGCAATCATTGGTGTCTGGACATCGAGGCGTGCTGTAAGATGAGACCAAAGATGCCTGCTCCTAAGATGTGGTCTTAGGGGAGAGTGCCCATCCAGCCATGTCTCAGGGGAGTTTCCGGCACTGTTAGAGTCCATTACAAATCTGCCAGGGGCCAGGTCAGAGGCTGAGGACCCAACTTGTCAGTGTTTCTCCATGAGGGTGGTATTTCTCCATTAGGGGTGGTGTTCATTTCCAAGGCAATCCTGATCTTAGACCTAACAGCCTCTCCCAAAGTTGAAAAACCACAGAACCTCACAGTTGCAAAGAAATGTTAAGGCAGGTAATCTAGAATATCATTACAGATGAGCTCAGAGAGTCGACTTGACTAGTCTAAGGTCACATAGTGTGTATGGTCAGGGACCTAGACCTGACCTTATACTCAGTGTTTTTTAAATAAACCAAACTCGTGGTTCTTAAGGGTCTGTTTTCTAGTTGAAACTGCCTATAATCATGTTAGCTGGATAATGATGGACACGAGTTGTCAATCTTCTGATAATTTCAGAGGACTGCATTCCAAGGCCCTGGTAGTATTTCCAGAGTTTTCCTCTTCCTGGACTTTATCTGCTCACCATGGGAAACAGAGACGGGACAATTTACCCCTGAAACTCTATTTAGATATTATGACCTTTAACTTTAGGACTCCAGATTCATCTGTTTGCTTGAACAGAGAGTCGTCAAACTTAAAATATGGTTCACTCCAAGGCCCCCCAGGGTGGAGCAGAAGGTGAAGGGTAGGAATAAATGCAGGTCCTTCCTACTCATGAGGGAAAGCAAAAGCCAGGAGAACTGGTGTGTGTTTTTTCTTGGACTCCAACCCCTCTGGACAAATTGTTCCCTTTTGTGTTCATCATTCAATATAGACACACTTTTCTACTCTGTGAGGAGAGCATGTGAAGGTGAGTACTAGGCCAGCAAGAAGTGATAATATTTATTATTGAAAGCTATCAACAGTTTTAAATGTGTTTACCTGCTGAGTCTCAAATCAGATTTTTCTTCCCATTTTAGGAAATGCCATAGATCGGTGCCTGGATCTTGGTATACTCTCGTCTCCCTTAACTTTGTTCTAGCAGTTCATTTTGCCTAAGGTAGCCTCCAGACCTGATATCTAATTCCAGGTGGAGGAATTTCAGGGTCAGTCCTAGACATGGCGAGGTGGTCAGGCTATGTGATGTGGCCAGCACTGGTCGGGAGAACTTTTCAGGGCCTGCTTTCACATCGCTCCAGAAACGTAACTTTGTTTACTGTTAACGGTGGTCCTATAACCGTATAGAGGAGGTGAACATAGTGGAATATGGGTCACTTCAGCTTGGGTTAGGGTGAGCAGGGAAGGAGTGCACCACCTCCCCAAGTCTGTGTGGAAGGCAAAGAGCCATGTGTCTGTGTCCTGGTGACAACTTCCCTTTTTGAGAGGCCTGGCACCACCAAAGATGAGCACCGAGAGCAGACTTGACAGGTCTAAGGTCACATAGCATGTACGTTAAGGAACTAGACCTGATCTTATACTCGGTGTTTTTTAAATAAACCAAATTGGCGATTCTTAAGGGTCTGTTTTCTAGTTGAAACTGCCTGTAATCATATTAGCTGGGTAATGATGGACAGGTTCTGTCAAAGATATCCAGACTCTGCTCCCTTAGCTAGTCTATTACCTTCTTGGCTTTAGGAAGAGCTGCATCCTTTCCTCTAAAGCTTCCTCTGGCCTCTTCCACACTCTGGAATCAAAGTGCCCTTCCCTTTCCCATTTTCTTGGCCTCCCGTTCTCATTATTCTCTGGGATGGGATGCACACCACCCCCTGTCCCATCTCCATTGTCACTTTTCCCTGCCATTTGTTTTCTTCCAGACACGAGTTTCTTGACCTGTCACCTTGAGCACTCTTTGCCACAATTTGGAGGTTTCCTACAGAATCACAGCTGTTGGTTCAACTCAGGGATGGCCCACCCTCCCACCCGGCCTCATCTTCATCCTTCCCCTCGGTGCACGGATGTTCCAGCATCACAGACCCTTCCTGTACCTCTCTTTCGCCTACTGTTTTCCCCACATGGGAAACCGTGTGTGTCCATGCTCTGGCCACCCTCCAGGCCCTACACATTGCTTTTTGTTGAAAGCCTTTTGTCATTCTTCTAATCAGATAGAGCCTCTTCCATATTTCTCTTTGCAGAGTGCTCTATTTATTGACCTCTCTCTGATGTATGTACCTTATGTTGCCTGGTATTATAATTATTAGGGTCCATTCCAAAACTTCTGCCTAAATTGTAATTCCCTCTAGCGCACGGAGTACAATATCTGTTACACTCAGTGAACGAGCAAAGGTGCTGGGCTAAAAAAAATACTGATTCAACCAGAGCTTGTATTTCGTGACCATCCCATATCCTATCTTAAGGGCACCCCTGCTCTAGGCTGGCACCGCAGTCTCCAGGCTGCTCCTTGTCCACCCTTGCGGGATCCTGCCCTCCTTCAGAGGCCATTTCATCACCAAATTGACTAGTAGTCACAACGCAATGCAAATGTTCTCTGATATGTGTGTCCAGATTTTGTTCGAGCTGAAGCAGAGACTTCCAGCATGCTGGCTGCCACTCTGCAGCCCTTGTCACTACTTATGACCCAGGAATGTCCTATGGTACTCGAGCTGAGGACTGCTGCTCTCAAGTGTGATACCTATCTTTTGAAAAACTTTAATCGGTAAATTTTCAGAAATGCAAAATATGTAAGCCCCAGAAGAAAGAACCCCTGGTGATGAAATCTCAGCCCTGTGTTAGGGATACATGGAGGTGAAAATTCAGGCATGAGGATATATCTAGACTCCCTAAAAATCTAGGCTACATGAGTTATTCCTAGTTCTACCTACTCATGTTAAGAAAGTAGCAACAGGTAAAAATATTAAAGTCATAAAGTCACAGGCATTCTGGCCCATTTAAACTTGGAGTGTGGAGTGGACTGGAAAAACCAGGGCCCAGTTTGACCTGGTCAACCTAAGGCCATGTGATTATATATTATTAAACCTTGTGTCTCTAGGACCAAAGTCATTTTTCCTTTGCAAAGAACATGGTCCACTTAGAGGTGCTAAAAACAATCCCCCGTTGTCTTTTCGCTATTTTCTAGAGTAATATTTGAATAATGGGTGAACCCTCAAAAGGGATTGTTCTCATACATGCAGGAGTTTCAACTGCTTGAGACTATGTTGCCTTGTTTAGCATCCTTTCTAATCCACATTGAAATGGGGAATGGAGTGTTGGCGGGTAGGGAGGGGCAGAGTAGCTCTGGGACCCCGGGGCTCTTGTGAGTGATCCGTTCCTGGATGTCTGCATTGTGTGGGGTCCAGTCATTCACTTGGTCACTTGTTCTGACTCGCTCTCCACATCCATTTCGGTATCTGCCACCATGGTGAAGATCAAAGAGGGGTCAGTGGGTCCAGAGAAAGAATGCAAAGAAAGGAAGGGAGAGAGAGAAAGAAGAGAAAGAGAAAAATTAGCAAGCAAAGCAGAAGCAGTTCATGCAGGAAATACAGAAATCACTCCACCAGAACTGATTGAGAATGCACGGTTTAGGCACAGCCAGTGTGAAGAACAGTTTCGGGTTGTGGAATTTGTGCCATTCAGAGAATTTGCACAGTCATAAATGCTGGCTCCGGAGGATTATGACATTCTACCACTGGAGTGAGCTTCGGATTCATCTGGTCCCCACCCTCCTTTAAGAGATGGCGTTCAGAGTGGAGCAAGGCTTGTCTGGGGTCACTGTAGCAAGGTGGTGGCAGGGCCAGGACAGCAACCAGGAATTTCTACTCCCTGCTCTGGAATAGGTTTCTGCGCAGCGCACATGCTTCCTGTATGTTCCCACCCCTTCCCCTACCATCCGTGTGGACTCTCAGCTTCTGAGTCTTGTTCATCTTTGCATCTCCCCTAGGACCCGGTGCGTGCCCAGGTCAGAGCGATGGTCAATAAATACTGACTCAGTGAGCGAGCAGAGGTGCTGGGTGTGTCTAAATAGGGATTCTAATAGTTCTAACCCAGGCTGTGCTGGGAGAACCAGGCCATATTAGGGGGGGAAATATTCCTCTTTTCTTTGGTACAGAATGACAGGCTCTTTTATACACTAACAAAAGTCACATAAAAGAATACCATTGTATATAGCAGTGCCTTATTCTCTCAACACTTTTGTTAAAATAAAAAGTGTGTCTTTCATCAGGGAAGAACATTTTTATTAAAGTTCCCTACTTCCCAGAAACATGAATGAGAAAAACCAAACCTCTTCCTAGTGAGAGAGTTGGGGGGCGGGGGTGGACAAAATAAGCTTTTATTGAGTTTTTACTTGTTCCTGGTGCTCTGCAGTAATTATATGCACATTAACACAGTCCCTAGAGTAAGCAAGGATGTTTCTCGGCCTCAAGAAAACTGAGTCCAAGAGTCTGAGTAAATTGTTTAGGGACCTTCAACTGCTTGAGTCTGGATTTGAACCTAGAAGTTTCTGACTCCAAAGACACATTCTGTCCTCTACGCCCCACACTTCCTTTACCTCTCCCTCCTCCTGAACAGCCCCTTGCTTGGGCAGAACTCAACCACAGCAGTGCACACGAGCCACATGCTGGAGGAGGTGGCAGACAGGTCTGCTGGCATTTGAGCTCCTCCATGTCCGAATCTTGTCTTTTCCACCTGATTTCCCCATAGGCCTCTGCACAGGCAGCCAGTAAATGTTTGTATAAACTTTTTGTTGAAGCTATAAAATGCTTCCCCTCCCCCGCCCCACACTGGGCTCTGACTCCAGCCACATCATCATATAAAAAAAGGAAAATTAAAAACAAGCGCACTCTGTTCCAAAGTTCTGCCTGGGATTTGTCTCAAGGGAGCCTCACCCTGACAGTGTCCCCTTGGGGCAGTGGCAGTGGATCTGCCAGCCCAATGGATAGGAGCCACTGAGGAGACAGGGGACAAGGACACCACTCCAAAGTTTACATGAAGTAATGAACTAGGGGTAGGCAGGACCTGTCCTAATTTTGACTTCTCACCTGTCCATTCTAAAGTAAATCCTCCTTTCTGTCCCTGTGCCTCCTCTCATTACTGTTGCCATAGATGAGGTTCCTAAAATTGTGGTCCTTATAAATCTTGCATCAAAATTACCCGGGTAGGGGAAGAGGAGATAGTGGCTAAAAACCTGTATTTTTATAAAGCTCACTAGGTGATTTAATGGGCTACATTACGTTAGAATCACCAGGATAGATCCTAGAATATTAAAGCTAGTTCAACTCTTTATTTTATAGTTAAGGAGAAGGACCTTGTCCGTGGTCATAGAGCAGGTTAGGAGCAGAGACGAGGCAAAAACTCTGGGCCCCAGGAGCCATGCAGAACGGCGTCCCCTGCTTCACACATGTCACAGTTGTTTTGACCCCACAGCCCTAACACATAAGCTGTCCCAGAAGACTTAGTGACTATGGCCGACAGCCACATAGAGACTGGCAAGGTCACTCAGCTCTGGGCACTGGGGACAAAATAGTTTCCTGAGTTAGCTATTGACAGAGCTAGTTTCAAACCTGGAGACACGCTATTCCTTTAGCAAGTTTGGCAACCTGTCTTCAGGCAGAGGGAGAATTAGTATTTAGAAAGTAAAGTGGGGCCCACAAGAAGGTTATTCTGGAACTCTAATGTCTTATTGCTGAAAGAAACATTAATAGCCTTTTTTGTCCAATCCTCAAGTATCTGTTGAATTCCTGGCCCCTTTCCCTTAAAGTGCACCTGTCAAGCTGTCTCCCTTGTATGGTCTCTGCTCGAATCCCACCAGTGCTGGGGAGCTCATTGTCTTTCTAATCAACCAACTTGGTTTTCTTACTTTTACAGGTGGGAATCTTGTTACTCCAGGTGCCGTCCTTCAGACACTCGATCTGGAATGTGTCCATTTCCACATTATCCTAGGGAGAAACATGAAGAAGGTGTGTGGAGAAGGAAGCAAGGTGGGGTTGCTGGTGGTTTCTCAGTAAAACCAGCTCAAACTATAAACCCGGGTATCCTAAACTGACATTTTCAAACCATAAGCCTCTAGGGGCAAGCTTGACCATAAAGGATAGATAGGTGCTGAGCTTATATTTCCTGCTCCTACCTGGAGAGAGTCAAAGGCTGGGTGTGAGAAGGGGTTTGGGCAACTCTCCCTGAAGGGAAACCTGTACCCTCGACTAGGCTTTCAGAGCAGGGGCTCTCCATCCTGAGCAAGCAGCAGCATCCCTGAGGACTTTTGCATGGATTGCTGGGCCCTACCCGCCAAGTTACAGATTCATTGGGTCTGGCCTGGGGACCAAACCTTTGCATTTTTAACAAGTGAAGTGATGCTGCTGTGGGAACCCCACTTTGAGAACAATTCCTCGAGAGCAGTGGTCCTCTAGCTTGGCTCACATCAGACGCAGCTGGGCAACATAACAGAAAAACCAATCACTGGTGCCATCCCAGAGATTCTGCTTTCATTGAGCTCAGGTGGGCCTGGGAGGGGGCTTTGTTTTTTAAATTAAGCAAGTGATTCCTAGGGGAAGGGGTGTTTCAGAAGGTGGGGGAGTGAGCAGTACCTGTCTGCCACCTCTGAAATCTCTGCTTTCCCCCACCCCCATTTCCCTCAGTAAACTTCAAATATTTTAAGGTTGTTTGTCCTGACAGTAGGGCTGAGTAGTTCTAGATTTTTTGAGACTGAAACCAGCCTACGCCCTAACAAAAGACTTCTGTGCCACTTCCAGAAGTGAGAGCCTTGAACACATGCCTTGAATTTTCAGAAGACTGGAATTTCTGGAACATTTCGGAGGTTTATGGGGAAGCTAGAAAATATTATGGTGGGACCATTACAAGCTCTAGAAGCCCATGTGGCCTGGGAGGCTCTGGGGCACTTCTCTGGCCTGGTGGCTCCCACTCTTCAGGCAGGACCCTGTACCTTCAGCACTTTGTAGCCGGTGTCACAGCTGACGAGCACCTGGTCTTTGAAGAAGTACTTGGCTTGCAAAGGCTCGATTTTCCCATGCACAGGAGGCTGTAGCTCTGGGCACTCCTTCCCTAGTGGGGAGCAATGGAAGAGCAGCAGGTGAGAAAACAAGGAAAAGCCAGGCAGCGGGAGGCCAGTCCCTAGACCGCCGGGTGTGATGGGGGCGGAAAAACTGCACACGGAACTGGGTATTAGGGGCCGGGACCTAACGAGTCTTGAAGAAGCCTTACTGGAACCTTGAGCTGGTCACTTTTCGCCTTGGACCTCTGTTTCCTCATTTGTAAAATGAGGCAGTCGACCAGAAGATCTCAGCAAAACTCAAGGGCAAAGAGCACACTCAATAACATTGAGTGCAACCCTCGCCTGATGCTTTTTTTTTTTAATAACATCTTCCAAAGTAGATGTTAAACATCTACTTGCATTCCTACAGTGACAGGGAGCTCAATACCTTCCCAACCTGTACCTTTCATACTAGATTCCTCTGATTGAAGGGGGAGGAGTTTCATATTCAACTGAAATCGATACCATTGCCTTTTTTACCCAGCAGGTGCAGTTTGCCCTCTTGGGGAACTCGGGACCACTCCGGTGGCTGTTTCTCCCCAAGACCATTCCTCAAAGTGTTACTATGATCGTATGCCTCTGATTCCTCCCTTCAAAAGGCTAAATCAGGCAGGACTCCCATGCCTGGGGCTATGCCTGACATTTATTCCTGCATAAACTCTTCTTTTGTTGATATTCTCACTTTTCTCCCCAGAACTGGGCGCGGAACTTGATAATGCAGGCCAGGCCAGGGGATTGGAGTTTATGAATTGAATTAGTCATGCCCATCTGTGGTCTTGTCACTGATTTCAGTTATTATATACCCCTTGGGTCAAACGGCTCTATCAGCGTTTGGCAGGGACTGGTTGCCTTGGGGTACAGGGACTGCGGGCTCTGCCCGTCTGGGGGAAACACAGAAGGCGAGCTGCCACAGTGGACCCTGTAGAGCAGCAGGCCCACACCCACATCCCTGCCTCAGACTCGCCGAGGGCTGGGGCTGGAAGGGTCCTCTCCAGGCCCAGTGAGTCACAGTGCGAGCGGGTGCCATTCAAAAACCAAGTTTTGCTTTTTTAATCCCCATGTGATTCTGAAAGACAGCAAATCCAAACACATCATCATTGCTGCCCTTAACCCCATTTTATTGATGAGAAACTGAGTCAGAAGAGAGCATGTGCCTTGGTGTACTCGGTGGCAGAACTGGGAGTCCTGCCACAACCTCAGAGAAGCCCCAGGCCTGCACCCCCCATCCCTCAGCCACGGCTCCAAGAGGGCTGAGCCTGATGACCAAGTCACCTGTCGCCTTGTATGAGAGCTTCCAGCCCCGGTTCTCGCCTGAGTTGTCACTGCGGAACAGGATTAGGACGTTGTGGGTCTGGGTATTGATGGGTTCTGGGGCTTTCTCTCCACAGAAGGGTCCCAAAACTTTTGGACCAGCTTTAATCTGCAAGAGTCAAGACAGAGAAAAAAGGGGTCACAACAGAGCAGCAGTGGCTGCTGCAGGGACCCCCTCTACGCTGCACCTGGGGTTTCCTGGAAGCCTTCGTGTGAGCCCTGGTACATGCTCACTCACGTTCCTAGTGGCCATGACTATTCACCAGATCGCTCCACTTCCACTTCCCCATTTCCGGTTTACAATGGCCTGACAGTGGCCAAGGCAGGCTGATCATCGGCTGCTCTAAGATGAACATATTATGACTCAGGAAGGGACAGAGCCTTGTTCAGGTGCACAGGATACAAAAGGCCTCTGCTCTCAAAGAGCCTGCAGTCTAGTTGGGGGAGTCTAACGATAAGTATATGCTCTACATTTATAATTGATATAGTAAAATCTGTGTCACCTATTAATTCATCATTGGTATGATAGATAGTAACTTTAAATAGGTGACCAGGGAAGGCCTCCTCCAGGAGGTGAGTCTGGATTTGAGACATGCAGGATGAGTAAGAGCTTGTCATTGGAGGAGGAGGGGAGAATGCTTTCCAGGCAGAGAAAACAGTGTGTGTGAAGGTCAAGGTCAAAGGAGGGAAAGATCTTGGAAAGTGTTAAGAACAGGAAGGAAACCAGTGTGGTTGGAATAGAGGGAGTGCCACGGCATAAATGAGGTTGAAAAGGCAGGCAAGTGCCACAGCGCATTGAGGAATTTATGCTTGCTTTCTAGGACAACCTTGATCTAATCTGACTTTTACAAAGATAAGCCTGGATGCTGTGGGAGAACAGAAGAAAACCAGCTAGAAAGCTTTGTACCTGACCAGGAGATAATGTGCTTTGGACTAGGATAGAGGCAGTGAGATGGAGGAAAGGGAATAGACACTATTAGCTGATGCAGATTTCCCAACTTCCAGGCCTGGGTCCTTCCTATGTCTTTAACTCTTTTCCTTCTCTCTCTGCAGATGAGAACTCTTTAACCCTCATTCATTCAGTGACTTCTACAATCCTTGGTGATATCCTCATCTTGTCACCCTTACTGTAGAGAGAGGAAAAAGTAAAGCCTGAAGAGTTTTAAGTATCTGGATAAGCCTCACTACAGAGCCCCTGGAAAACTGTGTGTGGTGTGCAGAATTCTGAGGTGGTCCCCATGACCTTTACCCCTGGTGCTACTACATGATGATGTTATGTTATGTGACAAAAAGGGTTTTGCAGGTGGTCAAGCAGCTAGTTTTGTATTAGGGAAGATCCCTAGGCTGGATCTGATTAAGCTGGTAGATGTTATATTAAATAATTACTCTTTGGGAAGTAAGCTGCTTGGTTCCCTATCCTGGGAGAAGGTAGAGGGCAAGAATATCGATTTTCCCAGTTTGGCAAGATTTTTCAGCATCTCCAGGGCAAAGGTCCATTGCAGGCTTACCTTGATGTAGTCATAGGGGCAAGGCACCTCTGGGTGGTCCTCGATGTCAAAAATGTCCTCAAACTGCAGGTTGATCATGAAACCTTCCTCCAGTCCGATCACGTAGAAGCATTCGGAGCTCTTGGGGTAAGGGTTGGGGAAGTCAGGGCTGGTGATGACTCCAGTTCTCTGGGTAAAGAGGTTGTCACTGCACTCCACTGTGGAAAACACACCCGAGCAAAGTGACACATCACACCATTTCCACAGACACTCCTTTCTTATCTGTTACTGCATGGTTTCCCAGTGGTCCCAAGGGGTAAGCAGGAAAAGGAATCATTATTCCCATTTCACAGATGGGGAAACTGAGGTTCAGTGAAGTCACATATCTAGTGATTTGCAGAGTCAAGGCTCAAAGGCAGTGAGTGTGATAAGCTTTCTCATCAGATTCTCTGCCATTGGTCGGGGGGCGGGGAGGGACCTAAGATGGGACGATTTTGAGATGGAGTGTTTGCAAGGGGGATGTCTGGACTGGTTTTGTCCTGCTCTCCCCTCAGTTCAGAGCTCCTTTAGGTTTCCGCTCAAAGCCTGTCTTGATCCCTCACATGCACCCTCACTCTCCGGCTCCTGGCCCTGCTTCATTTCCCTTCATGCTGCTGACCACTGCTTGCCATTATGTGATACATTTGTTCGTGGAATCTCTTGCCCCCACTAGACTGTTGGTCCTCTGAGCTCAGGGATTCTGCTTTGTCCCCACTGCATTTGCTGCACCAGGCACTCAGGGCCCTGGAATCCTGGCCATGGTTTAGCTCTGCTGAGGTTTGTTTGTTTGTTTATTTGTTATTTATTTTAATCCTCATCTGAGGTTATGTTTATTGATTTGAGAGAGAGAGTGGGGGAGAGAGAGAGAGAGAAAGACATCAACGTGAGAGAAACATTGGTTGCCTCCTGTACGTGCCTTAACGGGGGATTGGACCTGCAACCTAGGTGTGTACCCTGACTGGGAATCAAACTGGCAGCCTCTCGGGGTATGCAATGGCACTCCAACCAACTGAGCCACCCAGCCAGGGCATCTGCCGAAGTCCATCTACCAAAGAACCTCTGTCCTTGGGCTGACCCATCCTAGATCTAGTATGTCAGTCCTTTCTAAGCATTTGTTCATCCTGCTCATTTGTGAAAGAGTAAAGTATGGACCAGACAAGGGGGGCATGATTAACTCGAAGTACCACCACTCTGAGCTGTAGAACAAGGTTTAGGTTGAAGTTACTTGAATTCCCACCTGTTTTTATTTTCTTCTCCAGGCATTCTCATGGCAATGACATTGCCCCAAAGATGGTTAAAATTGGTTCTTGGTTGGGGAGAAAGTCTTACTTTTTTAAAATGAATGTACATAGATAGATATATCATATACATGCAGTATATCTGTGGTATTAAAATTTCATGGGTAGGGACAGATATTAGGAAGATTAGGAAGGCCATGTTTTAAAAAGCTCCTGGAGACACAGGTAAAAATAAGAAAAGAGATCAAGAAATCTCGCTCATTCTTAGCCTCCACTGTACTCAACTTATAGTAGATGCTCAGTAAAAATGTATTGAATGGAAACAACAGAAAATTTAACCTTCTAGAACATAACTCTTCTATGTGCCTGCTCTCTAATGATGAGTATACAGGGTTTTTATTCAGAAGGAAGTAGAAGCTTTTGAAGGAGAAAGGAAAAGAATTCTTGTTTCCAGCCTTGTCCTCCTCCAGGGACCCCTCACTCTGCGTCGAAGTGATTTTTCCGAAACGCAGATCCTTTTCCTGCACTTAAACTAATTATTGGTAATTCCCCAAACATCCCAGATTCTATCAGGTCTTGGAAGGTTGTGGAAGCTGTTTTCCCTGCCTGAAATTCTCTCTTTCTCCTTCTTCTTTCGTGTCTGTCAAGGTCATGTCTGTCATTTCCGGGAAGTGTTTGCCCACTCCGCAGGCAGACTCAGGTCTGATTGGGCTGTGGCCACACTTCTTGTACAGCATGTACTACTTTTAACCATTTTCTTGTGTCACCCACTAACCAAGATGGTCCTCCTGGAAAGTAGCGGAATCCCTTTGTTTGTCCACCTATGCCTAGGCAGAGACTACGGGAGAAAGGGCGTACAGATGAACGATGCAAACAGATAGGAAAAATGAGATGTTTTCTTGCTGTTTCTGTCTTTGCCTCTCTTCTCCCTCTTCTTTCCCTTGGACCAAGGTTCTCTTTGTCACAGAAGTACTTGAGTGCCATGGAAGAGAAGAGAGGGCTAGTTCCTGGCTCAGAGTGAGGGGACTGGGAAACCTGTTCTCCTTAACTTGGCCTGACTGCTGACCTAAAGTAGGAGAGGAGAGAAGGAGAAAAGGGCGGAGACTCCTGCTGCCCAGGAAGAGATGGCCCAGTCGCTATGGCTGCTGGGCATTTCAGCAGCATCTTCCACGTGGTACCTGGAGGCACAGCTCTCTGGCTTTGTTTTTCATTGTTCCCACTGCATATCTGCCCAAGCCTCCCTCATCGGATTGGAAAGTGTGACACATAATGGTGACGAGTAGGGTCATCCCTGGGCCCCACCTCGGCAGGTCCTGTTGTCCGTGTGGAGGATGTAGCCGAAGCGGCAGGAGCAATAGTAGCCACCGATGTAGTTATGGCAGTAGTGGTCACAGGACAGCTCCTCGTCCTCGCGCTCCGTGCACTCGTCCACATCTGCAGGGCAGGCAGGGCCTCTCAGTCAGTCCATCCATGTGGAATGATGAAGACAACAGCCAACATACACAGAACACTTAGCATGGACTATTCACTATGGCGGGAAATACATGCCTTGCGTCATTTAACCCTCACATGAAGCCCAGAATCTCTGTTAGCCATTATCTCTGTTTAACATGGGAAACTGGAACTCAGAGAGGTGAGAAGCTTACCCAAGATTACAGAGAGCCAGGTTCAAACCCGAGCAACCTGACTCCCAGTGGTACTACTATCCTCTAAGAATTGTGATAATAGTAAGCAGGACCGTTACTATGCCCATTCTATAGATAATAAAACTGAGACTTAGACGCATTAAATAACTGACTCCAAGCCACACAGATAAAAGTGGTGGAGACAGCATTCTGGCTCCAGAGTGTGGGCTATTAACGTCTACCCCACACTGCCTCTCCCTTTCTGCTGCTTACAGGGGTCGAGCCCTGTCCTAAGCATTGGAAATATGAAGACAAAAACGGTGTATGTTCTCAATCCAGTTTAAAAATGTGAACATACATTTTCCCCAAAAGGATATATAAATGGCCAAGAAGCACATGAAGAGATGCCCCGTGTCAGCAGTTTTCAGACAGATAGCTATGGGGTAGAGCAATGCAGTAAGACATTCACAGTACAATCTGGGTGCTGAGCGTACATGTGTCATTGAAAAGAAGAGAGCACAAGGCACTTTTAGTCTTTAGTGAGAAACGGAGACCTGGGGATGAGCACAGACTTCTCACTTACCCACAGCCACGTAGTGGGCATCGAAGCCCGTGAATCGCTCCTCATCAGAGAAATCTGACTGGAAAGTGATGGACATGAAGGAACCAGGGGAGAGGACCACTTCCTGGCCAGGGGTATGCTCAGTATCTGTGTTCTCGCTGCCACAGAAGATTGCCAGCAACTGGTCTTCAGTTTCTACCTTTGAGGTCAAAGAGAAAGGGAACAAGATGAATAGCTTCCCAGATTAGCTTCTCCACTGGCCTCCAGTAGAAAAGAGGTTAACATTACAGGTTAAGTCAAAGTGGCTGTTCAGTCACTGCTTCATTCATTTTGCTTAGGTCCACAAGAAGTAGCTTGACCTTTGTCATTCCCATTGAGAACCAAATGGCTACTTCATTCCTGTTAACAACCAAATGGTTTATTTGTTGAAAATAAGTCAATGTTAAAATTTGAAAGTTAGATAACCTCACAGATGGATTCTATATACAACGGACACTTACCACATTTCCAAAGAAAAGAAACTTTATATACAATATGTCATTCCTTGAGTGTTCAGAGTGTGCCTGACACTAGGCAAAGCAGGTGATGGGGATAATAAGAATCAGACACAGAGCTGTGCACAGGGAGACAGTGTTCAGGCTGATAAATACACATAGAGCTATTATTCGGCGGACAGCTGGTTTAATGGAACACAAGCCTTGGGAGCGCACTCAGAAGGAGGAGAAACAGCCCCATTAGAACGTAAGCTGCAGGAAAGCAAGACTTTGTTTTCTTTACAGATGTGTCTTCAGTGCATGGAACAGGACCTGGCACATAGCAGTTACTTGTTGTCAAGAACTCAAAGTACAAGACCCATTTTGAAAACAATGAGAAGCCAGGAAGTCTGTGGGGACTATAGGAGATGCACTTAGAAGGATAAGCTGAAATTAGATTATGGTTGACCTTGAATGCCATAATAATAAGTGACTCTTCGTTCTGTGAGTAAAGGGAAGACATTGAAAACTTTTGAACAGGAAAGCCATGTCATCAGAACTACATTTAGTAGGTAGTTTTAATAATACCAAAACTACTGGAATCGTCCAAAAATAGTCTATTCTTGCATGTGCTTGCGGTAAGACTCGGGTGCAAAAATTGTCTATTTGCTGAAAGAATTCACTACGTTGGGAAAGCCAGAGGCCCTGTGGAAATTCAGAGACACAAGCAGAGATCTTAAACTAGTTATCCAAGCTGATTGTGTGTGTTGGTTTGGGAAGCACAGTACGGCAGCTGGTTTGTATTATGCATTTGACCATGAACACTTGGCTTACTCATGACTCCATCATTTACACCTATTCCAATTCTTTTAAGCTTGTATTTGTGTTTGCAACTTCTAGACTGTTGTTTTAGCCAAGATGCATAAGAAAATCTCTCACTGAGAGTGGCTTCTGCTGCTTTCCAAAGTCATTAAAGGAAAAGTTCTCAGAGGCTGCTTATCTCTGGTAGATTCTAATGAATTCATTGTTTTGTTCTTTAGTTTAGTGTGCCTGAGTATCTCGACATTTGACACTTCTGTTTTGAAACTAACGATTTATTTATTTAAAATAAGTGGACGTTTTAAA
Source organism: Mormoops blainvillei (assembly GCA_004026545.1). Classification (NCBI taxonomy): domain Eukaryota; kingdom Metazoa; phylum Chordata; class Mammalia; order Chiroptera; family Mormoopidae; genus Mormoops; species Mormoops blainvillei. The sequence continues at coordinate 189,544 of PVJD01000221.1, read as the reverse complement.
GAAAAACAATTTGCCCTGGCAACAAAACACAAGGACAATTAATCACTAACTTTGAGAATTGAAGTGTAAACAGAAGATGAGATCATGGCTTTGCTATTTATTTCTTTTCTCTGCAGATACTAGCCAAACTCGCACCAGACTTATTACTGTAAAATGTGCCTAACTGCACGCAGCTGAAATGTCACTTCCTTGAACATTCCAGCTGGTTTTGTTTTTTTTTAATTTTTGTTATCAGAGTTTTCCAGATAGCTGAAAATTTCTAAAGAAATTTCAAAACACTTTTTGCTGTAATAGTTTTTAAAGTGCTTTATACACATCTCTGCTGTCTTAGGTGAATCACACTAACCCTTTCTGGCGGATCCAGGGACACTGTTACGAACTCTAGCCATCTTGCGGCTATTGCATTGGGTAACGCTGCTTGCCCTGCATGGAACATCTCCAGATTATAATGCCTCTGAAATTCTTAAATCTTTTTTTATGTGCTGTTTTATTTCCTGTATCTTTATGAGTTCATTAGCTGCAATATGTTGTAAAACAGAAAGCAGTTAAGCTGCTCTTCTTAGAACTTAATAAAAATAGGACTAAATAGGTTTAGGCTGTGGGCCTTGGAGAGAGCTTCTGCTATGTGCGACTGCGTGAGCTGGAGCAGACGGTCACAGTGGAGGCCGCTGCTTTGGCAGTAAGAGAAGGTGCGGTCGGAGGCCCCGGTCCCTGTTCCTGATCTGCAATTTACTGTCGTATGGCCATCTCCTCTTTAGTTCTCACTTATCTACCTAATAAAACAGGGGTTTGAAATAGCTGAGCTCTGTGTTCTCTTCCAATTCTGACATACTAGTATTCTAACAAGTCATTATATCCATATGTATGGATTCATACTTACACACTAGAAGATGGTGAGCAGGAGTTTCAACACATAAATTGCTTCCTGCTAAAGAATCTGATGAACTTGAACTTGCTTGTGGTCTATAACCATATAATACAAAAATCAGTTACTAATGAATATTGTTATCCTGAGTGTTAACACTTCAGACACAGCAACCTCCTTCCTGTAATTTGGAATCCTCAAGGTCTTTTGGGTTCTATAATGCCTTTAACATGGACACTGCCAAGTGAACCCAATCAGAGATCATTTGGATTAGGGAGAGACTTTGAATCTTCCAGGTTTGGGGACCTTTTTAAGAGGGCAGATAAACTGTCCTCACCTTCAGAGCAACCCTATTTTAGGCAGAGGTAAGCATGCCCCAGCTGAGACCCATGGGAAAATCTGATCCACACACGCCTTTAGAATAAGGAAGGAGAAAGCCCGAGGTTCTGTGAGTTCAGCCGGAGGCTCATCAGAGAGTCCTGGAACATCGGAGCTGGGGTGGGGGAGGGGTATTTAAGGACTATTTCATATGCCCCCCAAGAGGAAACTGAGGTCTAGAGAGGGGAAGTGGGGAAGTGACTTGCTTAAGAGAAGAGATATAATCACAAGCATTTTCTGATACCAGTTTTGCATTCGGAACTGTTCTGATCCTGGAGAAAGAAACCCACCAACCCGGAGCATCCATGACAAAAGACATAAACACTTTGACAAACAATTTTGCTGGCTTAAGGGCTTCTTGAAACCTTATCTTGGGTGCATGAGCTATCTCCCAGAGAGGATGTGGCTCAGTGACAGTTCCAGCCATAATCTAAACAGAGGGGGGTCACTGGCCGTGGTTAATATTTGCAGCTGCTGCTATGAATTATAAAATTTTATAAAAACAATTTACTTCTGAGTACAGGTGGAAAATTGAGCCCTGGCTTCTGTTTGGATTGTTTCATTTCCAGGGTCATCATATTAACATACTTGAGGGAAATACCTTATCATATGAAGACACAGAATTACTAATAATAGAGAACCAAGAACCATCTGGTTAGAGATCACAGGCTCTTCATTTTTCTATATCTTATTATGGGCAACTGTGTCCTTTTAGGGTATTATTATTTAGGGCACCAACACATGGATGCATGTTGTCAGTTTGCTTTCCTTCAACTTAATTAAACAATTATTTATACACCAAGTTCTGTCTGGACTGTAATGTGGAGAATGCCAAAACATACTTATTTGTTTCATGAGTTTAATATGCAAGTCCCCTGCTTCTTGAAATGGGAAATTTAGTTGGAAAATAAGATACGTACTTGAATGTGTGTGTGTCAGGGCATTGTCAGGGTACAGTGGTTGCAGTCAAAGACAAGGAGACCTAGGGATTTAAAGAAGGCAAAAAAAAAAAACATAGCATACAGCTGAAGGAATCAGAAAACATTCAGGAAAAAGAAAATGTTCTTTGAGCTGGGGACTGAAAAGCGCGTGGGATTTGGGCTGGTAGAAATAGTAGGTGGAGAGCTGAGGGATTGTACGGAGAGGATCCAGGCAGAGGGAATTGATGGCCTGGAGGTATTCAGAGTTTCAACCAACCCCTCCCTTCCCACCACCACCTGATGCAGGAAAGGGCTTCCACTGAGGACAGAAATCTGGAAAGAGATCTAAGGAGAAGAAGCTGGAGTCTGTTTTCTATGAATTTTCTACTTTAGTAGAAACAGCAAAAAACTCCTACAAAACTAAGGTAGAGCAGCAGAGAAGTTGGCCAAATTTCTGTGGGAGGACAGCTATAGCTGCTCTCTACATGCCCATAAAGTTATCAGAATTTAACAAATACATTGACAGCTATCTGTTAGTTCCTTGGGGCAATGGATAAAGAAAGCAGTTTAGGAGTGATCATTCTCGTTTTATAAATGAGAAGCCTGAAGCACAGGTGATTTTTAAATAAACCAGACAAGGTCATTATTTAGTGAGTGAAGTCTCCTGGTCCACAACGGCAGCATCCTGATTCTGTAGCCAAGGACACTCACGTTCCTTGAAGGCACGAGGCCAGCCTACAAAGGATGTCCTACGGACCCGATGGCTCAAGGTTTTGTTGGTCGTTGTTCAAAAGCTACATCCTGGAGCCCCTCTGATATCTTCTCTGGGCCCTTGAAGAACTTTTCAGGGTTAATTTAGGCAGACATTCAGAGAGTGTGCTAGATTGTCCTGTTGTCTGTTAATTAATCTAGGAACTGTGTTCCCCAGAGTCTCCTTTGCTGTATGGTTTCATAGTAGTGTTGGCCAAAAGAGGAACTTGTGTGAGTTTAGAACACAACCGTTGTTTTACTCTATGAAGATCCTTACATGATCAGACACAGAAATGAACAGATGTAGATGTACCAAATAGACCATAACTTGTCCTCACTCTCTTCAATCTGCATCCAGTTCTTCTTTTCAACTATTGTCTCTGATGGCCAACAGTGGCCCAGACCTACCAGCAGATGGTTGCAGGTGGACCCACAATGGTGGAAGCTGCTCAGAGCAAACAGCTTCTCATAGACCTTCCCCCATTGCCCCCCTTTCACAGTCCCACTTTGGTTCCTTAGATGGGTTTCATTCTTGGATTCCTCTGCAGACACCATCATTCCCACCCATTCTGGGGTCCAGGAGAACTGATTAGTAACCTTTCTGTCGTCCTCCAACCCTCTGTATATGAGAAGCTGGGACCCTCACTTTCCTAGCTCCTCCTACAATTCTACGAGTTCTAGTGCCCATCAATAGCCATTATCTCAATACTCACAGAGGCTCTGCTTTCCTGACTGTACTCCGACAGATACCTTTATTAGCACCAGGAGTAGGATGCTGCAGTAACAAAAATTAGAACACATGGCTTCAGTTTGGCCAGCAGTAAGAAACTGCTACAGGAGGCTTCACAAAAGGTGACCCAAAGCACATAGTGGTGAAACAAGTGGCAAAACTTGATTGTGACCACTTAGAAGGTAGAAAAACCTGGCTGAGGAGATCTCTATGGACAATGTTGCAAGTGTCAGTTTGTGTTCCAAGCTGTGGATGGTGAGGTACTTCAGAAAGAAGTTAAGTCTTTGCTGTACAAGCAGAAATTAGAGGAAATACAAAGGGTCCAGGACTAGCTGGATTGGCAAATTAAGATTATTTCTCATCTCTAGTCTCTATACTAGCAAAATATTTTAAAAGCAAAAAATGACCTCAGGAAAAAAATCATGTCAAAGCTCTGGCTGTAAGATTCTTCATTAAAACGTAGGAGATTTAAGGCAGAGCTATAGCTCCCTATCAGCTAGACAAAAGGGTATTGAAGAATCTTAAGAGCATTGACCCATTGCACCCTAACATGCTTTTCAAAACAGAGAGGGAGGCCTACTTTGAAAAGAACAATGGGTATTGTTTTTGTTTAGTGGAGTGGACTATATTCTGATATATGACACACCAAAAACTTTTAAAGAGAGATGTACCAACCAGCTTGGACTAGAAATGACTGAGACAATTCAAAATAAAAAGAGGCCTCTAGACTCCCAGTTTCAATGCACAGGAAATAGGTGGAAAGGTCTATTCAGCAGCAAAATGGGCCATTTCTTATGGAAAAGGAAGGATGTCTTAGCAGGTGAGGCTGGGAAGCCGGGGAGCAGAGCCAAGAGCCACAGAAAGCAATAGACTGGGAGCCACTCTCATGGAGCAGAACTGGGCTCTAATCCAGGACTGGTCTCTGGAGCAGGCAATATGTGCCTGGCTGGATTTCAGATCACTGTGGACCAGTAGCTCTGATATGCCTCCCACTCCTCCCATTTTTCAGTGGGAGTTCTACTGTGGTCACCAAGACAAGAAGATAATGGGCTGGTGTAAATGGATGGGTAAGGGGAGTCCTGACGACTCTTGGGGGTAAGAAGAGATAAGAGGGAGGGAACAAGAGAGAAATCAGTGGGGGAGGGATTGAACATTTAAGAACATGATAAGAACATCCTTGCCTTATTTTTTCTTCGTTTCTCAAGAGAGTGAGTTGAATTGTGCATTGCTTTCAATATTTTACATTTCCTGTTTTTTGGATGTAACTCCTTACTGAGGCTGAATCATGTGGGACATCATCTTTATATGAGTTGAACATGAGTCTTCACCAGTTATTACATGTTTGGGAAATAAACTCTCTGTTGTAGGTTGAATTGTATTCCCCAAAAAGATAGGTTCAAGTCCTAACCCTTGGACTCGACTTGACCTTATATGGAAATAGATCTTTGCCTATGTAATTAAGATGATATCATACTGGATTCTGCTGGATCCTAATCCAATAACTCGTGTCCTTAGAAGAAGAGGGAAACTTGAACACAACACACACAGAGGGAAGTATAAAGACAGAGGCAGAGACTAGAGATACCACTGCATGCCCAGGGAATGCCAAGGAGTGCCAAAGCTGGAAGTGGCAAGGAAGGATTCTTCCCTAGAGACTTCAGTGGAAGCAGGGCCATGACAACACCTTGATTTCAGGCTTCTGGCCTCCAAGACTCTGTTAGAATAAACTTCTATTGTTATAAGCCACCTGGTTTATGGTAGTTTGTTAAACCAGCCCTAGGAAACTAATACACTCTGAATACAAGTTTTATGATCTGTGAAATAGTGAAAATAAGAGTATACGTTTCACAGGAATGTTGTAAACACAATATGAGTTAATGTATGTGAAACCTTTAGAAAGGTGTCTGAAATATAGTCAACACTCAGTAAATTAGTGAGAAGAACAGGACTACTGAGATCTAGCCAACTGAAATGATAGCTTTCTGAATTTGCAGCTGCCCCAGTGGGATGTAGATAATTTCATGCATTTGAAGAATTAAGAGACTGGAACTGGTCCTGGATATGCCTTCTTGTTTCCAGGTTCCACTCCGTTCCTGACCTCACTGGAGCCATCAGCATCGACTTCCCTTTTCATGAGATGCTCAGATCCCAGGCTAATGGAGCAGAAAGCGAATCTAGAGATCCCTCATGGGCCAGCCTCCTTATTTGGGGGGTGGCCTCTTAGGACCCTTGGGCTCTCTGCACTTTACAAGCTTCCTAACAGTCCTGAGAGGTGAGTGACACAGTAAGGACCTTACCCTTATTTCATGAGAGAGGACCAGAGTAACGCAAGAGATCTCTAGAAGCTTCCACCCACCAGAGAACAGTATTAAGTCTGGGAATCTCTCTACTTGTGTTTCAAAGAGTTTTTCTAGATATGTGAATTTAGGCCAATGACTTTGTGACAGCTCTGGGCCCAGGACTCCTGACTCACACGTGAGTGCTCTGTGCTCCTGAGGTCACCCTCACTGCAAGTCTGCAACTTCTAGGGACTGTGCCAGGGTTTAACAGCCCAATTTTGCTATTTTACCCAGTTCAGATTATAGTTAAAGATGATGAAAAGGAGCAAATTAAAGGTACTGGATGCCAGACAAGAACCTGGGACTAGGAAAAAAGAAGACTCGTGTGCATGTGTGTGTATTGTATTTCAGAAACTCTTGAAAGCCATGTATGTAAAAAGCACAGCTGGTGGGTCCATGATACAAGGTGGCCTCATTTGAGAGGGGCTGGAGGTCGATGCTTCTTCAGTCCTGGACCCAGTCATTTGGCCATAAAAACAATGACAGTAATAATAACAATAATAACACTATTGGGTTGGCCAAAAAGCCTGTTCAGTTTTTTCTGTAAAATAAAACACACATTTTTCATTTTTCCCAGTGACTTGATTTGGATATTTTGAGTGTATAGACTATCTCCCACTATTGGTTTCCAGTGGATAGAGGCCAGGGATGCTAACATCTTCCAATGCATAAGACAGCCCCACAGTGAAGAATTATTTGGCCAAGATGTCAATAATACAGGAGACTTCGCAAACCACTTTCGACATGTTTGATCAGTCATAACACCTTCTCCATACACTACACAAATCTTTCTCTGTGTTTCAGTTGCATTTTATCTTTCTTGAAGTAATAAAGCATAATATGCCCCAAATGTTGATATTTTCTTCCATCCTCAATATTAAAATGGCTGCATGAAAATTCACCAATTTTGATGTTTTTTTTAATGCATGCTGATATGACAGCTGTCACAATACAGTCTAACAAAACTGTTTCAAATGAAGTTAAAGACAGCTAGCACTATTAGAGCCATCGTACGGAAAAACAAACATTTTGGCCAGCCATTAGTGGTAATGGTCCTCTGTTCTGTGGGAAACTTTCTGCTTTGCAGGATATTTTCATGATCTTTATTCTATTTGCTTATGATGGCAACCTTGTAATGAATGCACTTCAGGTAGCCATTGTGATTCTGGGCCCAGAGAGGTGATGTGAGTCACCAAGGCCACATATCCTAGGAGTAGTAGACCTGAGACAAACTCCAGATGTCCTGTCTTCCAGCCCTGGGCAGTCATCGGAATCAGACAACCACAGAATATCGGATAGAGAAAAGACATTAAAGGCTCTCAAGTTTCACTCTCTCCTTTCTTAGGTGGGGAAGCTGAGGCTCAGAGAAGTGAAGCAATGGGTTCAAATTCACGGGGCCAGATAATGGCAGAGCCAGGATCAAGGCCCAGGTATATTGGTAGTCCCAAACAGTGTTCTTATCTGCTAGTCAGAGTAAAAATGTGCAATGGAGAGCCTCTGAGAAGATACTGTGTGCATGCAAATGCTGACAACGTCAACACTGTGGGGGCCTGAGACACAGCTCCCTCCTGTGTCTTTAGAATCCAAGATGCGGCAGCAAGGATTGCCCATTTGAAGGGAGGGCTCTGGACAGAAAAGCACATGGTCTCCAGGTAGCATGAGCAGGGAGAAGAAAGAGCTGGCTGGGGAGGAGGTGCTGGGAGCCTGGGAAGCAGGCATCCCGCAGGTGGGAAGCCAGCAATACCCTCCATCTCAGCTTCACAGAGGGAGCGGGGTTGGAGGGGGTGGGTGTGAGGGAGAGTCTAGGAATGAGGCTGGGAAGGCGGGCCCGGAAGGATTCATACCCTTGTGGCCTGCGAATGGCTCAGACTCCCCACCTGACCCCTTCAGTGACTTCAGCCCCATTCACATGCAAATCCCCTCCGGGACTAGGAGGCTGGGCCCCAAACAGTTGGAGACGGGAACATTGCTGGAGGACAGCTAAAAACAAAGCCTTGCTGTGTTCTTCCACAGCAGAGGCAGCCAGGCTCCAGGTATGTCACAGTCTGGACTGGAGCGAAAGTACTGATTAAGTAAGTGCTGAGTGGAGAGAAGGGACCCGCCGGGGCCGGCGTCACCCAGCAGTTTCCAGGAATGTGTGAGCTGGCATGTTCCACTGCCACTGCCCAGGACTGGGCCCCGCCCTAGCCCAAATGTACCTCCTCACATTTTCCCATGGAAATCCTCCTAGGGAGCTTCAATAGGGACCAAACCACCTGAGGTCTGGTCACCGCTCTGCTACTCATTTGTCATGGGTCACTTTAACGTCCCCAGGCAATGGTGCACTGGAGCTGGCTTGTACCAGTTTACAGGAACCCATTGTCAACTTTTCAGGGCTTTTTGTGACCCTGTTGTTAACCGCAGCTATCATGAAAAATTAAGTTTCATAAACTTACATATAAATAATATGTATTAAAAACAAATTATATAGAAACTCATCCCTTCCTAACTATTTTAACATTTTACTGTTGTCTGTGCTCTTGAGATAGCAATGTCTAGTAATATGAGTGGTGAGTTTTGTGCTATGGTGTGTCTCTTCTGCCCTTCTTCCCAGCACCTCCCCCCACCCCAGTACCCATCGCCTGTCCAGATCCAGTTGTTAATCATTAACGAGCACACAATTGGGTTCAGGCTGAGTTTTCATAAACAGACACCGTGGACATTAATTCATTCCTTTAAGAGTTAAGAGGTGAAATGAAAGAAACATTGGTGTGAAAACAACTTGTGGAGTCTGCCACTGCCAGTGGGCATACAGCAGGGACCCTATTTCCAGGCCCCCTGATGATCAGGCTCTCCGTCCCTGTTCCCCACCACACCCTCCTCTTCATTTCCCATCGCTGTGCCTTCTACTCCAGCCACACTGCCACCCCTGTTGTTGTTCAAACACACCAGGCACTTTGCCACCTTAGGGCCTTTGCCCTGGCTGTGCTCTCTGGTAGAAATGCTTTTCCTGAGAAAGCCACATGGGTAGCTCTCTCAGCTTCCCACCTCTTTGCCCAGATGTCACCGTCTCAGTGAAGACTGCCGTGACCAACATGTCTCAGTCATAACCCCCCCGCCAGCTCGTGGGCCCCTCTTCACGTTGCTCTCTTTCATTTATTTTCCTATCACCTTATGGCTCACTATATAATTTACTAACGGGTTATGTTTAATGATCATTGTCTGTTTCCCCCAGTGCTATGTAAGCATCCTATGGGCAGTGGTTTTTGTCTGTTTTAATTGCTGTTATACCCCGAGCTCTGATAAAGAGTAGGCTTTCAATAAATAAATTTGTTGAATGAGGGAACCTCCCGTTCCCTAACTTTTCCCTCTGTGAATGGGCACGCCAAGGTAAATTCAGGTTCTACTTGGTGTATCTGAGTCGTAACTGAGAGCAGCCCGTGTACCCACCAGCACGCAGATTTTGCATACCAGGTGCACCCATACCCCTGAGCACTAACACCTCACACTCCCCGCCCCCCCCTCCGCACTTGAGCCCTGTGACCTTCCTTCTGTTTTTCATCACCCCGTTGCCTGTGTTGTTTGCGCTTCCTGCATAAAACAAGCTTTTTTCCACCACACTTTTCTGAAGCTCATTTTCACTTCTTGATTCTTCTGAATCAGCTAGAATTGGTGTTTGGGACCGGGTATTGCCAGAGTGAAAGAATTCCACCAGGGAATACAATTGACATTCATGAGAAATGTGTCCATTTCTCATTTCTCTTCTCTTTCAGGGTTCAAGGTCTCCTGTCCACTCCCACAGAATGAGCAGAACCACTGCAGCAGCTGGGGTCAGCCACAGCCTGAAGGTCGAGGGCATGTGCTGAGTAAACACAGAGCTCTGCACAGAAATTAGGAGTGGGGTCGGAGGAGTCAGTTTGGAGCAGGGCCACGGGAGGGGCTCAGCTCTCAGTTACACAGCAGGATGCAGATCGACCAACGAGGCCCGGGGATGGGGGTGGTGGCCTGGGAGACACAGACCATCAGGAGAGCCGGGGCTTGCAGAGGACAGCCAGTCCAAGTTTTTCACTGGGCAGGTGGGGAAGCTGAGGACCAAAGCATCAAGGTGACTTGCCCAGTGTCAGTGGCTGATTTCTAGACCAGAGTCCTTTCCTTTCTGCTCGCTGCCAGGAGACGCGCCTGCCTTTGTTCTGCCTTGGGACTGTGCTCACTGCTGGGAAAAAACACAGACGCGGGCCCTGAACTTGTGAAGCTGATAGTCTGGCAGAATGACCTTGAGGTCACCATGATAACTTGTGTACCACAAACAGATAAATCTAGCATTTCCCATCCTTTACAGCTCAGACTCCATTTCCATTTTTGGGGGGTGAAATATTTTTTCTCTCAAAATCAGGATAAAAGAGTTTTTTAACAAAATCTAGACAACATAGCACACTCAAGGGCCTTCTGTTCTACTAAATTTTACTAAATTACCCTCACAGGCAGTGTTGCCTTAGAAAAAAATGCCTAGCCAGGAAGCTTATCAATGTCCCTTCTGTGATAGAGACCTGCTCTGAGAAGGGCCAGGTGAAGATAAAAATCATGGTTTGGGAGTAAGAAGGCCAGGAATCGAGACCTGGCTTTCTGTGGAGACTTGGACAAATCCATTTAAGTTTTTTCTTGTGCTCAGTTTTCTTTTCTTTAAATTAGATGTAATAATCCCTGCTCTTCCCATTCCATGAGAATGAAGTGAGGCAATAGGTAAGAAACTGCCATAAATTTGCATTGCTACAAGGTGAACACACAGGAGAAGTAACCTCTAGCATTTGAATAGTCCTTTCAAAGCACCTTCCCATACGTGGCTTGATAAGAGCGAGGTCATGGACAGCCAGCCAATGGTAGAGTCAGAGGAGAGGAGGGAACTGACACGTACTGAGCACCCACTGATACCGGCAGGCACTTTACTCCTCACACCATCGCCATCGTTACCACTCTAATACCATCAGTGGAGCTAATCGCACACGTCTTGGACATATATCATTAAAACCTTTATCTCATTTGGCATTCACAGGAGGTCCATGAGACAGGCATTATGACTCCTCCTATTTTACAGTAAGGTGTGGAGGCAGGGCCTGGCCCTAGGTCTCACTGGCTCTGGGGTCTGGCGTGTGAACCACTGGGCGTGACTGCCTTTCGCAGTGTTGATTCCACTTACAGCCATTATCTCATTTAAACCCTCCCGCGACCTTTGAGAAAACTACTTTTATAAACTACTACATTATACTACATTATAAACTGCTTTTTTTCTGGACTGATGACAAAACCAATGCTTAGGGAAATTGAGAAGCTTATAGGATTTCACTGTTAAGTTCCTATGTACCCCTCAAGGCTTTTCTCAAACATTTGCTATTTCCAAAGCCTTTCCAGAACACCCAGAAATGACAGCTCCCTAACTTATATGCTGCCTCACACCCCTGTGTGTTAATTGCCTAGTTTTAATTTATTAATTATATATTTCTCTTATAAAACACTACAAAAGTGAATTCCTTGAGGACAGGTACTATTTTACTCATCTTCCTGGGCCCTGTCTTTGGTGCAGTGTCCAGTTTATGGTAGATTTTCAATGGGATTCTTGGACTTCGCTCCACTGATGGTGCAGAGACACGGAAAGATTTTGAGAGAGGTACAATCAAAGCAGTGTTTTCCCTTTGGACACATATAGATAGTGGATTGGATGGGGAGAGACTGACAGTTGGTAGACATTTAGGACGCTATTGTAATAGACTCAGTGAGAAGAATAAGAACTGCAACTATGAGGCTGACAGTGGAAAGAGTGGAAGAAATGTTAAATACATCAAGGATACAGAGTTAAGAGAAAAACAATGGTGTTACATCATGAGCATTTAACGGGTGCCAGTTGAGCTATGCGAATTCAACGAGGAAAATGGAGAAGAGAATAAAGACTGAATGCAGGTTTTTACTGTCTCCCTTTCCAATGAACAGATGCCATGGAGTGAACTTGAAAGTAGAATGTGTGCATATGCTGTCCCCTTGGTGGCTCTGGCTTCTAAGTACATCTTTCAATAATCGTGGCTCCAGAGCTCCTGTCTAGGCACAAGTTGACCACTTCATTTGATGCTTAACCAAAAGAACTGTAATCTGTTGCATTTCTGAGAAAAAAGTCCCTTCTGGATAGATCGAGACAGTATTCTACGGGATTAAGTAAATTTGACTACAGACAATATTTGCCTTCCATTATACTTACCATATATTACATTACACTTAAACCTAAGCATCCACAAAATGGGACTCCACTGTCATTTAATTTTTTTAAAAGCAGAAAAAGGCTGAGAATCTTGAGATATCAATTTTGGTCCCGGTATGACCTTGGCCAATGAGTTCGTTTCTCTAGGCTTTGATCATAATGATGATAGAGTGGAACTATGATTTTTGTGGTCTTAGACGCATATACATGAGGGCTAGATTGGCCTTGGAGGCCATCTTGTCCAAGTCCCTGTGTTTGAGAGAGGAGGAAACAGAGTCCCCTCTAGAAGTAGTCACTTGTCCACGGTTTACCTAGTTAGTAGTGAATGGCCACCAGAATCCAGACCTACTGACTCCCTGGCCAGCATTTGTGGTCTCTCTGCCCTCGCCTGCAGCTTTAACCAGCTGATATTTTTATGCCTCATCTGAGCGCTGTAGGAATCCACACACTGTAGACTCATTCCAAGGAAGCAGATGCTGTCAGGCAGATGTGCATGCACCTTGAAGACCAAGGACTGTGGGAAACCAGTCCAGAGAGAGGAATTTTCATAAAATGAGAGCATCTGGACCACAGCCTTGGCATCCAGCTCTTCTTTAAGCTACTGCTGTGCAGTGTCAACAGCGTGGTCATCATCACCCCGATGGGCCAGGGTGGGAAGGGTGGTCTGTGGCTTTGGGCTGGGCTGGGTTCCTGTGAACTGCAGGATTCTTTAAACCCACTTTAAAGCTGCCAAGGGAGTTAAGTCACAGGATGATAAATCCTCAAAACAAGGGATTTTATCCCATGAAATGGAAATCAGTGATATTTAAAACTGCTTGGAAAAGGACAGCAGGGGCATAATGTGTTTACATGTCTCCTTTAAACGACGTGTCACTGAGGCACCCCCAGCAAACAGTAAGCTCTTATTGGGGTGCTCACAGCCATGGAATGTTGAGAAGTGGTTGTGGTGACATACTATTACCAGTTTCTGGCATTGTCCTAACTAAGAGAATGAGGGTTTGGTGGGGTCATCTGGAAAGTTCCGGCAACGAGGATTAGGCTTAGAATTCTGGGATTTAAGGGACTTTAAGGATCATCCCATCTCCCCACCCCCTCAAGGAACAGATGAAAAACCAGAATTTGGAAAGGAGTGTTGACTTATCCAGGCGTGGCATGGCATACTCACACTTAATGCAGATGGAGAGGGAAGAGCTTCCCTCTTGTTTGCAGCAGGAAAGACACATATTCTGGGTGTGATGGCAGGGTCCGGGGAATTAGAAAAAGTGAATGAGTTTTAAGTATATGTGAAAGGCTTCCGGGTTGGCGAGTTCAGAAGCCAGAGTACTAGTCTTATTCCTGAATTCTGAGCTTCAGTCTCCTTTTCTGTCCAACGGAAACTTAAGCAATAGTCAGCCTGCTGTTCCTGAAAGGTGTGACCTTCAGGGTGACCAAGGAGGATGAGTGAGCATAGTGAGCTTCAGAGCCCCTGGGGAGCTAATATTTGAAAAGCAACAATAACAAGCAGCAACGTGGGACTAGATGAGTCTCCAGAGGGTCCCAGCAGCCTGACATTCTGTGAGTTCTTGACTCCAGAAGGGGGCTCTGCTGGGTGTGGGGTATGCGCGGCCAAGGGCACAGGGCCTGTCTCCATGTGAGCGCCACTTGTCAGCTGACCAGAGCACGGCGTCCTGCAATGGAAGGCCCACTCTGGCCTCACGGCTGCTGGAGCAGAGGAGGGAGGCAAATGCTGATGCTGGGATGGCATTCCAGAGGGCAGCCGGCTGAGCGAGCTGGCTGAGCGAGCTGAGCAAGTGGAGAAGGGCATCTGCCCTCCCAGCCCAGTGTGTTAATCCCTTCCCCCAAAGATTTTGGAAAAAAAGTGTCCGGATCAGAGATATAAGGGCTGTGGGGCACTTTAGGTATACAACTCAGTCTCCGCATTGCTGACTGCTCTTTCGGCTACAAGACTAATTTTGGAGCACAGAGAGCACTCCCAAGATTTTCTTGTCCACTCCCAATCATTGGGATTTTAATGGAAGACATAGGACTAGAACAGGCATTTTCTGAAACCCAGGCAAGAACCCAAGAATCATGCCACCCATCTAGAAGGTCCAGTTCCATCTCCTTGGGCTTTCATGAAGGTGTTTCACCTCCTTGGGTAGAAGCCATCAATCAATTTCCAAAATAATCTCCAGTCAGAAAGGTCAAGCTTTGGGTAGAAATGTATCGCAGTGTCCTTAATTCGGTGTCAGAAAAGTTCTTCAGATTCTATTGTTGCCCTTGAAAAGTACCTTGTCATTTTTTCCACTACAAAATGCAGCTGATGTCAGCTCCTTAATCTGCTTTGCCAGGAGACTAAATTTATTTGGGGCAAAGGAGTAAGTTAAATCCTCTATTGTGTGTTTATCATCTTGATAAAGGAGTCCTAACAAGGTCAGACCTGGCCATCTGTCTGAATAAGAGGAAAACTTGCGAGAAACGATTGCTCAGTGAATATGAAACGAGAGTCGATTCTAGGGATGGAGAGGAAGGAATAATAAAAATAAGCCATTGTTACAGCTGAAGAAAAAAATTGTGTAATTTTCGTGGTCATGAGGCTTCAGCTACCAACAAAAGCAAGTGTTTTCACTGACACAATTTCTAGATGGTTGACATGTCTGAAAGTGGAGGAAAGAAAAGCAGTTTGAAAGTTCACATCTAGCCTTGTCTAAATCTATGTCTTTTTAAGCCAATGTTTGGTCATTTTCCTGCTGGTTAAGTCTACTTTCCAAACCAAATATTCAAGAATGCCTTGGTTTTATGACCAGCGTTAGTTGGGGAAATGGGCTGGAGGATTCTGCTAAACTAATGCCCCCACCCATAATCCTTCTTCTCCTGGAGTTCGGTTCTGGCAGAGGCTAGATTATACCCTAAAAGACATAACTGACCTGTTTGTCAGAAATTCAACTTAGGATGATGAACACTTAGGGTCTTGGGGAATAGCCCTGCCTGGTCCTTGTGACACAAGAGGTTGGCTCCATTTTTCAGTCTTTTAGTGTCATCAGTCTTTTCCATCTTGTGCAGTGGTTATTTTTCTCGTCTCATCTCTCTTTGTAAGGGACCAGATCTTTTGTACCTCTAAATTCTCATAGTCCCCAGCATAGAACATTCAAAGAGGGGCAGCATCCCGTAGAGCAGTGGCTTTCAGATGGGGAGGCTTTGCCTCTCTGGGAATATTGGCAATGTCTGGAGACATTTTTGGTTTTACAGCTGGAGGGGGGAGTGCTATGGGCATCTAGTGAGTAGAAGCCAGGAATGTTGTTAAAAACCCTATAATTCTCAAAATAGCTTTCCTCAGCAAAGAACTATCTGGCTCAAGATGTCCATAGAACTGAAGTTGAGAAACTTTGCCATGGAACACCAATTTTGGAAGGTTTTTAAGTCACAGAAACCTCATCACAAGTGAGATTTTTGATGCATACCCAACATAAATAATAAGCAGCATCCAGCAATTAAAATAAGTTTAAGCAGGGTAGGAGTTCATAGCTCCACTCATCAGGGCCTGCCCTGCCTCCAGTGGCCCTTGTAAACCCCTGGAGTATCCTGGGTTTCAGTGGAGCACAGCTAGTGTAGCCAATAGAGCATGGGATTGACGGTCACAAGACGTGAGTTTAGACTGAGATTCACCATTTACTTACTGGCTATACAACCTCGGGTGAGATCCTTCACCTTCTTGGGTTTATTTCTTGGCCTATTAAGTGAGATAGTAATATCTGTCTCATAGGATCATTTTAAAGGTTGAATAAGATTGTAAGTGTAAAAGCACCTTGTAAAATCACTACTTTGCTGTTGATCAAACATACTGGTTAATACAAGGTTCATTCTAATTGAATTACTGGCTGTGGAAAAATGAGACTACAATAACAATATGCAAAGTCTTCTCTGGTGTGGTTTGATGAGAACTTCTTCCAGGAAGTCAGAAAAAGTTTAGAAAGTAGGTACTCATTTTTTTTTTTTTTTGAATCAGATAGAACCTTAATAAATGTGCTCTCTCAAAAGTACTCCAACCATATTTTTTTCATTAAAAAAAAAAAAAAAGAACTCCAACCTTTCTTAGCACCACTTTTAAAGGATAGTTTCTCACCCATGGCCTTGTTTCTGGGTTTTCTCTAAATTCCAGGGACCATTGTGTTGATTCTTTTCTGCCCCTCTTCCATGTTCTTTTTTTTTTTAAATTCACCTCTGATAGTGACCCCCCACCCTTGCCTACACCCTTTGCTGATAAAATACAAACTCCTGAGCATCACATTCAAGGCCCTTCGGAATCCCTCCCCAATCCAACCTTCTGATCTCACCTCCTACTGTCTACCACTACATACCCTGCACTTCCCAAACACTTAATCATTACTTAGGGAACTGGGCAATGTTTTCTAATGCTTCGGATTTGCGCATAATCATGGGTGTGTTTCAGTCTGATTAACGTTTACTCTGGGGTCTCTGCCCTTTTCTGCTTTTTTTGAATTAAAGGTGTCCTTGGAGCAGAGATGAGTGAAATCATTAAAGACTTTGAAAACAGAAATAAAAAGGGGAAGCTGTGTTTGACTGAGTGACACTTTGCCAGCTTCAGTTTCCCCGTGGTCCTTTCTAGGTTTATGTGCTCAGCTGCCCATACCTTTTTTCACAGTGTATAACCTTGTGCATCTCCCTCACTGGGCCCCACCTGGGAGGGTAAGCACAGCGTCTAATTCACCTAGGTTTCCCTACCTCCCAGCAGATTCTCCAGGAGTGAGTCTGGCCCAGTTAGGGAACATCGGTGCTCTTACCTTCACATAGTCATATTCACAAAGGTAGGAGGATTCCAAGTTGAAGTGCATGAAGTAAAGCTTGATCCGAAATCCCTCCGGGACAGTGATATTCCAAGTCACTTTTGAATCACTCGGGTAGGAGTCTGGATAGCCAGGTGACTGGATCTGGCCAAACATACTGTTAAGTTCCACAGTGTGGGCCAAAGCCTTCAACAAGGAGAAGCACAGAGCATGATAAAGAGGGAGCCACCTGAAAGACATAAATGGATCTGTTTACATTCATGGACACAAGGACCTGACCATTTAACTAAATTGGCAGCCTGGGGACCCAATTCTCACCACGTGTCTGCCACTGACCTCCTGTCACTGCTTTTCCCTTGTAGGCCTTCCTTACCCAGTCTAAAACACAGGAAGGTGGTGACTCAGTGATTTCTAAGGTTTCTTCCAGTTATACTCTTTTGAAGATTTGGTAATAGTATTAAAGTTTCCCAGCAAGTACCACATTTGGGACTCTGACGCATATCATTTTTCTGTTGAAAATGTAATGTTCATAATTAGGTAAAAGTTATCATTTCTTCAACTCAGTTTCACTTGAGAATCAAAAACTCTTCCGTTTCCTAAAAAGTAAGTAATGGTAACAAAGTAATATTGGGATGAGATTTATGCTCAGTGTTGGGATTTGCAGTACCTTAAACAAATACAACGAAATTAATCAAGGTACACAAAAAAACAATTTTTTTTCCCAATAAGAGAGGTTATTTTCTGACCTGATAGAAACTCTGCTGGCTTTCAGGACACTGTCAGGAAAACCCTGAGAATGGGTGGTAAAGAAAATTTACAACTGCTGGTCCCAGCGCCACATGCCATAACACTCAAGATCTGGGGTTAGGCTGAGATATTTAATGGGAAATGTCACTGGGCTCTTGGCTCTCCCCAGGCAGCACTATTTCTCAAAGTTCCTGGAAGTCTCTGAGAAGTGGTCTGAATTCCTGCCACTGAAGAGATAGATCACAGTGACTTACAATGATGGAGTTTTTAGTTGTTCAGCGAATTCTTATTGAAGACCTCTCTCAACAAGTCCTATGTCTGGAGACTTTGCTGTCTTTCAGGGTTCTGGTCTTTCATATGAATAATATGACTGAAGAGCCCTACTGTCTAACACATTAGCCACTAGACACATGGAACTATTTAAACTTAAATTTAGATGAACAAAAATGAAAGGAAGCTAAACATTCATCTCAGTTTTATTAGCCACATCTCAACTGCTCAACTGTCACATGTGGCTAGCAGTTGCACATTGGATGGCACAGATCTAGAGTAGTTTTATCATCGTGGAAAGTTCTTTTGGGACAATTTGACTTGACAGTCTGATTCCCCTGGGTCATCCCTGGGTTATACCAATTGATCTGGTATCATCATTAATAGCACCCTCATTCACTCTTATAATGTCTTGGCTGGGAAATATAACTTAATAATGAAGATGAACTTGGCCACTGTCTCCACGCAACCCCCTGAGCCACCAGCCTTTGCCAGGATTTCCCTGAGACACAAAACCTTTTGTCTTAATGAAAAAGTTGGTGGCATCAGCAATGCTCCTCTCATTTTCTCCTGATTCTTCCCCACTTGTCAAATCTAACAGTATTAGTAATAGAAAGAAAGAAAAAATCCAGGTGAAGGATGCATGACTTACTTGTGAGCAGTTTCAGTTTTGTTTTTTATTTCCCCTTGCCTCAAAGAGTTCAGATTGGCCCTTTTGCCCTGAAAGATGCCCATTGGTCATAGAAGAAGGGGACAGACCCAACTGTGGCTTTTCCTCTGAGTTCCCAGGCACAGTGTTGATTCCAGGGCATCTTGGCTCATGGTCAGCAGCCACCAGCACCACCCTTCTCAGGCCTTCACCCTTGTCTTGCCCAGCAGAGGGCATCTGAGGTGTTTTATTTTTTTAATTTAATCTTTTTGAATTAAGAAAGAATAAGTAGCCCTGACCTGTGTGGTTCAGTTGGTTGGGCATCAACCCGCAGAGTGAAAGGTGGCCAGTTTGATTCCCTGTCAGGACACATGCCTGGGTTTTGGATTCGGTCTCTGGTTGGGGCGTGCATGAGAGACAAGAGATTGATGTTTCTCTCCCTCTCTTTCTCCCTCCCTTCCCCCTTCTCCAAAATAATTTTTTTTTAAAGGAATGAGTAAAACAAGTTTTTTCCCTCTTGGTATGTGTTCTTATAAAAAGATCAAAATCCTACCATTTATTTCCAGCTGTTTACTGGAATGTTAAGAGTTGCATAACGGGCAAGGAAAACTCAATAAACCTTACAGAACATGCCTGAAGTGGATGATGCAATAAAGAGGCAGAATGTCCAAGGCTGGTCAAAGCACTACTGGTCAATATACACCACACCAGGGGTCTAATAGATCAACCTCCTTTCTCCGGCAGCAAGACCCAAGGACCTTGAACTCAAATATCCCAAACCTGGTTCATCAACTTCTCTTGTAAGTCCTATTTATTCTGTTTCCCATGGTCAATTAATTCAAACATTCTAATATGGACTAGTGCTATTGCATCCTCAGTGATCTCCCTGCCCCCTCTTATTACTATTCAGCAATCTTCCACCAAAGTTGATTTTCTAAAACACAGATGTCACCATGCTGCTCCACTATGCCTGCAGGGTAAAACATCTGCTCCCAGGATGGCTGATGAGCCCTTTTTGATCTAGGCTGATCTGCCTGTCTGGCTTCATCTTAGTGCCAGCCATGCTCTGGCATGTCATTCTGGTAATACGCCATGCTCATCCATGCCTTGGCCCTGTTGCACATGCCACTCATTCCTAACCTGATTGTCTTATTTTCCCTCCACCATCTAGCTCAAAGCTTCCTAGGCTATGGAGAACCCTTCACTCCACAGTTCCTGGCAGCACATACTTCCATTAGAGCATGTATCAAATTGCACTGCTTTAGAGGCACAGCCCCCGAAGTTAGATGTATTTGGGTTCAAATCTCAATTCTTCTACTTACTGGCCATGAAGTCTTGGGTAATTAGTCTCTCTGAGCCCCAGTTCCCTCATATGTGAAATGGGGATTATAACCTCTAATTATAGGACTCACATGAACATTCAAGAATATATATATATATATAATATAATAGTAGAGCCTGACATATAATAATAGATGAAGACTGAATGACTAACTGGATGAATTAATAAATGAATGAAAGGGAGGCCACAGTCTTATATAGCCCAACAAGTCAATGCTGGTAAATTATAGGAGCCCTTTAGAAATAATAGTTACATCTTTGCTAATCAGGAAGCTGTTTCTCCCCAACCCTCTGTACCAAGTGGACAGAGGCATATATGCATATACATGAATTTTTGAGTGTGTAAGCCCAAGATAACTATACACTTATGTTATCTAGCTTTCTCATATAATATTTACATAAAAGGTAAATAGGTAAGTGCAAAAAGATCTAGAGGGATGTCAGCAGGATATTAACAGTGGTTGTCACTGAAGTAGGAATACGAGTGTTTTTAATTTTATTTTTGTGTATACAAAATATTAAAATCTATTTAGAAGGACCTGTACTATTTTTTTCAATAAAAAGAAAACAAGAAAGTTATTTAAATTTTTTCCAAGGCCCCTACAATAGCAACAAGTAAGATGCAACTAAAGAAACAAAATATTTTAATACAATTGCCAGAGTCAACATTTTTTTAAACCACTTGGTTGGAGGAAGGGCCTCAGAGGCAGAGAGAAGGGAAGGCACACGTCCGAGTCTCCAGGGAATTCATAGGAAAGCTGAGCCTCGAAACTCTCGCTTGCAGGGCTCAGGCAGCCCCACTTTCAAGGGGGGGAATGTACCAACATCAGCAGGGGGGAGTCCTTGTTCAGTGCTGCCTGGGAGGGGAGAGCGCTTGGTTCTGGGTCAGAAGAGCTAGGTTCAAGTCCAGGCTTTGACTTCATTTATCTCACCCATCCTGGAGAAGTCATGTAAAGTTTCAGTTTCTATATCCATTCGGTGATAATAACGACTTCCCACGAGGGCTGCTTCAGAGTAAAGGAGGGTTGGAAAGTACTTTGTTAACTGTCCAGCCCTGAGCAAACATTAGTTATGATTACTCTGTCATGCTGCTTCCCGAAAAGCAGGGGTTAGGAGGTAGCGCCGGCTCCCAAAGCAGACTCCCCTGCAATGGCAACATCCAGGTTATGCAAGGCTGAAAGGTCAGCTTTCTCCATGTCCGCCTTTTCCAGACCACGTGGAGGAGACCCTGAACCTTCTAATGCGGGTCTGTCAAGGGCTGGCTGCTGACAGCCCCGGAGGCCCGGGACCATGTTGGGTAGACAACTGGTTTGTGTGGGAGGAAGGCTTGTGAAGCTTTCTGTTCTATTTTGTTTGCATCTCGAAACAGTTGAACATATGAAACAAATATCTCCTTGCACATAATGGGCTTGAGCATATGCTGGCTTGCTTTAGGGTCTGCAAATCAAAGAATGTAAGTGGCGGCTTTCATTCCCCATCACACTCTCTGGGAGTTTTTGGCTTCTTATACACCAGGCACCGGCTGTACAATTCCTGACACCTGCTATCTATTCCCTAGCTAATCAAAAAAGTTTCACTACATTTGTTCGAAATGTCAAGAGTAATGTCTAAAGCTGGGATCTCATTGGCTCCACTGCAGGAGCGGGCTATCGGGAATGCACAAAAATGCCTGCACAGATCAGTGACTGTGCAGTGAGTGGTAGTTTCTATCCTCTCCATTCAGTCCCTCACTTCAACCTACACGACACCCAGACTGTTTCTGCATAGAAGAGTTGAAAGGGACTGTATAGATCCCTTTGACAACACCCTTATTTGACAGGTGATGAAAAGGATACCCCAAGAGGTGACATGTCATACCCAATACCATATGGCGAATTAGCTTCCACAGAAGAAGGGAATAACCAAAGCTCGCAGAGGACGCTGGGCCCATGCCCATATGCCCAGGCATCTGGCCAAAGCAATTAATCCTGTGAAAAATAACTCAAACACCCATGGCTTTATGTGAAAAAAATTTTTTTAAAAAGATACCAATACCAAAGCCCCTCCCCAACAGATTCTAGTTTAATTGGTCTGAAGCGAGGACTAGTTCTTGGCACTTTAAAGCACTACAGATAATTCTAATGTGCAGCTAGGAGTGAGAGCTGCCACCATAGAATGCTGCACTTGGTTGAGAGTCTGATAGAATGTAGCAGAAAAAATCCTGGACTGGGAGCCCAAAGACCCAAGTTTAAGTCCGAGCCTTTCAGAAACCATCAGTGTGGCCTGGTGTAAACTGTTAACTGCTTTTATCCTCAC
The DNA here is from genome assembly GCA_004026545.1 of Mormoops blainvillei. Lineage (NCBI taxonomy): Eukaryota > Metazoa > Chordata > Mammalia > Chiroptera > Mormoopidae > Mormoops > Mormoops blainvillei. The sequence goes on along the minus strand of PVJD01000221.1, from coordinate 167,253 downwards.
TTTTCCATAAATCCGTACCTTATTCAAAATCTGAAGACCAGATGAGGCAGTGTCTATAAAAATAAGTGTTTTGTAAACTCTGAAGTGCTCATCTGTATGAGGTAAGACTCTTTGAAAACTTCTAGTGGAGCACTTTTTCAATAGTACTTTTACTATTTAACAACCGAATTCAATTCAGCCATTATTTACTGAATGCCTAATAGAAAACAGATATTGCACTTGGTACGGGGCATACAAATATGAACAAGACATAGATTCTGTACCTTAAGAAACATTCAGTCTTGGAAGAGGAGGTGAACATTTAAACAAGGAAATGCTATAAAGAAAAGAAGAGATGTAGCCCCAAAGGAGAGAGACAGCACAAAGGAAGGGGTGCTTACTCTGGGGATGTGGGCTAGGAAAGAGGAGGTGATGTTTGACTTGACTGGAACATCCTTGTCCCCTAGGTAGACAATAATGGGGAGGGATGTTCTGGGGTATGAAATGAGTAAACACAAAGACACAGAACTGTTCATCCTTCCTGTCGTTTGGTGTGACTGGGGCCCTGGTGGTAGGGTGGGATTCAAATAGTGACAGATCAATCAAATTGTCATTCCATGTAGATGGCATAAATTTCATCTCTTTTAGGAGAAAGGAAAATGAAGTTAGATGGCAGGTCTAAAATTACAATGGATTTAAAAAGAGCAGAATGACTGAGTTAACCTTAAAGGCCTGATCCCCTCTCTGAGCCACGGGTTACCTGAGTTCAAAGAGTTAGCAGCCGACGCCCCACGCCGACCCCAGACCCACAGAAGTTGTTAGGTGACTTTGCAGAAGAGAGACAAATAGAGCCCCTTTTTTAACTGAGAAGAAAATTAATGGCAAAAGAGGTGTTTAGGGACGTAACAAACCTGAAGTGTTTTCTTTTTTTAGTATTTTTAACAGCATTAACACGTATAAGTAGTAAAAATAATTACAGTGGTAGGGTTTTGAGACTTGCAGAGGAAAACTTATAAAAAATGTCTAGTAGAAAGGGTCAAGTAACTCTAAGTATAAGCTGAGGAATAGGAAATGTTGAAGAACATAAAAACAATTAGAATTTAAAGTCCTAGGTTCAGAACTCCAAAAGCTCCTTAAAAAAAAAAAAATTGTGGTATCCCTTTAAGATCCATTTGGTGCAATTGGTAGCCTGATTCATGCCACCAGCTGCCTCTGATTTCAATAAGAAATTTAGAAATTCATAGGAAACTGTGAAACGGGGACAGGGCTTTAGTTTTTAAATTGAGGCTTTAACTGGCCAACTCCTGAAGGTTTAAGAAACCACAGAGCTGAGCTGTGGGAAACTGGTTTCTTTTCCGGTCAGAACAAATAAACATACAAACACATACCTAACTCACAAAGTGTTGGGAGAGATAAACCAAGCTCTTTGCAGAGGAGGAAAACAAAAAATGAGCCTTGTGGGCAACAGGAGGAAAGTCACATTCGCCAGCACGCAGCACCCTACGCTGGCAGAGGGAGAGGTCTGAGCTTCAGCAGCACTGGGCAGGATTTGCACAAAGTCTCCCGTTTCAAGTTGCATGTCTCCGGAGTCCTGGGGAAGGCGCCCAGCCCACGTTTCCCTCTCAGAGCCCCAAGGATTGATAAGAAACCCTTTGTATCGCCCACAGGATACGAAGGTGAGTCAGCCCAGAGACAAGGTCAGACCGTGCAGGGCTATTTGACACCAGGTCCCTGAAGGGACACCCGTGCCCACTCCTGCCCTGGCACTCACCTCATTTTCCTGCCTTGGGTGCTCCTGGCTGCCTGGCCTTGGTCCCCCCGACCTGAGTTGTCTGTGAGCTCGTCCCCGATGTGTCAGCGATGCCTTATCTTTGTTCTGAGGTCCCTGTGTGTCTCTGGAATTGGCTGGCATTCTCCATTCAGGTCACGCCTTCCCCTGCCTGCAACAGATCCCCTCTCCCCCTCTCTCCCTCTGCCTTTCTCTCTCTCTCTCTCTCTCTCTCTCTCTCTCTCTCTGTCTCTCTCTCTCTCCCTCTCTCTCTCTCTCTGCTCTGACTCCCTCTTACACACACTCACAGGAACCTGACAGAACAGAGTCTGTCTTCCTTAAGAGATCTGTTCCTCCAGTTCCCTCCTTTATCCTGTGTGGCTGGCTCCAGTCCCTGAGAGAAAATAACTGAGACACTCAAATAGGTATTTGTGTCACCGTGTGTGTGTGTATGTGTGTGTGGAGGGTAGAGGGGGACAAAGTCTAATTTTTCTTCAGTATCCCTTGCCAGATGGCTATAGCTTTCTGCTCCTTTTCAGGACACTGGCAAAAGGACACCAATTAAACAGAAATAACCAACTAAGTAGGCACCTCTGAAGTCTACACTGGGAAAGAAAACAGATCCCAATCCTCAAGTCTGTGGACAAACACCCCAGGTTTTCATGTGAGCAGAGTCACTGGTCCAGAATGTGAGTGAGCACAGGTCTTCCACTTGGCTCCTTGTTCTTCCCACTTAAACACAGAGCTCGTGCTGTTTACCAGATCAGACTGTGTGAGGTCCACTACAGCCGGAGAGGGTCCTTCACAGCAAGGACGCCCCCACCCTGGGGTGCAGGGAGAGCCAGGCCTCTACACGTGTCTGTATGCAGGTTTGTGGAAAATCAGCACCAGATCTCTGCTGAGCTGAATCATAAGAAAAGCACTCCCTTCACAATGACAACAATCAAATGGGTGTAAACACTAGATTTTACTGAGAACCTTTTCTGCATTAGGCACAGAGCGATGCGCAAATGTCATCTCAACTACTCAAACTTGTGAGGGTCGCACCGTTACATTCATTTTACAAATGAGAGAATTGAGGCTCAGAGACGTTACATGACTTGCCAAGATTACTCAGCTCCTTACTGCTTCTTCCACTAATGGTTAATATTTATTGAGCACTACGTGTCAGGCACTATTCTGGTAACGTGTTAATTCCCTCCAATCATCTTTATACCGCATATAGGTGGGTAGTAATATTGTCCTCATATTATAGATAATGAAACTGCTCAGAGAGGTTAAGTAAGTTACCCAAGGTCACACAGCTAGAAAACAATGAGGGAAAAATCTGAGCTCTGACTGATTGTATTTACTGCTTCTCTCTAATATAATGCATATGATGTTTCAAGTGCATACAACATTCACAGAAAAACTCAGTTTGAGGCATTTTGAAAACAGTGCTGGACTCAGAGTCAGAATTTAGGTGTGACCTATCCTTTCTATCTAAGCTAGCTGTGCACTTTAGGTCCAATACTTAACAGCTTTAATTTTGTTTTCTTATCTAGAAAATGGGGGCTGATATAGGGCTTAAGTGAGATTATACTTGTGAAGTGCTTTTTTTTAAGCTATCCAGTGGTGTGCCCAAGAAATGGCTCCCACCGATTCTAACCAAGGGGTCACATGAATGTGCTCTCCACCCTACTTTGGACATTTTAAGGAACAGTTGCTTGTATCTGGCCAAAATTCTCCTTGCTCCATTTTCTTTCCAGCTTCCCTATTTTAACACTTTCAAATGTCAGCATTGCCAAGCGTGGCATTATTAAGAGATTGTGGTTGATGCTGTGGGTGCTCGTACATGGGATGAGAGAATGGGTTTGTCTTCAGGCACTGTTTCAGCAGAATGTTGCTTTTGTGTTTAAGGAGGAATAGAAAAAACATTGAAAAGTCCCATTGAGAAGACTCAATGTCTCCTTAGATATCAAATAACTTTCACAAATAACATTTTAATGATTTAATTGTAAATGAATCAGAAACACATGGACTACATTTCTCTTGGAATACACAACGATTTTAAAGCTGAAGGAGAAAGAACTCGGTGTAGGGCACACCATGCTGTGCAGAGAGGCCCTGCCTATTAAAGACATTCCCTCCGTTCACGCTGCCACTGAGCTGGTCTCTCCTGATTTAGGGCACATACTGGGAAATGTAGTCATTTATCCGGGGCACAGCGGAAAGAGCTTGGGAAGCCATCAGCTTCTCCTTGTAAAGTGTCATAGAGCAACTGAGGCTCCTGGAATAATTTCCTGGCCATGTTTTTTCAAGCCTGCCCATGTTCAATGGGAGGCATTTGAAACATGTTCTAAGCCAAAGTTCTGCCAATATACAGCAGATCTGATATGTGCTTTCCTGGGCGAGAGCCAAGGCTCTGATGGAATCTGCATGAAAGGGAGAACGATGTGGCTCAGGAAATTTCCCATTGGGTTGGACCATATTAGTGATACTGTCCTGTGATTTTGATAAAAACTCCCTGTGGCGTCATTAATAGATGTGGGGGTGGAAGGAATGGAAGAGCAGTGGTCTGAACGTAGGCTCAATATGGGCAGGCTAACTTGTATGAAACCTTGGTCAGGTCACCTAGGTTCTTTACAAGGGGAGGAAGAGGAAAGGCATCACTTTGCTCCACTGTGAAATCAGGGGATTGAACTCTGTTTAAATCATGAACACATATAAACGTTGGGCTGGAGCCCTAGAGGATGCTACTGCAGTGAAGGTGGTCAGGTGGATTGCTGATGACCTACAATGCAATCGAAGAGTCCAGAGTTACCCTCTAACTTTGACACTAGCTTTATCTGTTGTCACAATAGCATCCAATTAATCAGGATTCAAATGCAGACATGCAAAACAATAATTTTTAAAAATATTTAATTAGCTTTTTAAAAAGTTTCACCAAAATGTTTAAAATATGCATAGAAGAAACTAAGGAGTAACTAACAGTATGTTGTTTAGGATCATAAAAGCATAGAATGGCAGATGTGGACTCAACACCCCCAGGTTATATGTAGTCAGGGTAAGGGGTCAGAAAACTACTACGAAGCAAGTAAATGCCGCAGCATTTCTACTACTAGAGAAGACTGAGTTTACATGTTCTACTGAAGTATTTATTATATATCTCTCCTGACACTGGACCTTCTGGAATTCCATGAATGTGTGAGAAAATGTAAGGAATCTGGACAATGAGTTTTTATTGGCAAAGTCTGAAACCCAAGCTTCCTATAGAATATCTAAGAAATGGATAAATAGCCCCAAAGATCACAGCTTAGAATTAGAATTTAGGTTATTCAACACATTGACTGACCTGTGATGAAAGCCATTGCTTCGGAGTCTATCCGATTAACAGACTCATCTGGGGAATTTAAAAAGATACCAATTCCTGAACTTCACCCGAGATTCGTATTTATGAATTGGAGGTGGGGCTCCTAAGACTGTAATTTTAAAAACTTCCATGACTCCCATGGCATAATCTTGCCATTTTGGGTACACATAACATAAATGGCGCATCTTATAATTGATGATACTTTGGATTTGATAAAATATCCTTAGTATGTACCAGTTACTTCCATATACAATATTACATGTAATATTCCCATCTTTTTACAGATCATGACACTGAGGTTCAGAGAGACTAAGTGTGTCAAGAAGAGGGTGACCAATAATATTTAGAGCCCACTCTTCCTGACCCCAAATTCAGGACTCTTTCCTCTCATCTGCAAACTTCTGATCTTGCCTGTGGACTTTGAACATTCCTGAGCAAAGTTGGTATGTGATTACAAGATTTCGGGGAAGGAAAGAAATAGTTTTTATTAAAAAAAATAAACTGTTAGGCTCTTTTATAGGCTGAATTGTATGCGCCTATAAAATTCTTGTGTTGAAACCCTAACTCCCAGTATCTGAGACTATGACTATTTAGAAAGAGGGTCTTTAAAGAGGTGACTATGTTAAAACAGCACGGTTAGTATGGGATCTAATCTAACTGGTGTCCGTATAAAAAGGGGGAGATTAGGACACAGACAACACAGGAAAACAAACAAACAAACACGTGAGGAGATAGCAAGAAGGCGGCTATCTGTGAGCCAAGGAGAGATGCCTCAGAAAGAACACCTCGATCTAGACCTTCTAGTTTCCAAAACTGGAGAAAATAAATTTTTGCTGTTTAAGCTGCCTCATCTGCAGTGTTTTGTTATGGCAGCTATAGCAAACCGATATAGGCTCTCCTACAGAAGGTTCTCCCAAAGCATGAAAGACATACCACCAGTGGTGCCAAGTTGATTTGGGATGTCATTAACATGGAATTAATAAACATTAGATCATTTAAGATTCTGTTTGGTAGGGTAATAAGAGAAACCTTGACTAATGCTGACATAGATAGAATTTGTTTTCTTTACATAACAAGAAGTGAGGAGGTAGGTAGTTCTGGGGAAGCTATTCAACATTGTTTTCTTTCTTTCTGTTCTGCCAGCCTTAGAATTTGGGCTTTTATTGTTATGCTTATCACCTCATGCTTACAAAATGGCTGCAGTAACTCCAGGTGTCATGTCAATATCTAAGCAGAAAAAAAAAAAAGAGGAAAAGGTAGCACTGGGGGACTTCTCTTTATGTTTCACAGGCCACGGTTAAGTTCTACAACCACCACTAACTTCAAGAGTTTAATAGTTTATAGAACAGAGGCAGGCAGTAAAGACAGGAGCTGGGAATGGGGATTACATGAGTCAACCCTCAATGTCCATGGCCATCATATGCCAAAAAAGCCCTGCTTGTTAAGTTTCTCTTTCACGCCTGACGTTGTAAAGAAGAAAGTCTCAAGGTGCTACCATTATGCCATGGCTGTCGTTTTCCCTTCACCTACGAAAGGCAGGTGTCAGGTTCAGAGCCTTGTGGGGGTAAGAATTCAATAATTTTTTATCCATTATTATTTTTACATTTGTGGTAGTACCATATTTTCAAGTATGTGGACTTTAGTTAAAAAATAAATACAGATTCAATTTAAGTAAAAATTTAAAAATAATAATATAGGTGATATTTATGCAGGTGAAAATAATTATAAAGGCAAATGACTACATGTTGGAAGCATCAGGCTCAAGGGTGGACTTACAGTGGAAGAGGACGAGCCTGTGAGTCCACATGCCAGCAATGGAGGCCATGTTTTGCCCCAGCCCAACGTGAAGCCTTGAGTTTGTCATCTGTCCTCCTGGGTTTTGAGTTTCTAATTCAAAATGATAATGTTGGACTAAGTGTTTTGCTTTATTTTTTTAAAGTACATTCCTGCTCAAACACTTCATCGCATCTCTGTTCCAGTGTGTGGAATGATATCTATTGCACTACTATTAAGACCAGAGGAAAGCTTAGAAGATCTTAAAGTGGTTTTAAAAAGAGGGTGACCTCTAAGACCAAAGAGGAAAAGGCATCCCAAGGAGAATGCTTCTCTGTCATGACTCATTTTATCCTCAAAATAACCTGTAAAGTCCACAAATTATCATCTCTATTTTACATACATGATTAATAATATTGATAAGAGGAAATTTAGCCCCTGAACAGAGATAGGCATTGCCCAGGGTTGCATAGAAATTGCATGGTGGGCCTGAGATTGTGAATTCAGATTCCCATAACCCCCACTCTTTTATCTTAGGTTGTAGGACACTCTATTTGAGACTAAGTATTTTTAAAAGAAATCTACTTTTTTTTTTTTGTTTTTGAAGACCCTTGTCTGGCCAACCCAGCCTGGTTCTCTACCACACAGTACTGTTAAATAAGGAGGTGTTCTACCTTCACTTCAGGAACAAAACCTTCATGCATTCTTAGTTGCCACTAGGCTTATGGGTTATAGAACCTCCTTTGGTCTCTGTATAAGAGAGAATACCTCTCTTCTTTTCCCACCTCTCAGCCTAACTTGATTCCTATGGTCTTCCTCCTTCTTCTCCAAACCAGAGTCTAATTTTACTAGTGAGCGGAGACAGTGAGTTGACCAGGCACACACATCAACTTCTGCTTTCAGGCCGATTCCGTTCAGTGAAAAAACACCCTGGAACCAGCTTCTTTTAGGTAATTCTGGTTTTCCCTTTGACCTTGTTTCTCACATGCCTGACCAAAGGATAGGAAGAAAGGAGATTAAGATTTAAACTAGCAGGAGGTGGGGAGGCTCTACTTGAAAAGGACCAAAGCGACCCTTGTCATCTAACCAACCTTTATGAAGAGCTTGATTCTGTGAGCCTGGTACTAGCCTAGCTGGCTACACAGGGTACCTAGTTTCCTGTTTGATTGCTTCTCTTCATGGTAATGTTGGGGAAGATGATGTATAAGAGAGAATCTTGGGGTTCTTAAGAACTTGAAACACATACCATTTGTCATGCCCCCCCAATTCATATGTTAAAGTTCTAACCTCTAGTATCTCAGAATATGACTATATTTGGATATAGGGCTTTTAAAATGTGATTAATTTAAAAGGGGATTCTTAGAGTGGGCCCTCACCCAATGTGACTGAGGGTCTCATAGGAGGGAGGTTAGGATGCAGACCACACAGAGAGATGGCCTTGTGGGGACACAGTGAGAAGGCAGCCATCTGTGAGCCCAGGAGAGAGGTCTCTAAAGAAACCCAACCTGCCAACACCTCGATCTTAGACTTTAGCCTCCTGTATGGTGAGAAAATAAATTCCTGCCATTTAAGTGACCTAGTCTGTGGTATTTTATTATGGCAGCCCTAGGAAGCTACTATACCATACACATGTCCCTTACCTTTGCTCACCTAAATCCATTTTATATCAATTGTAGTTATTATCCATCCATAGTCAATCTCTTCTCTCTCAGAAGTTCCCCAGATGCTAAGTCTCCTTGGATCAAGTGGGCAAACCACAGATGGGGTTGGCTAGGCCATAAAAAGCAAATGGAGAACTGAGGTAAGACAGTGCAGGGGTCAGGACTCAGATCATAGAGAAGTCAGGGCTCTCACTTCCCTAACTCCCTATGCCTGTTTCTTGACCATTGCTTTTCCACTCTCCTTCCAAATTCCCCTGCTCTTTTATCACTCTGGCACACCCTACTCATCCCTATGAATGACCTTCCAACCTCTTGGTCCTATCTTTTGTTCTTTTCATTACAAACTTAGGTACAGGGCACCATTGCTTACCTTTCCTTTCTTATTTCTCCCGACATCCTGAGGTCAGTCCTTAACCTCTTCATCCTCAATGGTGACTTCTCCCATTTCACCTTAGCCATATACTATACCCATAGCTGCATCCACCCCTGAAACCTTAAGTTCATAACCCCCTATTCTCTGACCCCCATCTTCTATCTTTGTAGGTCTTTGGCTCCTTCAGTAACCCCATAGTTAGACTTCAACCTTGCCAAGACATCCAGCCATTTGATATCACTACATTTTCTTCCATTCGATCAGATCCTCTTGGCTTTACATCTTTTCCGAACTCCACAACCAATCATTAGCATTCCTTACTAGATTATTCTTTCGCTACCTGTTTCTTGGCTGTCTTCTTACTTCAGAGGAATGGTTCTTCACTTTCTGGTGAGTCAGTGAGAACCTAATGAAAGCTAGATTCTCTCTGTCCGGAATACCCCCAAGAGAGCCTCAGAGTTCATTCCCTCGGCCCCTTCGGTTCCTTCTAAATAGTCACCTTTTTGGTGAGGTCCTACCCAACCATTGTTCTACTAATGCTAGTCCCTCCCACAGTTGCTATGCCCATACCCTGTTTCATTTTTCTTCATGGCATTAATCACCACCTAAGATGCTATTTTACTTATTTATTTATTTATTTATTGCTTGCTTTCCGCCCATTAGAATTATTCAGCCTCCAAGTGGGCAAGTATTTTTGTATTTTTTGTTTACTGCTGTATTTCCTGTACCAAGAATAGTGTCTTTGATTTGCACATAGTAAGATCTTAATAAACATTTGTGAAATGGGTCTTCCTCCAAGAAAAACTTAAATATGCACATATTCTTAAAGCTTGATATATAATTTCTGGAGCTTGATGGCCCCTCTGAGGCGAGGAAGCTCTGAAGTTCAATTTTAATCATTCTTTCTGAATATTTCTCATATAGTCTCTCTGTACACTATAACTTTAAATACTGTTATATACTGATCACTTACAAATCTATTTTTTAACCTAAAATCTCCCCATAATTCCTCACCCACAAATCAAATGTCTACTCCCACCTCATCTGAAGGTTACAATGGACGGAGGTTGTTATCTTTTCATTCCCAACTTGCTCATTCCCCTATTCCAACAATGTTCATGAATCACCACCAAATCAGGAACCAAAGCCAGATATTTGAGTGTCATCCTGATTTATGTTTCACTTTCTTCTCATATGCCATCAATCAACATCCTGTTGTTTATACGTAAGTATCTATTGAATCCATCATGGTGCCTATCTTCCATTCCCCATGCTCTGGCTTTTGTGGAGGGCTTCATTAGGTCTCACTGGATTATTTCAAAAACTTCCTGAATTGGTTTTTCTGCCTTCAGTCCCACTCTAATAAAAATACAGATCTTATTCGTTCTCTTTCTCTGCCAGACTTTCCAGAGTGCTCCTTTGTTTACAGAATAATAAAATAAAAATGTCTTAGAATAGCATCTGAACCTAACTCATGTTGACATGAGGTGTCATGAGATTGAAGGAGCCTGCAGTGCTGAGGCAGCATGTGGAGAACAGGAGCCCTGAAGGGTAGCCTGGGACCATGGCAGACTTTGTATGAGTTAGAAAGAGTGGCTGTGGGAGGCCACTGAGCTTTTGGTATTCTTTGTTACTGCAGATAATCTAGCCTATCCTGACTGACACAGTTCTATTATATGGGATTGCTCTTTTACCTCTGTATTCTCCCCCGCAACCAGCACACTGTAACATCCACGTTGATGTCTAGAACTGGTACCAAACTAGTTGTGTATTCCGGATGCCATCATGGTCTTTCATACCTGCATGCACTTACATACCTGGCTCTCTTGGTGTTTAATGGTATTCTCTTCCTCATCTCTCTGTGGAAATTACTCTTATTTAACCTTTGAAATCTTGCTTAAAAGTGAGCTTCTCTGGGAAATCTTCCCTGATCACTCAACACAGAAGTAAACACTACCTTGTTCCTTATAAGTACTTTAAAATATTCCATGTGTCAAATTATACAGCAAATATTTGCCTACTTGTATTATTATTTTGCTGCAATAATTTATGGGTATGAACAATATTTTTGTACCTTGGAACCAATATATGCTCTTTAAATACATAGAGATTTAAATAATTTTTAAAAATCCATGCCATCCTCAAGGCAAGTAAACATACAGTTGAATCTATGCTTGCAAATTGTGATGAGTGCTATGTAGGGGGAGAACAAAGTTCTATGAGAGAGACTAATGGAAGGGCCTAATTTACACAAAGTAGTCTGCAAGTCATGGTGATGTGGTATTTAAGTGGAATAGAATGAGTACAAATAATCGAAAGAAGAGCTGGTGTTTTCACATGATGGACTATATTACCTGGGTTTCAACACATGTGGAAATACCCCACTTCTATGCCGAATTCATAGAAATGATAAGAAAAACATAGAAATGAGATTAATAAGTGAATAGCTGCAGTCAGAATCAAGGAAAGGAATTATCTGCGGATGAGAAGCTGGGAAGGTCTGCAAGATGAGGGCAGTAGATGAGGAGCTATCTATAACAGTGAGCTGAAGCTACAATGGGGACCCATCCTGACCATGTAGGAAGCCTTCATGGTCTCCCTGGGAAGCTGGAAGCTGACTAGGCTGTAGTAGAAAGTTACTAGGGAAGTAGTAGGAACCACCCACAGAAAGGCTGTCAAACAAGACTTAACAAATATTTTTTAAAAACTTCTATATGGAAAAGAGATTTTGGTAAAAGATATATGGTAAATTCAGTGAGAGAAGAATTTCATGGGAGGAAATAGAGTTAGTAAAAGTATAAGAACAGGAATTTAAAGGAAGCTATCTCCAGAAAGCTAACAGAGAAATATCATCTATGAAACAGGAGGAGGAGAAAGATTGGAAACAAGAACAGGTTAAAATGTAAAAAGAAGCAATTGAATAATTAGTGAAATTGAAAGAACAATTTTCATTTATAAAATATAATTTATTAAATATGATTATGTTCGATATAATCATTAAAATTAAAAATAAAATGCAAACATAAGCATGAATAGCAAAATGACCCCAATAAAGAGTTAATTGTTTGAAAAATTAGGCTGAAGAATTTCCCCAGGTAAAGTGATCAGAAGTATAAAAAAATAAAGATTCAGAAGGTCCTACATATCTCTAATAGCATTTTTATTAAAAGCTAAATAAAGATAAGGGAAAGGAAGCAATCTTGGAAAAAAATATTTGGTCTCAGTTTTTCCACAATTGAGAAAAGACATGAATTCTCAGACCAAAAGGATCTACCAAGCCCCAAGTGGGATGCGTACATAAAATTATACCTAGATTCCTTATAGTGAAATTTCAGCATATTAAGGATAAAATTAAAATCTTAAAAATTACCAAAAGAAAAGAATGAAAATTAGATTACCATTCAGATTTCCTACCAGCCACCAGGGAAGAAGAGGGGAATAGGGAATATCTTACGTGCAAAAGGGAAATCCCTGAGACCTCTCATTCTACACTCAAAGGATTGTATAAGTGAAGTTGAAATAAAGACATACTCAGACTTTAAAAGCTTACCATTTGCTGGCCCTTTTGGGGAGAGTTCCTGGAGGATGTAAGAGATAGTTAGTGTCAGTGAAATTGTGAAGAAATGGGCACTCTCATGCAAAGGCTTGTGGGAGTACAAAGTGGCCACTCTGACCACTATGAACACTTGAAAGGTAAACTGGGGGATTAGTAAATTAAAAATGCACACATCTTATAAATCAAGAATCTTACGTCAGATGTTTGTTTTAGAGAAACACACGTGCAAGCATGTTCATTGTAGTATTATTTGCCAAGGTAAAAAATGTACCTCAGTGGAGTAATGGCTAAATATAACACATTCATACTACAAAATAATGGAGACTCAGCAGAAATGAGAATGATCTGTAAGTATCAACACGGGTTTACCTCCGCGACTTAGTGTTGAGTGAGAAGGGCATGTTGAAGAAAGATACGTACCTTAGGATATCATTCATTTAATGAAAACAGCAGTAGGCTCCCCCAGCAGTACATATTTAGGATATATTAAAAATTTTTGTATATATTTTCCATATATCAGAGAAGAAAGTGTGGAAGGAGATATATGAAACATAACCGTTACCTGTCACTCAGAAAAGCTTGATGTGTATCCATAACCATGTGCAGGCTTTGTGCCCAGCCTCGTAGGCCACCGTCCGGGGTGCTTAGTAAGGCGAGCGGCCCGATCCAATGCACAGTGGTGAAAGGCTTCTCTGGGTGTACCGTGAGGAAAATGGATTTCAGGAGGGGAACCAGGAGGCTGTTTCAGTAGTTAGGACCAGGGTCCATTCCTCCACCAGGCGTAGGGGGCACAGAGCCTGGGGTCCCTGAAAATGTTTAATTTTAATTTCTTTTAAAATCGGAATAAAACCCATAAAATAATAAGAAGTATATAACAATGAATCCAGCCTGGATCGTATTTGCCTCTATACCAGTGTGGTGCTAAAATATAATTTTTGTTTTATTTTTTATGGATGAAGGGTCCATAAAGGCAAAAGTACCCAGAGCCCATGAAAGTCATAAAATAGTCGTGACTAGGAGTGAGGACGCTTGGAGGGGTCAGAGTGGTGGCAGTGGACATGGGGCCAAGTGGACAGAGGCAAAATACAACGTTGTAGGAAAAAAATGCCTGAACCTGGGCCTAAATTCAGAGTGAGGAATGAGGGAGAGGGAGAAAGTAGAGCGAACCCCCAGAATTCTAACTTAGGATGGCGTTGGCACTGCTGACTGCGAAGCGGAGGGAGCTGGAAGGTTAGCTGCAGCCAGTGTGAGGAGCCCGCGTGTCAGGCCGGAGGTGGAACGTTTACCACTGACCCAGAATCTTGAAAGGATCGAGGACTGCTGAATTTTTAGGCAGTGGGGAAGCAAAAAGATTTTAAAATGGAGATTAACATGATCAGATAGAGTTTTAAAACATTTATGGTCGAAAACGGCGTAGGAAGTGGAACCGAGCTGGTGAGAGGCTGGAGAATAACCAGGGAGCTAGTAACACCGAAGTACCCAGGCCTCCTGATTCTCACGCCACCCGCAGGCTCGGGAAAACTGTAACAAAACCCAAGCAGTGCGGAAGAGAGCAGGAAAGACCTCCCGACCCACCCGGCCCAGAGCTGGTCTTGGCTGCAGCTTAGGGGCATGTGGCACACATGGGCCTTGTGGCAGGGACCGCACTCTCAGGCCAAACCACAGAACAAATTTAAACACTTCAGTTGTCACAACAGAGCAAACCTGGATGACAACAACTTTTTCAAAAGCAGGATTTTAAAAATAAAAATACTTCTTCACACACACATGCACACACACACACACTACTCTCAGGAAAGCTGGCTATGCCTCCGGCAAATTGTTTGTTTGTTTGTTTGTTTGTTCATTTGTTTATTTATTTATTTAAAATTTTAGTTTTCAATTACAGTTTACATTCAGTTTTCTTTGTATTAGTTTCAAGTGTACGGCATAGTGGTTAGATACTTATTTAATTTATGAAGTAATCCCCCGCTACGTCTAGTGCCCATCTGTCACTATAAATAGTTATTACAATGTTATCAGCTATATTTCCTACATGGTACTTTACGTTCCCATGACTGCTCTGTAACTGCCAATTTGTGTTTCTTAATCCCTTCACCTCTTTTACCCAGTCCCCCAACCTCTCTCCCATCTGGCAACCATCAGTCTATCCTCTGTATCTAGGAGCCTGTTTCTATTTTGTTTGCTTGTTTATTTTGTTTTTTAGATTCCACATATAAGTGAAATCATATGGTATTTGTGTTTCTCTGTCTGACTTAATTTCACTTAGCATCATACCCTCTTGGTTCACCCATGTCGTTGCACGTACACAAAGGTAAGCACCCATTGTACGTTTGCACCACTTCTTCTCAATCCATTCATCTCCTGATGGATGCTGAGGTTGTTTTCATATCTTGGCTAAATAATGCTGCAATAAACAAAGGGATACGTGTATTTTTTCAAATTAGTGTTTTGGGTTCTTTTCGATAAATACCCAGAAGTGGGATCCCTGGGTCACAAGGTAGTTCTATTTTTAAATTTTTGAGGAAACTTTATGCTGTTTTCCACAGAGGCTGCACCAGGAAATAATTCTTATTCATCAATTAAGAAATACTTTCCTTTCACTTATTCATACGTCTACTTTCTCAGTAGCTCATGTTATTTTATTTTTCAGACTTGCTTTTCTGAGGTGTGATTGATATAAAATAAGCTACACAAGTTTAAAGTGTACCATCTGATAACCTTTAAAATATCAACACAGTTATGAACCTTCACTGTAATCAAAATAATGAACATATCCATCATCCCTCAGAGTTTCTTGCATTTCTTTGTAACCTTTCCTTCTAACTCCACCTTGCCCCAGCTTCCCTAGTGAACTGATCTGCTTTCTGTCAGTAAGTATGAGTTTGGAATTTTCTAGAATTTTATACAAATAGAATCATACGACATGTACTCATTTTTCTCTGGTTTCTTTCATGCAGCATAATTACTTTGAGATTTACCCATGTTGTTGCATGTATCATATACCATAATTGATTTATCCATTTGTTAATAAACATATGAACTGTTCCTGGACTCCAGCTATTGCAAATAAAGCTGCTGTGAACATTCACGTGCATATCTTGGTTTAGAACTATGCTTTTATTTTTCTTGAGTCCATCGCTAGGAGAGAAGTGGCTGGATCATAGGGAAGATGTATTTCTAATGTTTTAAGATGCTGTCAACCAGTTTAGCAAAGTGATTGTGTCAATTTTACATTCCCACCAACAGTGAATGAACATTCCAGCTGTGCCATTTTCTTGGCAATACTTGATCCTGTCAGTTTTAAAAAAGTTTTAGCCAATTGTATGTCTGTTGGGGTATCTCATTGGGTTTTACTTTACATTCTCCTAATGATTAATAATTTTGAGCATTGTACGTGTTTATTTGTTACCCATATATCTTTTTGGTAAAGTGTCTATTCGAATCTTTTGCCTATTTTTAAAATTGTGTTACTTGTTTTCTAATTGAGTTCTTTATGTGTGCTAAGTCCATTATAGACTCAAGCACATCATCAGATGTGTGATTTACCAATATTTTATCCTACTCGGTGGCTTGTCTTTTTATTGTCTTAATGTTCTTTTGCAGAGAAAAAAATTTTAATTTTAATGAAGTACAATGTATCGTTTTCATCTATGGAGCATGTTTTGGTGATGTATCAAGAAAATCTTTGCCTAATCTAAGTGTCTGCCATACTAAAATACCAACTACTGAGAAAAAGAATCAAAGTCATTTGAGAGCCGTTCCAGACTCTTCCTAGAACAATGGTCTTAATAGGAAACTCTCGAAGCCCTGTGAATCCTCCCCACTCCCCAGAGACACGCTTGTAGAAAATGCAATCAACAAAGCTCCCCAACACAGCCAATCAGCCAAGGCCAGCCCAGACTTGCTCCCAGAGGCTGAGAAAAGGTCTCTAAAATCAGCCACCGGGGGTTGGGATGGGAACTTAGAGCAGATAAACGAGCCTTTCCCACATATCCTCAGGGACACGGCTAAACCAGTAGGGAGATGGGGGACAGAAGATCTGGGTTTAGTCCTACCTTTACCGCTCTTTCTGGTAGTGTGAACTGTGACAAATAAGTTTTCTCCCCTGAGCCTCAGTTCCCTTCTCTGTAATACAATGATAATAATAGTACTTTTCCAGGTCAGCCCTTTGGGTTTTCCTGGACAATCAGGGAGGTATGGAGCAAACACACTTGAAAAACCCTCTAAATCTCTCATTTGTTGTCTCTTCTAGGGAGCTTCCCAGAGTCCTCTCCTCTAAGGAGTTCTGGGGTTGGTTGAATGAACAACTTCTCTTCAGATTCCTGTGCACTGAAGATGGTGGGCTGAGGCTCCCAGTCTGTCTGGCAGTGTGATCTTTGTCTTTTCTCTTGACTTCTCAAAACATCTATACCTTGTATTAATCTTTAGACAATCTCCAAGGCCCCTTACAGCCCTGACATAGTCTTGATCCCAGGGGCACATTTCCCAGTGCACGGCTAGTAAGCACTCATGAAAAGAGAGCTGCTGGATTCGGTGTGGGGCTGGGTTGCTGGTGTTGGGTGTGCTGCTATGCTCTTTCCTCAGCTGTTCTGCATAAGCATTATGGTGCAAAGCAAAGAGCACTGGGTTTGCTCCCACGCTACCTGGATGGACGGACAGAGCTCTAGGAACTTGAGCATCCCTTGTAACTTGCCTGGGCCTGTTTCCTCATCTAGAACAAAGAGACACGAGTCACTGTTCAGCCTATCGTTTGGTGCTGTAAAACCGAAAAGGGTTATTAGTGTTGTCATTGTTTTTCTGAGTATTTCAGGATTCTGTATAGGGATACAATGAAGACATTGTATATCACACACTAAAAATATGAAATATGCCAAAAAACATTTTGCACCAAGTTAGAACTCGAAACAGAAATGACTTATCAAACAAACATTGCTACTGGGCATGTTTTGGCTTTCAGTTAAATTCTTTTTTAACTCTGGCTCCATGGTGTAATGGTTTTGGAATTAGTAATATTAAAACATCAGTCACAGTGGTGAGTAAGTGTTTTATTTAAAACAGGATGAAAACGTTAACCCAGGGGTGCCCAGACTAAATGTAGGACCTCTAAGTGACACCCTGTGGGCATCGAAGGCCTCGCTCATGACTATTAGCCTTTAGGTGGGTGGTTGAGACTCACACGGCAACCTGCACTTCGCCCAGCAGTCCCACCGTACTGTCTCGTCTGTTCCTTAAAACTCTTTGGGGAATATCTGCCATCAACTTTTGTTACTGGCAGAGAAACCGTGGCTCCGAAAAATTGAGTTGGTCAGAGTCACACAGCTTTTTGGTGGTGGAAGAGCCCACGAAGTCATGAGGTTGTTCCAACCAGTGGAGGGCACAGGGCGGAAGTCAGGTGTCAGCAGGTGTGGGTACCTGTATTACCTGGGAACACTTACTGGGTGAGAGTTGAAATAATGCCTGTGTTGTGGAGATAAGATGTATACAGTGCTTGGCCCAGGGCTGAGCACTAACTTGAATCCTTAATAAAATTTAGCCCTTCTTCTCCATCTTCCACTTCACTGTTCACTGGAGCACATGGGTACTGACAAAACACAACCATAGACAATCTCCTACTTCAGTGCAGTTCCCCCAAAGCACCCAGGAACAGTTGCCTAGCTGGCCGGTCTGGAGTTGGCTAAGTTTCCAACTCCTTCCCAGATTCTGTGTCCTGGGCTTTTGAAAAATTTCTGTACTCCTGTCTTTCTCTCCCTCAGCCCTCACAGGCGGCACCTCAGCCTGCGTCCAGACCTCACCTGGCCCTGGGGCCTTCCCAGGGCTGGGAGAAAGGGGGCCGTGGGGCGAGAGGGAGTGCTGCATTTCTGGTGGGAAGGGAAGAAAAAAGAGGAGAAGCTGGAGCAGCAGCTACCCCCTCTGCCCATCCTGACAGGGGTCCCTACGCAGATCTCCAGACCCCCTCCCTTCAGTCACCCACCTCCTGGCCTTTATTTCCTTCCCTTCCTTGGCTCCAGTCCTGAGAACCCAAATCCCTGGCAATCCTGCTTTTCCTCTGGAACGTGGATCCTGCCTGTTGCCCTCTATGCCTGTAGAGAACCTGGGGGCCTGCTAGAGAGGCACATCTCTGAAGTACCGCCCCAGACCAACTGAATGGAAACCCTGGGGGAGGGGCGGCAGCCCGTGACTGAACCAGCCCCCCAGGGAATTTGGGTGCGTCCAGCATGTGGAAAACGCTGTTCTGCGGAAACAACCGAATGCCTGAGCTTTCCAGTTAGCTTCTTGCCAAGCTAAGTTAGACCCTCTCAAGTAGCAGCTGAGAGCTTGTGTTTGCTCAGGGGTCAGGGGATGAGGGTGGGGAGGGGGTGGGATGGTGGAACTCCAGCTTAGCTCTGGGAAAACTCCAGCTTAGCTCTGATCTGTGGAAAAGGCAGGTCAAACGGGCAGGAATCCGACTTTTATTGAGCACCTAGTACAGGACGGGAACTTGGCATCCACTGGGCCCTTTCATAATTAATTTAGCACTTTTTTAAAGATAATTTTCTTTTTCCTTGCATTACAGATGGAGAATCTGAGACTCTGGGCTGGGGGAAAGGTGAAGAAAGGAGGGTGAGAGTTAACACAGGTATAGGACCACAAACTGGACTGCAGGTCGGGTGGGACATTATCCATGAAAGACCGCCTTGTTCAACACCTTCATTTTACAGATGAGGAAACTGAGGGCCAGAGAGAGCAAAGGACTTGCCCAAGGTCACATAGAAAGTCAGTGTCTACTAATTCCTCATCCAGCACTCTGTCCCTGCTTTTAAATTTTTCGTTTTGACATAACTTCAGATTTACAGGAAAGTTGGAAAAGTAGCTTAAAGTTCCCTTACACTCATCATTCTCCTTCTCCTAAAAGTGACATCTTACACATTCATAGTCAAATTTCAGGGAGTTGCAACTTTTTTTATTTTGAGGAAGTTGTCGGTTTGCCTCCAGTTATAAGAAATAATACAGCACATATCCAGCACCACTGAAAGAGGAGAATTATGAATAATACTCCTTTTCTTCTTTTGCTTTTCTGTACTCTGCACATTTATATGAGAATATAATGTTTACAATATATGAAAAGAGAGTTCCCCTGTATCCTTTATACAGCTTTCCCAATAGGCACATTTTATCTAGAACTTTAACGCTTGTTTAAGTATTTTTGTTTTATTCTTTAGGTTCATCCTCCTTCAGGAGAAAGTTCTCAGATCTTTTCTGAGGGGACAAAGACAGAAAATAAAAATAAATAAGAATGATAATAGTTTTCTCAGTAGGAAAGATGGGTGGGCACCTGCCATTCCGGGACCCGCTGTTGCCGCTCCAGGGACCACCCTTGCCTTCCAACAAAAACCTCTGGCTCCGAGCTCCTTCAGGCAACTTCCAAAGGGAACGGGGCTGACAGGGGGTGGAGGGGAACAGTGGCCGTGTTCCAGGAACTTACAACCTCAGGAAACCTTGTTTTGGGGAGGGACCGCCTGGGAAGGCAGCCACCCATTCTCCTGGAGTCTCCATCAGCCTCTGCTTGACCACTGCTAACGCTGAGAACTCACCCCTATTCAAAAGGCTTGGTAACTCGGAGCAGTAGAATGTTCTTTCACAAGACATGAGAGTGGGACTGTGCTGTCTTGTTCATTGTTCTGTTCCTACCCCTGCCCCCGCAGGGCTCGATAAACACTAGTTGAGTGAATGGAGGAATGAATGGAGGAAGGAGCAGACATCTTGCCCGGCCTGTGGGGTTGGAGGCACAGCATTCTCCTCTCTGGAGGAAGGTGGCAAACAGCTGCCTGGGATGCTGCCACCACCACCGGGCCCGGCTTGGTGGGGACAGAGCCCAGAGTGCCAGTGCCAGTGCCTGGCTGAGGGTAGGGGCCCTTGGAACTTGAGAGGGATGGGACAGCTCCAGGGTAAGGAGTCCTTGGGGAGCTGTGGGGCGAAGGGCTCTTTCAAGTGCTCTGAGTGCGACTGCCGAGTGGCAGCCCTCCTCTACGGCCCTGACTTGCTGCATTCCTGGGTAAGTTGAGGGAAATTCAATCCACATGTTTCTGAGTTCTTCACACAGTCCTCAGCAGGACGCCGCCCGTTGTGTAAGAGCCGTTTGACGTGGTTGGTGCTGCTTTCTTTTCTCCATTCTGAGAAGTGTCCCTGAAGAAAAGCCAGCTCCACCGTCCCCGAAAAGGGAGGGGCAGGACCGCAGGGAACAGTCATCTGGGGGCAATGCCGGGCCTGAGAAGACTGTTTCCAGGGAGTCTCCAAGAGGAGGCTGAGGAGAGGAGGGAAGACAGGAGCACCTGGGGACTCTGCCCGGCCATGCACCCCCGTGGGCTCTGCCGGCTGCCGCCTGTAGCGCCTCAGTGGAGGCAGGAGAGGTGGAAACAGCTTAAGGAGTTGCCCAGGACCAGAGAGGCACAGCTGGCAGAATAGGAAGGTGGGGCTTCCGGGAAGGGCACCTGGGTTTGCATTTGGGCATAACTTAAAGTAACTCACTTCCTCCCCACAGGCCTCAGTTTCTCCTTCTGCAAAGGACGTCGCTGCATTTGGCTCCACGATCTTTGTAGGTCCTAATAGCCTCTTCTAGAACCACCATTTTGGTGTCTTAGTGTGAATATTATGTGGCACTGCCTAAAACATTTTTGTCAAGGAAATATTTTTAACACTCTCCTCAGTAAGAAATGCATTTTACCAGTAACCTAGGATAGATAGCCAAAACGAGGTTTTCACACATCAATGCTTACCCTTTCTACAAAGATAGACATGTAGGTCAATAGAACAGAAGAGAGAGCCACCCCCCCCTCCGCCCCACCAAAACCCTTCACATGTACGGTCAATGGATTTCCTACAAGGGTGCCAAGGCAATTCAGCGGGGGAAAGATAGCCTTTTAAAATGGTGAGGCACAACTGAATACCCATGGACATACATACACACATAAACTAGGACATACAATACACAAAAATGAATCGCAAATGGTTTATAGACTACGATGCAAGAGCTAAAATGAGAAGTGAGCTCGGTGTCCATGTCAACATAAAGGGCGATCATCACAAATCTGATAAGTGAAAGAGGCAAACAGGAAAGGTAATATTTTGTGTTCCCACTTACACGGAATTTCTGGAAGAGGTAAACCATTAGAAACAAAAAGCAGATCAGAGACTTCCTTGGGTTGCGGGGCTATTAACAGGTGCGAGGGGAGTTTGTGGGGCAGTGGTCATGTTTTGAAGCTGGGGTTATCATTGCACAGCTATAGACATTTGCTAAAAAGACTCAAACTGAACATCGACAATGGATAAATTTTACGGTCTGCACATTACAACTCAAAGAGACGTGAAAACTAACGAACTTAAACCTGAAGAGGGAAGATGATAAATGATTTGTTCGATTACATTACGTTTTTTAGGCACGATGAGTTCGTTCTCAACCACCTCTTCAGAGCCTCCTCAGCATCAATACACGTGTATTTTTGCTCATAAATGACTACCATTTGAAAAGATTATAAAAGAATAAATATACAGTGATTGATTTACATTGAAAACTAAACTTTTTTAAGAAGAGGATTTGATAAACCTAAGCGAGTCTTCCCACATTTTTATATGCCATACCAACCAGTACCATTTGTAGACCATAATTAATCCCAGTTTCATGTGTGTCAGTTTGTCATCCTCACTGCAAGCACAATCTAACAGTTCGCAATGCTTGCGAGGCACAAGGAAGAGTGTTGTCTTTCCTTAGGATGGGAACCAGATACCTTCAAAGGCTTCCTAGTTAGTCTAATGGCTTCCAAAATTAACCGGTCATTGGATGATTCGCTGCCAGCCCTCACCCCTCAGGACCTACGCGGTCAGAGTCTCTGAGGAGGGGAGGCGGGTTTAGGGCCCTTTATTCTTGCGAAGATCTCCCTGGTTGTCAGAGAGGCTGGTGAGTTTCATTTGGCGAAATCAGTGCAATCAGTTTTGAGATGGATCTCAGACAACTGGTTTCTAATATAGTTAAATACCAGAGTTCACAGAGGAGTGACTTCGAAAAAATTATAAAGCAAAGTATAGGCCAAGTTGTTTCCACAGTCATGCCACCTACTCTTCCTGGCCTTCACAGCTTCAGGGAAGAAGGGGGGAGTGCAAACAGTTGGTCGGCTAGAATCCCTGGGACTGATCCCTCGCTGACCATTTCAGATTCTTAGCTTTTATAAGCCTCCTAATTCTTTTCAGTCAAATGGAGACTATCACCAATTAACTTTTTTAATGGTTGGCTGCTATTAGGTCAAGTGCCCCCCTGTGTTTGGGGAAGCTCATTTTTAAACCAAACGAAGAGTTTCCTTTTGCACTATGGCAGCTAGAGCTTAGCCCCTCCCTCTGGAGCCTTAATGTCTTTGGGCTCTTTCAGTTATTTTACATCCAGTATTTAGCAAACTCACTATTTCTCTCAGATTCATAGGAACTCTAATTTTGACAAAGTGACAAAGGTATTTATTTTTCTTTGTCTCTTACTTTAATCATCCTGCAAACCTATTTTCACTAACACTCTCCCCCTTTCTCTCTCTCCTTGCCTCCGGAAAGGAGGGGCCCTCCTCCTGCCCTGGCGGGGGGCGGGGCGCTTGGCATAGCTCCTCAACTCCGGCTTGCTCCCCGGGAACCTCTCTTCCTCAGCCACCTCTATCATGAACCCTCTGCTGGCGATCTCGGTCCTCTCCTTCTCCACAGCTTGGAAAGAGTCAAGGCTTTCCTCTCTAAAAACCAAAACCCTTCTCCAGCGCAATGGGCCCCCTCCCATCCAGCCTCCAACTCCTTCTCATTTCTGCCCCAGCCAAGCTGCTGGAGGGAAGAATATCTCCTGGTGCAAGGGTTCTTCTTCTCCAATTACTGCCTTCCCCTCTGCTCTCTGGCTTCGCTCCCCACTGTTCCAGTAAAACCGCTGCTGGCTAGAGACATTAATGACCGTGTGGTCGTCTAAATCTAATAACCCATTTTCAGTTCATACTTAATTTAACCTTCCTGTCAAGTCTGCTTTTGGGAATCATTCTCTCCTTAAAACAATCTTCCTTTGATTTTTCTGGGACCGCTTGTTCCCCCTTCCTTTCCCGCCCCTCCAGTTGTCCCTCCTTGGTGACATTGCGAGCGTCTCTCTCACTTCCTATCCCTCCCTTGTCATCTTCTGTCCTTGGTTCTCCTCTCCTCTTATTTTCTAGTGGTTCACCAACTGTTCTTATCAGAAACACCCCAAGAGCTTGCTTCTGGCTGAAAATACAAATTCCTAAGGGCCCTAGCCCAGACCTATCAAACCAGAATCTCTGGAGCAGGCCTGGTGATCTGCACGATAAGCCCTCTCTCCTGGAGATTCTAAAGCACGCTAAAGTTTGAGGATGATGACTCTAAAGACTTTCCCTGGGCCACATTTGTTATTCCGTTTCCCAATTCACTGGGCCCACTGTGGCCCAGACCCTGTCTCATTGTTCTTAAAATCTTTTGTGGGGATCTTACCCCTAGACACGGAGGCTAAGCTCCCATATCCTGACATTAAAGGTCTTTGTCATCTGGCCCCTGCACAGCTCCTGGGTTGGGCTACCCTCTTCCCCCAACTCTCCAAGGCACACCGTACTCCAGGTCTACCCTTAACACGCCTGCGCGCTCACACCTCTGGGCCTGGCTCTTCGTGTTGCCCCAGTGCCCTTCACCAAGGTTCACCTTCAAGTCTCAGAAACGACCTGGAATGTTCTACTCTGAAACCTTGAGCTTCGCAGTCTCACACCAGTGTTCTGCCTTTGCCCTTAGGGCAGCCACACCTAAGACTCACTGCACCGTATTGTGACAGTGACTGACATCCTCAGGCCTGCTGGTACTGTGCGCAGTGTGTACCACACCTTGTCCCCTCCAGGACCCCAGAAGCATAGAGTCTCTAAGGCGTTGAACAGGAAGATAGTCAATGGTGACAGGTGCGGCAAGGGTGCCCCTGGCCCAGTCTTACGCCGTGTCCCTCTCCTGGATGACAGCTGACTTCCCTCATTTGTTCATATGTTCTAGGCTCCAGGATGGGCCCTTTGGTGCAACATGTGAGCAGTCTCAGCTCTCAAGTGTTGCCTGTTCAGTGAAGGGTACAGAAAGGTCAGTCAGGATAACCTGGGGAGAGGATACTGTTGCAGAGGGAAATGCAAAGAACTGTGGGAGTGCAGGGAAGGACAGTCAGCCCAGGCCTTGGCTCAAGATGGAAAGCCCTGACCAGGGAAGTAGGAAAGGGGTAGGAAAGGTTAAACAGGCAGCATTGCGCAGGGTGAGAGAGCCTAGAAAGAGCCTATGGAGGTCCCAGCCTCCATCTTGGCTCTGCCGCGGGTAAACTGTATGAAACATTGCTTATACGACCCCAGAGCTCCAATTTATGAATAAATAAAGGGAGAAGTTTGAACTGAGTTCAGTTTCCGAAGCCTTGAAGAGATCAGAACTATGCACTTGGTTAAAAAAACAAAACAAAAAAACTGTTGTGAAAGGTGCATGAATAGTGACAGCCACCAGGTGGCAGTAGAGGATCTCTTTCTACAGAAACTTGGGCCTTTTCCTCTCTTACTGAAGCCTCATCCTGGGGGTGGTTCACTAGAATTTGGGGCTGATGGGTGCCACCAGCTCCAGGTCTGGCCTCTATGCGAGGGTCTTCTGAGACACATGAGCTGAAATTCTCATGAAAAAAATCTCACTTTGGGAACCTATTTATTAGTTGCTTTTAAATACACAAATTTGAAAAGCAACCCGTTTGGTGTCCACTGATGCATTTCGAAGGTTATCTCGGCATTCCTGTGCTACAGCTTTGGTTCTGACCACATATGCTGGACATGTAGAAAAAGACATTTTGTCCAGGTCCTAGTGGGACAACCTGCTCCTGTCTCTGGGGGGGTGGGGTGGAGGCCACAGGCACTTATCACAGGAAGTGCCCTGAGCTGCCTTGCAGAAAGGACCAGTGTCCCGTTTCTGGGGGCATTGAGCAAATTTGGGGATCATTCCAGTTCCTCATGTGGCTGGATTTGAATCAGACACCCCTGTGTGGATCTGATGAAAAGCATGGACCCTGTCTTCTAGAATAGTTATAATATGCATGTCATTTCAGCATCTTCTCACACCTCCTCTCTGGGGACACAGGCCCTGGACCACCCAGAGTTCCAGTCAGTTGTAAGAACCTAATGTCGTGTAGTCAGCTATACACATTAGCTCCCCATTTTGTAGAAAGATTAAACTCTTGGTTATTTTCTCTGGAAAAGAAATAGGGGAATGATGAGTCCTGAGTCTTATTATGGCTAATAACCTAAATAGTGGACCATGCAAGGAGCGTAGTTTACCCTGACGTGTTCGGGTCTGGATTTCCCAGTGAGTGCTTCCGCCCCGCAGAGAGGCTGCATTCTGAAGCTCTGCAGCAGGGGGTGCTGGAGAGCTACACACCGCCCGCACGGTGCCTATCTCCTGCGGGGACCGAGCGTTCGCTGCGCAGGAAGGACTGGAGCTTCCTGCCAGCTAGCTCCATGCCCACATTTCTGTCCTGTGTTTTCTTTGCCAACCTTTCTTTGTGCTGGAAAATGCCAAAGATTCTGCCTGCTTTTCTGTGCACGCCGCAGCTGCTTCGTACACTCATGCCTCTGGTCTTCAGTGTTTCCTGAGGCTAGCAACCTAGAAGCACAACGGGACAAAATAAATAGCAATGACCTTGGGATTGGGAATCTCGGTCTGGCCCTGGCTCTGCCATTTACTAACTGTGAGGCTGCTGTCCTCCATTATAAAATGGGAATGATGACTTTCGGTCAAGTTCATTTATTCAACAAATATACATTGAGTGCCTGTTAGCTCCCCACTCACGGCTCCAAGCACTGTGGATATAAGAATGAGACACACATAATTTCTATGTCTTGTTGAAACTGATAGTCCAGGGTGGTGTAAGAACTGAATCAGAAAACATATCGAACACCTTCTGTTAAGTAGGACATGCTCTGCAGACATACATTCGTCCTACTGTTTTTGTTTGAATGGTTTTGCAGCTCGTTTTAGCAGGAAACAGCCTCCGCATTACAAAAGGTCCAAGCAGAGTTGAGGACCTCACCCCTGCTGGGTGGGAAATTGTAATAGGACTTGGCCCCTCCTGTCCTTGGAGTCTCCTTTGCAATCTTTCCCCTAGGAGATAAACTGGTCAGGCTGGCACCTCCACTATCCAGAAGAACACAAAATCCTCCACTGAGGTTTGGGTAGACAACCATGGTCTTTCAGAGGATGTAGGCAGGACATCGTACTCTTGTGCATCCTCCCAGCCTGTGTCTCTCAAGGGTGCCTCTGTCGGACCCAGCTTCCCTCACTGTATCTTGTGCTGGGTGCTCAGATCATGCCCTCCCCCATCCTGAGCCCTTGCCTCATGTATTTTTTAAAATTTATTTTTAGCGCAATTATTTCAGTATGGCATTGGGAAAGAACTTCATTAAAAATGAGGGAAAATGGAGAAAATGATAAGCTGTAAAAAATGGGGCATGTTTTTAGAGAACAGGGTTTGGGCAAAAGAATCTGCAGCAGGGAGTTCTGAATCCCCTTCTCCAGGGTTATCTACTTCCCAGCACCCACCTCCACTGGTGGACCCCCAGCTGGCCTGGCATCTGCCACACCAGTCTTCTTACTGACACGGTGCAAAGCGGTTTCCAGGTGCCCTTCTTTCTTGGTCACTGAGGCTTCGGGTGAGCTGACCCTGTTCAAGGACAAACTCCAGGTGACCTGAAACCAAGCCTTTCCTTCTCTCAAAAACTTCTCACCCAGTCCAAGCTACGGGGACGTGCTGAGGTCACAGCTGATTTGAAGCCTTCTTCTGCCTTTCTCCCAGTACTTCTTGTATCTGCTCTCTCCTGACCCACCTCTGTACAGGGGCCATTTCTAGGCCTTATACTATCTGTGCCCCCTGGTTATGCCTCTCAAGGAATTTCAACTTGACTAGGACACTTTCTTTGGATAATGGGACAGTAGCGAACTCAACGAAGTAAGCAGAGGTTTTTTAAAAAGTGCTTGATTTCTCTCTTGAACCCTGAGATTATGCTTGGGCTGGGCTGCTGGATAGATGTGATGGACACAGGGAGAAAAGATGACCAAAAGAATCCCCGGCCAACCTGTCAACTGGCCAGCCACAGCGTGTAAGGTAGGCCAGGCAGGATTGGTCGAGTGGGGCCAGATCAGCAGAACCACCCAGGTGACTTGCAGATTTATGAAAAATTAAAGACGGTAAATTTTAGGGTGACTCCTTTACTCAGTAGTACCTGGCTGATGCAACTGTGTTGCTCAGGCTGTTATCAGTCTTTCCTGGGCTATAGTAACAATGAAGCATAGGTAATTCGATGGTAATTCAATGGTAATTCAATAGTAACTCACTTCCTGGCCTCCAGACAATGCTCTTCTAATCCAGCCTCCACTCTGTTATCAAGTGATCTACTAGTGTTACCATCAGATTGAACTGAATTATGACCCGAGGTCGCCCTTAGGATCATTTGTCCATTTCTCAGAGGAGGAAACTGAGGCTTAGAACGGCAAAGTGACTTCTTCACATCACAGAGACTCAGTGGCAGCCCCAGACAGCCCCAAGGCCAGAACTAACATTTCCACACCCTGCACACACAGCTCCTCCCCTGTCCTGAAATCGGGCCTCCTTGCCGAAAGTGCTGCTGTTGACCTTCCCAGGGTTATGAACCTGCCCAGATTGAAACTTTAATTCTACTTTGTTTGCTCCTTAATGAAGACAAATAAGAAGGGGATGAGGGTAATGTTACTCAGGGAACAAACTTGATGGCTCCTTGATTCAGGAAACAAGGAGTCGCTGGAAAACGGTTTTTAACACAGCTCGCCATCTGAGCACGGCCCCAGTGCCACCCGAGACCCGCGTGGTGTGCAGGCTGCCTCAGGGCAGAGCCACGGCTCTCTCCCGGCCATGGCTGAACCTGCTCGGGGTGAGCCGAGCACTGGCCACGGCCCCGCGTTGTATGCACCCTGAGCCTCCTGGGCAAACCGATTCCTAAAAACAAGCAGAACAAGGCTTCCATTTCATCTTAGAGCTTCGGGGGATCCTAAATTCTCACAACCGCAGGTTATATATATACATCAAGTAAATTAATAGTAGTAATGAGGAGCTGGGAGACCCCGCCTGGATCCCCATTTCCTACTCTGTCCCCTTTTCATCTCCAACAAGGCCCTTCCTCTGGGTGGGGCTCTGCCTTGGGGCAAGGAGCCGTCTGTGGATAAGCTAATGCTCAACGGCTGCAAAGTCCACGGTCCAGAAGACTCTGGGCTAGAAAATGGGGCCCCACCTCTCCCCAAGTGTTTAAAAATGCAAAAAGAACCTATCTGCTCTCCGCAGTCCTCCTCTCAGTCATTTGAATATCCACCTCTCTTACTGGTTGGGCTCTAAATCCACACGGCGTCTCTCAAACAAGACCTACCAGTTTGAGTTCTGAGTCCACGCAGGAGGGTGTGGATGGGTTCATGTCACTAAAATCTATGTTTTCAAGGGAGGATATGTTAGACTTGAGATACTGTTTTGTGAAAACTCAGAAAACAAATTTTCCTGGACAGAGCGAAAAAGCAGGGAAAAGCAGGAATTCATGGTTAGGAATTCTGAAGATGAACCTTTCTCTGCTGTTTCTGAGAAAATCGTAAAATATTTGTCTGTTCTGTTTTAAAGAAGGCATATGTGCGATGTTTGGGTGCCACAGAATTTATTGAATGCAACCCTTCCCCTGCCCCGCCTCCTCACGTTCTCTGACTATAAGGGCGCCCCCCCCGCCCCCCCCCGCGCCGCGGCCGTGGGTCTTGCGAGGTGCTGGGAAGGCTCCCATCCTCGCCATTGCCTGTCCTGAACCCGTGCTGTCGTCTTTGACCCCTTTCTTTCTCTCAAGCCACAGACCTAACAGGTCAGGAAATCCTACTGACTGCTTTCAAAGAGGATCTGGGCCCCAGCCATTTCTCCATCTTCCGCTGCCACCCCTGTGACCTGAGCTTTCAGCGTCTCTCACCAGGACGATCACGGTTGCCTCCTAAGTGGCCTTTCTGCTGCCGCCCTTGCTCCCTGCCCCCTATTTTCAAAATTACAGCCAGAGTGGTCCCATAAAACAGCGGCCACACCAAGTCGGTTCCCTTGCAAACCATTGCATCAAAAAAATTAACAACCCTTTGCATTCCCATCCGATCCCGGAAGGATCCTAATAAGCTGAGGAGAGTCTACCTGTCCTTTGTTCAATTGCATTAACTGCGGTAGCTCTTGGGTTCAGGTCTTTTTTTTCCTCTTAAAAACTAAAAATTCCTGGAGATGAAATAAGAGCAGAAATAAGCTGAGATTTCTTTGAGGTTATTAATTTTTATTTCCCACTTGCTAAATTAGGCCCGCGGCTCTCCTGAGGAGCGCAGAGCAGTGATTTTTAGCAGAGCCCTGCCAGGGTAGGTCCAAGGGAGCCGTCCAGAGCTGGCACAAGGGAGCAGCTGTAGGAAAACAGAAAGAGCCCATGAAAATCAACTGGAAATAAACGAGCCCTGGATGCGCTTCATTAACCTGAGAGTTCCCCCCCCCTCACCCGGTGTCTTTCCTTCAAGGGGCACTGTGCCAGCCAAGTTCCTAGATCTCCTGGCTGCAAAATCTGATCTGAATAGTGGGAAGTTATATAGATGATGGCTAATAGTTACTTAGCACTTAACTTTATGCCAGATACGATTCTAAACATCTTATATTCATTCAGTCAATAAATACAGGACTGGGCAAAAGTAGGTTTACCATTGTTTTTATGGAGAATAATACAATTATTAATAAATAATAATAGAAAAATAAACTCTGTAAAACTACTTTTGTCCCACCTTGCATTTTTTGAACACCTATTATACATGTAAATGAAATAGAAAAATAAATTCCTACCCTCCAGAGTTTATATTCTGGTATAGGGAGACATACAAATATATAAACATAATGAATAAGTAAATTATATTTTATATTAGGATGTGATGGGACAGGGGAAGGTCTTCTGAGACATATCTGAGCGCAGATACGTGGTCCAGGTAGGCCTCACCGAGGAAGTGACATCGGAGCAGAGATGGAGGTGGTAAGGAAGTTATCTGTGTGATAACCTAGGAACCAGTATTCCAAGTGGAGGGACCAGCCAGCGCAGACTCTGGGGTGGGGGCAACATGGATGCTCGAGGATCAGCGGAGAGCCGCTGGAGTAGAGGATGAGGGCGGATAGAAGTGATGAGGCCAGAGACGTCAGACTGGGCAGAAGCAATGATGGGTTTAGGGGGTCCTTGTAAGGGCTTAGCTTTCTCTCAATCCACTTGGGAACCACTGGAGGACTTGACTTAATGTGACTTATGTTTTACAGAATTTCTTCGACTACTGTGTTGAGGATAGAGTGTAAGGTGCAAGAGAAGAAGCAGGGAGACCAGTGGGGTGGATATGGCCAAAATCCTGGCTAGAGATGATGATGGTTCAGCAGGGGTGGGGAGAAATGTTTGGATTTCAGACATATTTTAAATGTAAAGTCAATAAGACTTTTTGGATTGGTGGCATGAAAGATATTGAGTCAGAATGAGACTAGGTTTTGACCTGAGCACCTGGAAAGATGAGGTGGCCTTTCACCAAGACGAAGAAGAATGTCACTGAACAGGCTTTGGGAAGAAGACCAAGAGTTCAATTTGGGAAATGTTAAGTTCATGGGATCTATTATAGGGGGCAGTTGGTTGTGAGTCTGGAGTTCATGTATGAGGCTGGGCTGGAGGTATCAATTTACAAGTTTTTGGCACATATATGGCAATGAAAACCTTGAGCTTGGATGAGCTAACACAGGGAATGTGTGTGGTTAGAGAGGAGGACCAAGGAGAGGGCCCTGGGGTCTTCCATATCCTGAGTGTTAGAGATGAGTAGCCACCCAAGGAAAATGAGAAGGAATAGTCAGAGAGGAAGGACAAAGTGAAGAGGATGCTCTTAAAGAAACCAAGGAAGTGCTTCGAAGCGGCAGGAATGATCTGCTGCTTCAAATGTCACTGGCAGCTCAGGTAAGACCAAGGCTGAGGACTGACCATTGCGTTTAGCAACATGGACATTGCTGGTGCCTTTTTGTGGACTAATGGGCATAAAAACCTAGTTTGAGTTTGTTTAAGAAAAAAACAGGGGGAGAGGAAAGGGAGACAGTGAGTATATCAACACAAGAATTTTTGTTGCAGATGTTACAAGAGAAAAGAGGTGGTGGGAGGCAGGCGAAGCAGGGCCAAGAAAAATTTTTTAAAAATATATATTTTAAGATGGGACAAATAACAGCTTGTGTGGATGCTGATAAGAATGGTAGAGTAGAGGGAAAGACTAACACTATTGGAGAAAAAGACAAGGACGGCTAGAACAGTGCCTTTGAACAGTCTAAACAGGGCAGAATGTAGCCGCTTTAGATGATCAAGGATTGCCTTTTGTCGCAGCTCTCTAAGGCTGCCGTAAACAAAACACCGCACACTGGGTGGGATAAGCAATGGAGGTTCACTGTTTCACGGTCCTGGGGGCTACAAGTCCAAGGTCAAGGCATCGTCAGGGTTGGTTTCTTCTGAGGTCTGTGAGGGAGCATCTGTCCCCAAACTCTCCCCTAACTTCTGGGGGTTCGTTGGAAATCTTTATCATTTCTTGGCTTTTAGGCACATTGTCCTGGGCTTGCCTTCTTGTTCACGAGACATTCTTCCCGTGTGCCTGTCTGGAAACAAAATTTTCTTTTGCATCAGGACACCAGTCGTATTGATTTAGGACAGCTCAATCCGCTATGACCCCATTTTAACTAATCACATCTATAATGACCCTAATTTTAAATCAGGTCACATTCTGAGGTGCTGGGGGTTAAGATTTCAACATATAAATGTTTGGAGGGCACATTTTAACCCATAATAGCTGTAGATGGGAAATGGACAATTTATATTTAGCAACAGGAGGGGAGGTAGAGCACATGTTTGAAAATGACGGAAGGTTCATAAATGTGTTTGAGGAGATTTGCAGAAATGCTCTTCTGATTTCTTCAGAGATGTGGAAAGCAAAGTCATTGGCGGAGAACGTGAGAGAAGGTAGAATGAGGAGGGAGAAGTTGTGAAGTTGTTTTTAGTGAGTGGGGGAGTGAGTTAAGAAAACACAATATGGCAGCTAGGTAGTCTTCAGGACGTGTCAGTGGGCCTTGGCGCTGTATCTAAAGCAAAACAGTAGGTGTTGCTGTGAGTTTTCCTTAAGCTCCCCCCAGCCGCATGGGGGCAGGCAGAGTGTGGGGAGAGTTGTGATTCACTAGGGTTGTGGTTTTGCAAAGTGAGCACAGTGTGCGGAGAAGTGGGAGGGGCAAGGGAGCTGAGAGTAAATGCAAGGAAATTGTAATGATAGGCAGTGGACATAAAATTCAATAATAGGGGTGAGAGGACCCTATATGGACATCGTAGGATTACTCTGATTTTAATAGTGAGAAAGTGATAGACAGAGAGGTGCCTTTGGGGATTCAGTCAGGGTCAGAATCAGAATTCAAACCCAGGCTGTGCAGCTCAGAGCCCATGTGCATAGACATGGGACCAGAAAAGTGAGTAGAAAGAGGCAGAAAGGGTGAAGCCTCGGATGAGAGTTATGAGACTGTTCTGCCTGCTGACTCGCCTTGTAATTATAAGCAAGGCATTCCTGTTCCCGTAACACAATGTTCTATGATTCCAATTACTCCCTTCTCTTTGGAGAAAGATTTTTTCTCTTTTATTCTGACAGATAATTCTCTTTTATTTAGAACAGTGATCCATTTCTCTACTAATCTCCCACCCTCCCATCCTTTCCTCCCTTAAATAAATACAATGTGTTGTTGTTCACAAAATACTTTTATATTCATGTTTACACTTTGTGTCCGCAGCCACCCGGCTATGACAGTTGTTATTTCTGTTTTCAAGACAAGATTATGAGGCTTAGAATAATAAAACAATAAGCCCCGTAACCACTTAATGGTAGAGCTGGGCTTCAGATCTAAACCTTTAATTTTAAGTTTAATTTTCTTTCACTCTCCTAAGATACTTTCTTTTAAACCTATTGTTTTTCCGAATTTGAAATAAGATGACTTGGAGAGCAGGTATATCTCTGACATTGGAGAAGTTCAGAAACCTAGACTCGTACTCTTCTGGGGTTCTGTAGAATAAATTCAAACAATAATTTTGGTGTTACAGTAAATGACCCCTCACATGCCTTTCACTTGTTATTCTAGGGTAAGTCAGGGAATAAATGTGTAGGTTAGTAGAAGAAAAGCTATTTCAATGGTATCTATGGTGCTCTCTATTGCTTACATCATATTTCATATGGTAAGTGAAGTTAAGCTTCATTCAAACATTCACTCACTCATTCATCAAACTCCTATTGAGCCTTTCTATGTTCCTAGATAGTGCTATGTGTTAGATCCTTGCCTTTAGGAAGTTCATAATCCCATCAGAGAATACAGGTCTGCAAACCCACAATTACCCTATGTATGCTTTAGAAAGAAATGTGCCTGAGCAAAGGAAGGAAGACTTCAAGTTGGAAGTGGCATTTAGGCTTCTGAGAAAAGTTTCCCAGGTAGTACAGGGGGGTAATTGCACGGCCCCACAGTTCTCTGCCCAAGACTGATCTTAGCATGGCATTTACACCTGTAATGACACAACACATGCCACACTAACGCTTTTAAGACAAATGAAGAGCAGAATGATATCCAAAGTTCTGACAGGCCGTGGAATTCAAGAGGCAGACATTGCTGTGACCAACGTGATTATGGGCAGGAAAGAACTGGGCAGGCAGAACCGAGAATTCATCTGGGCTGCCTATGGGAGACTGTAACTCCACCCAAACTTGTGTTTCTAACAGGAAAAAAACAAAGTATCTTTCTGTTTCAGAAAGAAGTACAAGTGGACCAGGATAGAGAAGACTCGGCCTATGGTCTGCTGATGGTTTCTTTGCCCTGGGCCACAGTTCAGAAATCATGGAGTGATATTGCTAATTATTCTGGGACTATGGATGAATATTTTTATTTATACATTTTTACTTCTTCTGTACTTTCCATGTTTTTTACAATGAAAATATTTTAATTAACCTTAAAAATTAAAACTGACAGGACTGAAGTAAATGGTTGCTGAGACCCATTCCAACTCAAAATCTGATTTTAAAGAAAGAGTAGAGACAGAGAAAATGAGCAGACTCAATGATTTCTGGTGACAGTACTGCATACTCTTAACAATTTATTTTCATAGTAGCTCCCATTTATTGAATACTAAGTCTTGTGTAAAAACACTTTGCATATTTAAATACATATTATGTATTGTATAAACATTTAGATGGATAGATAGTATGGATATAGATAGATAGATCCGTAGAATAAGGAGAAGCAATATAGTAAAGTGATTAAGGCCCTTTTGACTTTGAAATAAGTTCTGTCTGAGTCTCTATACACCTTATCTGTCTCTGAGCCCAGCGCTAATGACATTCAAAGAGAGGCACACTACCTCTTTACGTGAGCATCAGCAGTGTACTTACCCGGGTTCGATGGGCTCAAGACCCACTGCTAGGACTGCATCTTCTCACCTCCTCCCTTCACTGAGCCAAGCAGCAAGCTGCCCGGGTGAGTGCCCGTAGAACGGGGTTGGACTGTAAGGCAGGGCAGTACCCCTGACATCTTGGAGTAACTGGGAATTCCCACATCTGGAAGTCTGGTCCAGGCACAGCTCATCGCCTAAAGCATATCCGCCCCTCCACCACATGGTAGCGCCAGGTTTTGGCAAACAAACAAACGAAACACCACCACTGCTCTAGAGCAGCCTCAAAATCGATCTCTAATACTAAGTCAAACATTTAAACAAGAATTGCTGAAGATTTAAGAAAAACAAACATATAAGAAAGGGACAAAACTCAACAAACAGAAAACTTAGCACCCTAGGAAAGAGAAAATGGAAATAAATAAAAAGGAAAAAAATTAATTAACATATACATTTATAAAGCAGGAACAGGCTGTTAAGAAAAAGTACCAGTTAGAGATGTTAATAAATAAAGAAGAGTTTGTTAAAAAGGAAAAGTCAATAAATGAGGCACAGAGAACATTGGATATAACTGAAGAGAAAATGAGTGTGTGTTGTAAGACAGAGCTGAGTAATTCTGCCAGTTCTTAGAAAAGGGCCAAGAGATAAAACATATAGAGAAAGTTAAGAGACTTGGACGACAGAGCCAACATGTTATAATAAGAGTTCAAGATGGAAAGAATGTAGACAAATAAATGAGAGAAAAATCAATGATACATTAGAATAAAATATCCCAGTGCTGGAGAAAGATGTTTTAGATTGAAAGGGCATACTACGCTTCTGAAAAAAATAAATGATCTAGTCCAGCAAAGTGAAAAAGGAATACAAGAGAAAATCATTACGGAGAGAAACATTCTTGAGTAAAGAAACAGAGATCATTTTTAAATTAAACCTTAATGAATGTTGAATATAAAAAATAAATCAATGTTATATAAGATCCCAAGTCCAAAATGATCCCTATGTTTAATGTAGGGAAGAGGAGGTAAACGTTTTTGTTGCTATAGGTAGGGGAAAATATAGATACAGTTTAAGTTTAGATTATAGGAAATTACTTACTGTGTTATTTGAACTGCAGAAATAGTGTGAATTGCTCTTAAATTTTGAGAGTCAGCAAAATGTGTATAACAGAAAAAAAAGGATAATTCATTAAAATAGGAATAGCATTCTTAGCTAACACCTCAATTAATGAGTAACTCCTTAATTTCCTTCTAATACCTATCAGTCGACTCTTCAGCTAAGATTAAGAATGCAGCTGTGGCTGTATCCAGCTGGTGCCAAGGCATGGACATCTGTTAGGACAACTCTCACAAGCACCACCAGACTGGGGGTTAAGAGAATGCCCAATCACGAGAAGCAAAAATATGAGCTGGTATGCCCAGAGGCCAACGCTAAGATTGGCTCCTGCCGCACATACGCAGCCTGTGTGCAGGGAGGCAGCAAGAAGTGTTGAGCCTTGAGGCTGGATGTCAGCAACCTCTCTTGGGGCTTAGAATGCGGTACGTGCAAAAAAAGGGTTATTGAGTTTGTCTACCATGCACCCAACAACAAAGTGGTCTGTACCAAGACCCTAGCAAGGATGGCATCCTGCTCATTGACAGCACACCTTACTAACAGTGGTTCAAGTACCACTGTGCACTTCCCCTGGGCTGCAAGGAGAGGGCCAAGCTGACTTCTGAGGAGAGATTTTAAACAAAAAATAATCAAAGAAAATTCAAAAGAAATGTAATGAAAGTGAAAAGAATGCCAAAGTCAGCAGTGTTCAAACGGAGTAGTTCCAGCAGGGCGCGCTTCCTGCGTGTATCACTCCAAGGCCCGGCCGGCATGGCGGAGCAGATGGTTATGTGCTACAGGGCAAGGAGCTGGAGTCCTAGC
This sequence comes from Mormoops blainvillei, assembly GCA_004026545.1. Lineage (NCBI taxonomy): Eukaryota > Metazoa > Chordata > Mammalia > Chiroptera > Mormoopidae > Mormoops > Mormoops blainvillei. The sequence continues at coordinate 130,348 of PVJD01000221.1, read as the reverse complement.
TGAGGAAACTCAAGGCCTGGAAAGACAAATCCTCTTATCTTAGTTCATGTAATAAAGGTATTTATTCTCGGGCCACGGAGGGCGGAAGAATGCAGCTGTGGCTCTCAGGCTTAGCTGCACGTTACTTAGGTAGTTTGTGCCTTTCAGTACCCAGGCCCTGCTACCATATTAATTAAGTCAGAATCTCCAGGCTTGGGGCCCAGACATCAACAGTTTTTAAAGCTCCTCACAAGGTTCCAAAATGCAGCAGAGTTTGCTCACCAGGGGCCTAGAGGACGGGTACTTCAGGGGAGAACGTCACGTGTAGGTGGGATTAGGGGGAAGAGTGACTACGGGAGGGTCCTCACTCAGACATCTGCCTCTGAGCTGTAAGTATGGAGGAGCTCTCTGGGCCCTGCCAGAGATGAGGAACTCTGTTAGATCAGAAGGAAGAGAATTTATTCACCCCTTTCTAGAATGTACCACATGGGACCAGGATGAGTACAGAGCTCACCCCTTCTTCGATGTAAGAGCTGGTACCCACACTGTTCATACTGTTGTAGCCAAACACAACCCCCTTCTCATTAGGTGCTTCTTAGGTGGCTGCCCATGGCCATAGGCAAAAAGGCCTATAATGAGACCTTCTTGGCCTGTGATGACGGCTGGCAACCCTGCTGAGCATCGCCGATGGGCACAGTGCCAAGCCCACGATCCTTTCTTTTCTCCCCACCAATTCAGGACACGCTGACTTCTCTGGGAAGATAGTACTTCTTTCTCTTATCTCCTGGTGAATACTGTCTAGATGTCAGCCTTCCAGTTAGCATTTCTTTTTAAAGTCCAAATCATTGTTTGATCCTAAATCTGGTATGGTGAAGAGATATTGAAACCAGCAGTCTCCGAGTCCATTCCCACCACGACCCACCAATGTGCAGGTTAGTCTCCTGAATCTCTTTCCCTCTTTTACGTGATGAAATCCACACGCTTTTGCGTAGCATCCATACTCTCCACAGTGCAGTACCCATCTGCCTAACAAAACACTGCTCTCTCTGCCTTCAAGTAAATCCATTCTCCAGCAGTGCCTCCAAGGCTCCACACCGTCCCTGCCGGGAGAACATGTTACTCACATGAGTTCTCCGTTAATCTACTCTGTGAAGCTCCTGGACTCGCCATTCACTGCTGAGTTTACCTGCCTTTGTGCTCCCGTAGTATTATTTTCCTCCCTCTGTGTATTATAATTTCATTTCAAATGTGCTAGTTTCTCTTGCTAGACCAGGAGCAACCAGAAAACAGACTACCAGTCTCTGTTTTCACCTGTGACTAACACAATGCTTAATGATTAATACTGATCAGACAAAAGAATGAAGCAATGAAGGGCATGTTTTAAGACCCTAACTGACCTGGCAAAACAAAGACCTTGAGCTTGGCTAAAAATTAGAATTAACATGAGAGTCTGTTAAAATGCTTATTCCCAAATGTCAGTCCAAAAAAAATTAGATTTAGTAGGACAAGGAAGAGGCCTGGCAATCTGTATTTCTAAAAGTCTTCCCAGTTAAGTTGGATTTGTCAGAGCTGAGGACCTCCCATGGCGTTGTAGTTTCTTCCTCTGGAAGTAATGTGCTTCTGTCATTTATCCAGTGCTCTCAGCCTGGAATGACATGGCTGAGCCTGGGTCTCTCTCCAGCAGGGCCGAAGAGGCCAGTTGCCCCTCCAGCATGCTGATCCTGCATTAAGAATCCTTTACATTCCTGGCTGGTGTGGCTCCGTGGATTGAGCACTGGTCTGAGAATAAAAAGGTCGCCAGTTCAATTCCCAGCCAGGGCGCACGTCTGGGTTGCAGACCAGGTCCCCTGTTGGGGGCGTGCGAGAGGCAACAGATCCACGTATGTCTCTCGCATCGAAATTTCTCTCCCTATCTTTCCCCCTCCTTTTTCCTATGTCTAAAAATAAATAAATAAATCAAGAAAATTACAAAAAGAAAGACTTTGCAGCTTAAAGTTTTCTGAGGACTGAGCCCTGAGCAAGGCAGAGACGCGCACAGCCGCGGGGCTCAGCCCGGCAGCGGACTCGCGTTTTGACTAATTTCTGTATCCAAGAGGATTTGAGGAAAATACAGCAGCATTTTGCTATTGGGATCCTATCATCCTCTTATTTTTCTGATGTGATTGACAACCCTGGTATGAGCAGTCTGCCTTTTAGCCTCCATCTTCCTCTAAATGAATATTGATGCTGTGTTTACCTTCAATTAATATTCATTGCAATGAAGGAATTACATTCATTCGATTTTAATTATATCCTTCTTGCACAAACAGCCTTTTAATAACAGATTTTCTAGGGTGGAAAAAACAAGCTCTCTGCCCCAGCCTGGTCTGATGCCAGGAGAGCCGCCTCTGTGATTGGTAAAGGGGATTTCCATTTGTTGCTTGGCACAGCGGGAAGAGCCGTGGGTGGACATCTAAGCTATGGGTTCTTGGGTTAATTCCTTTCCCTCCTGTGCTTCACCTTCATATCTGAAAAATGGCGATTGGACCAGATCAATCATTCTCATCTATGGCTGCATAGTGAGGTCACCTGGGGGAATCATTGAACAATACCAAAGTCCAGGTCCCACTCCAGAGAATTAAAACAAAGCCTTTGTGGGTTGGAAACAGGCACTGGTGTTTTTAAAGAGATTCTCAGATGGGATTCTTTAAGGTTGATAACTGTGGATCGGGGCATCAATACCAGACGTTTCGTGGCTTGTGGTTCCTGCCAGGGTTGTAGATTGCACAGGACCCAGAAGGAGGGCCAGCATGCACCCCGAGAACCAGCTCAGTTCTGCCCTGGTGCTCCTCTGTGCTGGGGGATCGTGTCCTGGGATGAACTGCGCGGCATTCTCTAGGAGCGGAGAGGAAGGAATAATATTCACTGAGCACCTGCTATGTGCCAGACACATCCAACATCTCATCCGTCGGCCATCAGACACATGCCTCACATCTACTGTGTTTCAGGTACGGGGGACTGGATGTTGGCGAACAAGGTAGTTTCTGCCCCTCATGGGCCGGATGGTCCAGGGAGGGAGAGAGACTTTCAACTGATAATTCACGGTTAGCTACGTGAGTTTAAGGAGTTGCAAAGGAAAAGTACAGGTTGCTATCATAGCACATAGCAGTGGTGGAGGAATGTTAATAAGGAAACCTGCTTTATGATGCCATGTCTAAGACCTGAGGCCTGAGGACGAGTAAACCTAGTTCAGTTGATGGGGAGAAGCATTCGAGTCAGAGATAGTGCTCTTACAAGGCAGACGGTGGCACTCGGGTTTTATGGATGAGCAAGCTGAGGCCCAGAGAAGTCCAGTGCTTTCCCTGAGGCCCGCAGCAACCAACCTCATTCTGACTTTTCAACTGGGAGAGGTTTTGGAAACCACTGAAATTGCACGGTGGGGCAGAGCTGGTCAAATGATCTTAACTGTGGCTGGACGGAGTAGGAGTCGAGTTGGACTGGGGAAGGAACAAAGCCATAGGCTGAAGGCCCGCCTGCTTGGGCAGACAGCAGGCCACGTGTAGCCTTGGGAAGGGAGCAGAATCACAATGTCAAACACGAATGCTGAGTGGGAGCAGAGTTCTCTGTGGGGCAGACAGAGATATGTAGCATGACCAAAGGAGGGACCTGACAGCAGGGGGTATTTTGATGATCCCCACAGGTGGTTCCGAGCAAGGCAGTCTTTTAGTCAGCTTTAGGTCTCTTCCCATCAGTCTAGAGTTCCAGGACAAACCCCAGATGTTGTGAAAAGCAAGGCAATGCCCTGCCAATCAAGGCTGGACAAGCCTAGCAACGCTGCTCCTGTAGGGGAAAGGGTGAGGCCACGTCTTGATGGCTGGCCAGAGCTCAGAGTCCAGACTAAAGTAGGAGGTCAGAGCCCCCTTAGCACCAGGGGGATTTGCTGTCTAGCTCCAGAGCTTTGGCCTGAGCACAGAATCAGTGCTGGAGGCTGTGGGCGGGCCTCTCCTGAGACTGGGGATCAGATGGCTCTAGCCATGCGGGGAGCAGGTATACAGAGTGGGAAGCAGGTGAGGCCTGACTGTTTATTTCAATGATTTTCAGTGAGCATGAGATTCTAACACCACCTAAGAACCTACTTTAATATGAGGAGGACTCTCAAAAAGCCAGAATTATCTTCTGCAGGGTGGGCCCCTTTGTAGTAAAGGCTTCCCCCAGTAAGTGAGTGTCCTAGGAACCCATCTGTATCAGTGTACCAGCTGGTATTGTTGTGAGAAGGTGCGTTTGGCTTCAGTGAATTGTTTTTGGAACACTCTTTCAATGTGTTTGCCCATTTCATGGTGGGAGATTTATGAGTGCACCTACCTGCCTATACAGTGCTGAGTGTTCAGTAGTTTTTGACCAAAAAGAGCATGATCCCCATGCCCCACCCTCCCTATTCACCTGACCCCACCCTGAGCAAGTGTTTCATCCAGGGAAACATTTTTTTGTTTGTTTCCCTTGATGAAAAATGTCCTCAAAGGGAAATGTTTTGCTGATGTGGAAGAGGTGACACAAAAAATGGCAGAAGCACTAAAAGGCATCAAAATCAACGAGCTGACAAACTGTTTTGGATAGTGGAAAACAGTCTCAGTAGGTGTACTGAATCAAGTGGAGAGTACTTTGAAGGTGACTGAAGCTTAAACATGTAAGAATAAATACACAACTTTTTATAAATAAATTCCAGTTTTGGGGTCCACCCCTATATAGAATCTGGACACCCACATTTTAAAGATGCTCCATAGGTAATTCTAGTGTGCATTCCTGGTTAAGAATCACTGATCTAGACCAATCTCTTTAGTTTTCAGATGAAGAAACAGGCCTAGAGAGAAGTGGCTTGCCCAACATCATACAATGTACTAGCAAAAACAGGACTAAAAACCTGGTTTCTTCGTTTCCAGCCCAACGTACCCAGATGTTCAAGTTAGCAGTTAACATCAATAGCAGTAACAACAGCTCCTTAAGTGCATACTCCTGTGCCTCTGCTATCATATAATCTTCCCAGTAGGAATCATTTATGCCCCTGTTAACTGAGAAGCAAAAGAAGGCTATGTGAAGTGCACCAACGTGCTTGCTCAAGGTCATACGGGTGGGTGAGACAAGAAAGTATTTATTTCTTCTTCCAAGTCCTGAGATATTTCTCATGCTTCAAACACCAGATTATCAAGCTAGAGTTTAGGCTTTTCTCCCAGGAGGCAAGAGCTGACCTTCTCCACCTGGACAGCCTAATGGCCTCCAATCCATTTCCTGTGCACGTCACCAACAAGCCCCTAATGGAGAGTAGCACTAAGGCTAAAGGGGGGTAGTAATTAGTAGCCTAGAGGCATAAGTGACATTTGGACAACTGGCCGGCTGGCTGCAGTGCATTTGGTGCCCCAAGGACTCCAGAAACTAGAGCCAAAGTGACCGGCACATTAAATTCAAGTGTCACCGAGGTCCAAGCTCAGCTGCTCCCTTAGCATTTGCAAAATGTCCTGCCCATTCTCTTTCCTTCATATTCTCCCTTGGCCATTTTCAGGAGCAGATGAGCTAAGGTTATATGCAGCTGATCCCAGACCCGCTGGTTAATTATCTTGGCCTGTAATTAGTGTTTTCTATTCCTCTTGCCAACTCCCACAGTTAATGTATCATTTCTTTCTCTACAGAGACTCCACTGGGAGGGCTCCGAGGCTGCAGAATGAAAATTTCTGGCAGTGGCAGCCTCTTGGAGACGTTTCATTTGTGGACTGTCCCATTACCCCTTGGTGTCATCCCTGGTCTCTCTCTGCACGTCAAAAGTTTACCTTAGTCACCAAGTCTCCAGTTCTCTCCCGAACATTTCTTGAACATTTCTTTGTCCCTCCGTCTTTGTGCCTTCTGCTTTGCTCAAGACTCATCCTCTCTCATTTGGACTCCTTGCTGTCCTGGTGCTACAAATGTCTCCTCTATGATACAGGCAGAAAAGTCTTTTTAAATTGCCAACCAGGCTGTCACTCTTCCACCTAAAGCCCAACCTTTTCGTATAATACAATGCCTTGTGCAGTATGGCCTGTCGGGTTCTCAATCCCCCCTTTCACATGGCTTTTATACTCCACTAATTCAGAACTGCTATAATTGTCTCCTCTCCCTTCCCTACGCATCCCAACATGTAGGACTGGAAGCTACTTAGTTCATTTTAATTTACTGAACAATTATTCAACACTCGAAGCTGTCTGAGCACAAGGTGGGCTCCCCCAGGAATTAGTGAGTGTGTCACTTGGAAGATTCAGGAAGAGGCCATCTGCCCAAGATGCTGCAGGTACATTCCTTGTACTGGGCACCATCTGGGAGCCTTTGGCCTTCATATGGCATTCTAATTCCAGGATTCTGTAAATCTCCAATACGAAATCCACAGCAAGTTTTGCTATTTCCACAAAGACTTTCCTGTCTGGGAAAAATCTCGCCTCTGCGGTCATTTATGCCTGAATACCCTGTATGCCCATGCGCACACTCCATGCACAGCCAACACAGACACTCTCTACTAGGCACAGAGCGCTTTTCACATACTGCCGCACACTGTCTTGCCTACCTGGTGCCGGCACATCTTACACCCACCCAACTACACAGCTTGGGGAAGAAGAAGAGTAGGGAGATAATTTGAATAATATGGGGAGGCCACTTTGTAATCGGAGGCCTCAGAACAAGCCGGGTGTGTGATGGGAGGTGAGAACCTGCCGCGTCCTCAACGCGGCTCATTTCCTATGTGCCACTCAGAGTTGTAAGGCATCTTGAATTACGTGACTGTTAAACACGCCCCAGCTATCTCATGCGAGGCATCGCCAAGAAGCAGAAATCAGTTCCGGTCCTGAATTTGAAAGGAAATTTTGGTGCTGTTTGATTTTCTCTCATTTGCCTACATTAGAGCTTGTTCAGGTACAACCCCACGGCAAAAAGCAGATCGCCACTTTCAGTGTAGACCATGCCTCCCCTACTGTCACCCTTTCAGCACCCTGACAAAGAGTGGTCAGAAATTTGTTACTGAGTGATTGTTTAGAAAAAGTTACTTTAGTATTTCAGAACTGATGTGGTAGAAGGAACACAAATCTAATGGGTAGTGATCCCAATTATGGCCCCTTACCAGTTTTGTGAGTTTAGGTAAACCTCCTCTCTCTCTGGGGCTCAGCCTCTTTGTCTGTGAGTGTGGGGCCGGCAGATGGGGATGGGAGGAGAGAGGGCTGTGGGGAGGGGAGAAGAGAATGGATTAAATCATCTCCATTCTTCCAATGTATATTCATTAGAAATCTTTTATTTTTCCGTATCAGTGGTCGCCAGACTTCCTGTAAAGGGCCAGATCTTTTAGGGCCCACACACCACACAGTCTGTAGCGACTGCCCAGCGTTGCCATCACTGCAGAAAAGCAGCAATAAATGAATGAATGATCATGGCTTTGTTTCAGTAAGACATTGTTTACAAAAAAAAAAAGGTGGCAAGCTCAATTTGGTTTGCTGCCCTCTGATAGTCTATTCTATCTCGTCTCCGCATGACAAATAGGACTTTCTTATTCAGTCTGAAGTGAGTGGTAGAATTCCATTCTGTACTAGCCTGTCTCATGAAGGGACTCTCTCAAGGCTCCTGAACCCTCCTCTCCAGAGTCAAGCTGTTCCCACTTACAAAAAGCTTTTTTTTAGATCATCTCAGAGTTCTGCTGAATGCAGAGCTTAGAACTATGTGCTGAGGTCAGAGGCGGATTAAGGTCGGTTGAGGCCCCGGGTGCAGAAGAAAATATTGGGCCCCTTAAAAAAAAAGAGAGAGGCAGGGAAAATAAAAATACATGTTAACCGTATTTTTAAATAAATAAAAAGTATTATGCACTATTAATGTTTTATTTCCAACAAAATTTGAATTTAATATATGTATAATATAATTAACAATAGTTGGGGTTTTGCAGTGCCCTTCAGAAGTCGGGGTCCAGGGCTCACACCCGGTGCGCCCTCTGTTAAATCCGCCTCTGGCTGAGGTTAAGTAATCACAGTTGACCATTTTCACTTCTGTCAAAAAAGTCTAGATTTTCACGATTTCCTAAACCATTATGATGAGTGGAACATTTAGTCAATGACAGGCTGGCTGAATCTTTTCAATAACAAGAGATCCAGGGAGAATACCCCAAGAGCTGGAACACTGGTCTCTAACCCAGTGCCTCTTGATCAAGAATCAGTGGCTTTTACACAGCCTCCTGTAGCCACCACCAGACACCGCATCCATTCCATTGCTTCTAAACTTTACGACTCTAAAGAAGCAACTCAACCTCTCTGTGCCTCAGTTTTCTCAACCTAATGAAATAGTTTCTTTAAAGACCTTTGCACATCACCTGGCATACAGTAAGCACTTGGTAAATGCCACATATTAACTCCTTGTCCCATAAATATACCTGCCTCTGGGCCTTGGCTCACCTTCATCCTGGCACATCTGTATGCCTCTCTTTCCTCCAAATCAAGCTCAAATACTGACAGGCCGGGGAAAGTTCTCTGATTCTCTTGGTAAGAAATAAACTTTCCATGCCCCGCCCACCCCTTAACTGAATTTCCTACTTGTACTCATTATAGCCATTTTCTCTTTTGTCATAGTTTGTTGGTACCTATTACCATAAATATCTTAGAGGGAGAACTTATCACCCGTTCTCTCCTGGATCCCCAACGTGCTGCTGAGTCCAGTGCCTCAGCACATAAAGGATTCTTGGTAAGTGTTGGTTGAGTGAATGAATCAAGTAAACCAAGCAAAGCCTTAGCAGTCAGACTGGCTGTCCCTTTCATTTTGCATTCTGACGCTTTGGTTTTATGGAGATGAGGCTCTTCTATCAGTTTCCAGCGTAAGTGTTGAAAGGCTCATTAATTTTCAAAATACATTCAATATAAAAACTGACAGAGATACAGTTTTTACTCAGTTTTCATTTGAGCATGGGTGGGTGGTTTTTCTTGGTAACTTATAGTCTGTGAACTCATCCATTTATACCACATTTAGACCCGGACTGGAGCTGTGGAGTTCTGAGCTTAAGAGGGAGACAGAGCAGGTGGCTTTAGAGCCCAGGGCTCGAGAGGGAGGCTTTGTCAAATTTTGCTAATGAAGGCTGGGATGCCTCTCTCCCTCGGCCTACAAAGATGATATCAACGGGCTGCAGCGCAATATTTTATTAGAGAATTCCCAGTGTAATGTGTTTTCTGTTATCAGTGAAAGAGAAGCCTGTGTGTGCATTAGCCACATAACAAAGCCACACTTTATCCCAATTTGGAATATAAATTTACTCCTGCTTGATTTAAATTCATGGTGTTGAGTTTAATGTCAGGGAAATTGTGGTTCCCAGGCCTATGACATTTCCAAAGTGCTGAGGAATCACAGACTTGTAGAAAATTAAAAAGGGACTCAGAGATTAATATTCTAATGATCGATGCACTCATCTCCCCAAACATCTGTAAGAGAGGGCTGTGCAACTTCCTTAGGTTGCTTCCAGTGACAGGGAGTTCTATTGCCACAATGAGGCAGCTCATTTTTATTTTATCATAACTCTAATTCTTACTGATTTTAACAGTAATGTCGGCTTGCATTCTCATGATTCACTTCTAAGAAAGCATGTTCACATCTGTAGTTTATGATTGTCACAAGGTTGTTGGGAAGAGATCCAGGCCCACTCCATTACCCCTGTTTCACCCATGAGGGACATAGGCCTGGTGGGTCCCAAGCTATATATCTTGTGCAGGGTCTCTGACTCCACATGGGAGGTGATTCCTACTATGCCCTAAGTTCCTTTCTTAAAAATAACAGCTATTTTTACCTTCAATTTTTATTGGGTACAAACCATCCTAAATGTGGTAAAAATTGTCTCTCAGATGCTAACATCAAAATTCCTATTAAATGTTGAAGCACTAAGGGCATTTTTATTCTAGAGTTGTTTGTTGTTGTTGTTTAGATTTTATTTATTTATTTTTAGACAGAGGGGAAGGGAGGGAAAAAGAGAGGGAGAGAAACAGCAATGTGTGGTTGCCTCTCATGTGCCCCCTACGGGAACCTGGCCTCCAACCCAGGCATGTGATGTGGCCTGACTGGGAATCGAACTGGCAACCCTTTGTTTTGTGGGCCAGCGCTCAATCCACTGAGCCACACCAGCCAGAGCGTATTCTAGAGCTTTTATTTTATTTATCTTTCAGGGCATAATTTTAATAAGATTTTTGGGAAGTGCAGATACATGTACTAAGTTCTTGTTAAAAATATCTTTTCTCCCAGCAAGTGAAAATAACTTGACTAGATAGATTTTTCAGCCTCGAATTTTTTTACCTTTAAATTTCACACAATAGAGTACCAGCTAGAAAATGTTCCTGCTCATAGAAGAGATGACAACAAAGCTTTATATGTGTGAATATGTTATAGTAGAAATGCCATCTGTTTTGGGAGCACATGGGATTGGCACTGAATCCTGGTGTGGGGAATCAGTAAAAGACTATTTATTAGAGAAAAGGCATCTGAACTAAGACCTAAGGGATGGGCAGGGTTTTACATGGTGAGGAGTTGATAAAGGAGCCTTCTAGCCAGACAAAGCAGCATGTGGGAAGGCACAGAAATGAGAGAGCCTGCAGAGCTAGATTCTAGAGGTAGAGCACCTGGTTTTAAATCCTGGCTCGGCTACTTAACAGCTATGTGATAGTAAACAAATTCTTTAAATTCTTTGTGCTTCCATCTGTGAAACAGGGATAAGAATGGGAGCTTTCTCTAACAGGTTTTGAAGTCCTCTCTTCCAGCTGACCTTTTGTGCTAACCATTCAATATCCTCATGGTGGGGTCACCCCAACCCATTCCTGGAAGAGCTTAGATTCCAATCCAAGTCTTTACTTCTTAGTCTGGTCCTCTTTATGTTACATCAAAGTTCCCAGGAGGCCACTAGAGAGACGCAGCTGGTAGCTTGGAATGACATTTATGTTCATTTAGCACTTATGTTGAATGAAATGCCCTCCTTATAGCTTCTTTCTTCTGCAGGTAGTTCAGCTCTTTGGAGTTATCTGGGTAACCTTGCATCCTCTTGAACATGAGAGGTCTCTGGTAACTCCAGGCAGCTGTCTGTCTAGTGCATCTTTCCTTTCCCATAGTAATTGGTCCCATGTACTTCAGCACCCTTCCCTCTCCCCAGACACTGACTTACACATACCACCCTTCTCCTCTTCCAGCAGGTACGTTGTAGATCTCCTCCTCACTTACCTACCCCCCAGTTTTCTCTGAGGGAAAAGTAAGCTCTGCCAGGAGGTAGGCCTTTGACCTTCCGGAGAACAGCACCCCAGTTCATTTCTGTCCTGCACACTTGGGACAGCCTGATGCGGTCAAGAACACCAGCAGGATGCAGAAAGGCTCTTTGGCATCCCTTAATGTAGATCCAGAGCCCTGATCCCACCACAGAATGTCAGAACTGGAAGTGAACTTGGAGACCATCTACTACCATATTTTATTCTGCAGAAAGGGACACTGAGGCAGGGAGGTGAAGCAAAGTGTCCAGACCATGGCAATCTGCTAGCGGCATAGCTGGGATTCAAGTTCAGATCCTCTTACCCCAAATCTGACCCTCTTTGCGTTTATCAAATTCCCTGGGACAGTATTTTCTTCTCCCTGAATATCTGTGCCAGAATAATTTTCAGCTCAGTTCCACATATTAGCATTTGCAGTATTTATTTCCCAAACCTTAGAAGCTTAATAAGAGCCAAAAGTGAATCACAAAATTTATTCATTATTGGATGACATGGATTATAACAAGTACAAAGTGGGAGACACAGAAAAGTAAAGCCTGGGAGTGTTTACAGCCTTATGACATCCATCAGGCTGCAACCGAAATTGGACACGACAGAGCATGACAAATCACGCGCCTGCGAGGGAAGAGCATGGAGAGAAAATAGTGCAATAGCGCTGACGCCTCAACTAGCATTTATCACCTGTAATCTCCAGCCTCTCCACCTCCAGAGCCTGTTGTGTGCACGGTGGGTTTCGTTTTGAAGACGAAACCCTCACTTATCTCTCTCTGCAGACCTGATGCATGTGACTGATACCCAATACTGAAAGGGGCTCCCAGGACCAGCCAAGCCCCTCCTCATTGAAACAGGGTTATAATGGATCTGGATTTTAAAAAATAAAATGGAAAACAATCTCTGCAGAGTCATCAGGGAGAGAGCGTGAATTGACCTCTTTTCTCCCCAACAACGAAAAACCTAATCTTTGTTCTTGTGGCCGAGGACAAAGAGCACCCCACAGAGATACACAAAATAGGCCATGAAAATGACCTGTCGGAATGAACTCGGGAGAAATCAATAACTTCAGCAGACACTATTCCCACCTAAATTTCGTGAACTCTCTTTGGGGGTACGATTCTGAATCTTTGCAACATAGCTACATTGAGGTCAAGATCAAGAGGCCTTGAAAACAATCAGCATACCACCCCTGGGAGGTCCTATGGCTTTGAGCCTGCTTGTATTCTGCTACTAGCCTGAGGTCTTGACGGCTATTTGCACAGGTTTAAAATTCTCACTGATCTCATGGGGGGCCGGGGGGCGGATCTCATCAAAACTCACTCTCAGGGCCAGGCGGAAGCCACACAGACACAAAATCAAGCTCTGCTGATGGGCGTGGCCGTCAGCAGGCTGCACAGCGTCTTCCCAGCTCTGCGTTGCAGTGGCCCGGAGTGATCTGTCTCCATTTCTTGTAGCTCTCCTCCCTGGATCAGTGTGCACTGCTGTTAATTAAATTCGTACATTACAACTGTGGCTGTCTCCTGGGCTCCATCCACCAGAAAGCAAGCAGTTTTCTGGTGCCGGGTCAACTCAGCCATTATGATTACACTAATGAAGGCTGACCTTACCTCCCAGAATCACAGGGTGGAAAAAAGAACACACGTGAGACTTAAGGCACCTGGCTGCAGCTCCTACCTCTACCATCCCAATGTTAAATCTTAGGGAGTCGCTCAAGCTTCCTGAGCTTCCCATTTTTAATGTAAAGTGATTTTTAAACAGAAGTGTATTTCAGCATTATTCTTGGAGCTTTTAAAAAAAAAACACATGCTCTCCCCAGCCTGAGACCTGTTGAATCAGAATTTCCAGAGGTGGGCATGGACATCTGTATTTTATGAAGCTCCATTAGATATCCCTATTGTGAAACATTCTTTATTAAGAATCATAAACCACTGAGTTTGTAGGAGTCACATAGGTATGGGGATAAAGGTACAGTCTAAGAGGTAAAGTGCTCTAAAATGTAGTTACTTATTTTTATCTGCTGCTTTTCTTTTCCACAACACATAGACACAGACACTTTCTAGGTTCTTGGTTTTAATCCCTCTCTGCTTTCCATATGTGGGGACTTATGTCTTCTTTACTCTTTGAATATTATGTTCAAGTGCTCTATTTTATTCAAGTGCTACTATTTCAAGCCTCTCCATAATCTTTTTTTACGAAACAATACTATCTGAAATGTTGTAATTGTGGTTTATATTTATATCATGTTAGTATATATACCATTCAATGTAACAGGACAGTGTTCTGACTTCTATTTTATAGATGAGGACTTTGAGGTTGAAAGAGCTTAAGTAACTCAGAAAGTGCTGGAGAGGGAGCACATACCTTTGTTTTCCAAGTCCAATTCTCCCTGAGTCACTCTAGGGGTACTATCTGAATTTTTATGCATAATTTAAGTCTTAACCATCACGAAGCATGCAAATAAAGAATGGAATTTGGAGAACCTTTAAAATCTCTCCTAAGGCTTGCTGGTTAAATTCTGGTTGTCTGTTGAGAAAACTTTATGGTTTGAATTCTTTATTTCTCCCCTAGATATTACAAGATAAATAGAGAATTAGCCTGGGCTGTGTGGAATGTGGCTCCTCTTCCAGAGAGGAACACAGGTGTGGCCCTGCCTCTTTGAGCAGATGTCCTGCTTTCTTCTCTCTTCACTGCAAGCGTGATGGGTTCTGATCTCATTACTAGGTAGAAAGGGAAGTACACACGGAAAGGAGTATGGTAGGTAGTTCCTGTGCCCCACCGTGAAGGCTAGAAGGGGCTGGCACTGGGCATTTCCTCCTGCCCCCTTCAAGGTCAGTTATGGTTTGTAATACCCGAGTGTTGGGCTGAGGTGAAAAAGTTTCTCTTGAGGGCAGATCAAGAGTTATAAGTATTTAACAGAGTTATAAACAGAGTTATAAGACAGAGTTATAAGTATTTTTAAAACATGGCTATTTTTCTCCTCCTCTGGCCAGAAGCACAGGAAATTTTTTTCTCCGTCTTTATAGTGAAAACCTGGTGATGCTCCCGGAGGTCAAACTAATGCAGAGGTGGATTTAACGGCGGGCTCACTGGGTGCGCGCCCCGGGCCCCGACTTCTGAAGGGCCCCGCAAAACCCCAACTTTACACTTTTTTCTAATGACACCAAGTTTGGTTTCATATGTGCAATTTTAATTACATACAAGTTTACAATCGGCGGTAAAACCTGATAGTATGTTTATATTCGCTTGTTTTCATTATTTCATTACTACGCTGCACGCTATACACGCACTAGCTGCATAGGCGCCGCGGGGCTGCGTTACCGTTACCGCTCATCGGAGCAATAGAATCGTATTTGCTACTTTGTACTTACAAAGGTTCTCCTGCAGGGCAGACTTATGATATACGCAAATACGCAGGGATGTAAATTAGTTTGTGGATATGTACTTGTTTCATTTACGGTTTTAAAAATATATATTTTTAAACATGTATTTTTATTTTCCCTGTCTCTCTCTCTTTTTTTTAAGGGGCCCAATATTTTCTTCTGTACCCAAGGCCTCAACCGACCTTAATCTGCCTCTGAACTAATGATACGGTAAGAATCCTCTTAAGGCTGGACCCCCTAGATTTTCTAATTCTCAACGAGCCTTTAAGCAATTGGCCAAAGACAATGAAAAAAATTTCCTTCTGTAACTGGTTCCAGTGGTGGCTTGTGCTCCTGGGCATTTGGCTCCAATAAGTGGTGATTCTCTGTGTCCACCACCTAGCGCTCCAGTTTTCAGGACAGCAGTTGGCCCTGTGACCCTAATTCTCTGATGGATCTGAGAAAAGCCGATTTTCAGTTTGTTGAGCATTTCTCTCTTTTGGTCTTGGTGTTGGTTGGGGTTCTTCTACAAGCACAGCCTGAGGCAAGAACTCGGTGCAGGTGGTTAGTGGGAGAGGTACTTTCTGGGGCAGGAGCACGGGATTGGGTAAAGTGAATCAAGGATGGGAGAAAAGCCAATTACAGGTGTAACTTCAACCCACTTGTGTGGGTCGTGGGTTGGGGTGGAGAAAGACACTGTTTTAACAAGTCTTCACCATAGCCTTGAAACACCAGCTGGGGAGTTCTGACTCTGGGTTTCAGACCACCTGTGCTGTCGAAGAAGTGGCTGGTCTAGGATGGGAGTCAGAGGCTCTGTTTGCAGGTGGCCATGATGGGCTGGGCAGCCTGGGGTTGGTCACACTACTTTCTGGGGCTCAGCTTTCTTTAAACTCGTTGAAGGTCTTTCTGCGCCCCCACACTCAAATGGTTGTGTATGGAGGCCAACTGCAGCATCCCAGATGGACAGTGCGAGGCTTGAAACCAAGCAAGTTTTCAGAGAAATTGCGAGAAAAACTGCCCCTTT
The DNA here is from genome assembly GCA_004026545.1 of Mormoops blainvillei. Lineage (NCBI taxonomy): Eukaryota > Metazoa > Chordata > Mammalia > Chiroptera > Mormoopidae > Mormoops > Mormoops blainvillei. The sequence continues at coordinate 114,737 of PVJD01000221.1, read as the reverse complement.
GAAAACTTGTGAAGTTTTACTTCAGTTCTTTTGATTTGACACATTTCTTCTGGCTCTTTCTAAGAGGTTCACTTTATTGTCCTTTTAGTGCAATCTTTGCTCTCTTGAAAGTTGTCCTCAGTAGGCCAACATTTGGTCTGAGTAGCGTCTGGCTCTGGACTTCATCTTTTCTTCGCTACTCAGAGGGTAGCTGGCTATCAAGACGAAAGTTGCATATGAGTCATAGGGAAGAACTGGCCTCACCCAGGGAGCTGCACAGAGTGGGGCTGAGGGTTAGATAACGAGGTGTGGTAGGAACGTACATCTCTGCCCAGGACGGGCTCTGTTCTGCTCTGAGCCCGTATATACGTACATATGTGTGCGTGGGTCTCTGTTTATTTGTAGCTTTTTTTCCTGGGCCACACTTTTAAAAATTATTTATTTGTCATTATATTTTGCTGTATATCCAACATGTTTAAAAAAGACCTTACAGTAAATCAGGAAGACACATGTAACATAGCAACAAAAACAAACAAAAAAAAGGCAAACACTTCTATTTGCTTATTAAGTGGCAATAACTATTTTTAAACTCACTCAAGCCTCACAATGGCCCTGTGAGAGGTAGGCAATATTATTATTACCCTCACTTGGAGAAACCAAGAAACAGGTAAGTTAAGGGGCTTGCTCAAGGCTGCTAAGAGGATAAGCGGTGTGCCCAGAGCTCCACCAAGGCAGGCTGACTCTGACCTATGCTCCAAAGTAAAAGGATAAGCTGAGAAAAGTGAGATATAGGGAAATGAAGGTAGGTGCTATTCCCATACCTGTCTGTTCTGCTAGACTGGGCCCTGCCTGAGCAGAAGGACTGGCAGATTATAGGTATTTGATAAATGTCTTCTTTGACATTTTTTTTACAAGAGGGAATGTAATTTCATTTTCTTTTTATTTTATATTAGTTTCAGGTGTATAGCACAGTGATTAGACAATTTCATAATTTACAAAGTGATCCCCTGATAATTCTGTTACCCACCTGGCACCATATAGAGTTATTACAATATTATTTACTATATTCTCTATGGTGTACTTTACATCCCTGTGACTGTTTTGTAACTTCTTACTCCTTTCACCTTTTTCACCCATTGCCCCACCCCCTCCCAGCTGACAACCCTTAGTTAGTTCACTCTATCTATGAGGCTGTTTCTGTTTTATTTGTTCATTTATTTTGTCCTTTAGATTCCACGTATCAGAAAAACCACATGGTATTCGTCTCTTCTGTCTGACGTATTTTACTTAGCAGAATATTCTCTATGTCCATCCATGTTGTTGCAAATGGTAAGATTTCATATTTTTTATAGCTGAGTAATACTTCATTGTATATATGTTCCAATTCTTCTTTATCCAATTATCTATTGATGGGCACTTGAGTTGCTTCCATATCTTGGTTACTGTAAATAATACTGAAATAAAGAAAGGGGTGCATATATCTTTTCAAATTAGTATTTTGGATTTCTTTGGATATATTCCCAGGAGTGGAATTGCTGGGCCATAAGGTAGTTCTATTTTTAATTTTTTGAAGGAACTCCACACTGTTTACTATGGTGGCTGCAACAATTTGTAATCCCAGCCACAGTGCATGAGGGCTCTTTTCTCCACACCCTCGCCAACACTTCTTTGTTGATTCACTGACTATGGCCGTTCTGACAGGTGTGAGATGATACCTCACTGCGGTTTTGATTTGTATTTCTCTGATCTTTTTATATGTCTGTGGACCATCTCTATATCCTCTTAGGGTATCTACTCAGGTTTTCTGTTCATTTGTTTTTCTTTTTACTTTATTTTTTGTTGTTGGCATTAATACACATGTCCCCATTTCCCCCCGACCTTTGCTCACCTCCACCTAGCCCTCAGCCCCCCTTCTCTCTGGCCATCATCACCCTGTTGTCCATATCTAGGGGTTACACATGTATGTTCTTTAATTAGATTGGGTTTTTCTTTTGGGGGGGGGTGTTAATTTGTATGAGTTTTAAGTGAATTTTGGATATTAACCCTATATCAGATAAATCATTAGCAAATATCTTCTTACATTCAGTAGGCTGTATTTTCATTTTGTTTATGGTTTCTTTTGCTGTGCAAAAACTTTTTAGTCTGATGTAGCCCCATTTGTTTATTTTTTTCTTTTATTTGCCTTGCCTAGGAAATAGAGAAAAAAAATATTGCTAAGAGAAATGTCAAAGATTTTACTGCCGATGTTTTGTCCTAGGAATTTTATGGTTTCAAGTCTTGCGTTTAAGTCTTCAGTCCATTGTGAGTTTATTCTTGTATATGGTCTAAGAAATTGGTCTAGTTCCTTTTTTTTTTTTGACATGTATCTGCCCAACTTTCCCAACACCATTTATTGAATAGACTGTCTTTACTCCATTGTATATTTTTACCTCCTTTCTCGTATATTAATTGACCATATAGGTAGGGGTTTATTTCTGGGCTCTTTATTCTGTTTCACTGGTCTATATGTCTGTTTTTATACCAATACCATAGTGTTTTGGTTATGATAGCCTTGTAGCATAGTTTGATATCATGTAGCATGATTTCTCCAACTTTGTCTTACTTTCTCAAGATTGGTATGGTTATTTGGGTCTTTTGTGGTTCCATATAAATTTTAGGACTATTTGTCCTAGTTCTGTGAAAAATGCCATTGGTTTTGATAAGAATTGCATTGAATATCTGTAGATTGCTTTGGGTCGTATGGACTTTTTAATGATGTTAATTCTTTCTATTCATGAGCATGTATATGCTTTAATTTATTTGTGTCTTCTTCAGTTTCTTTCTTCAATGTCTTATAATTTTTTAAGTGTAGGTCTTTTACCTCCTTGGTTAAATTTATTCCTATTTTATTGCTTTTGATGCAACTGTAAATAAGATTGCTTTCTTAATTTTTCTTTCTGGTAGTTTATTATTGGTGTATAAAAATGCAACCAATTTATGAATGTTCATTTCGTATCCTGCTACTTCACTGAATACATTGGTCAGTCTTGTAGTTTTTTGGTGGGATCTTTAGGGTTCTCTCCATATAGTACCATGTTATCTGCAAATAATGAGTTCTACGTCTTTCTTTTCAATTTGGCTGCCTTTCATTTCTTCTTCTTCTCTGTTTGCTGTAGCTAGGACTTCCAATGCTATGTTGAATAAAAGGGATGAAAATGAACAATTTTGTCCTATTCCTGATCTTAAGGAAAATGTTTTCAGCTTTTCCGCTTTGACTGTAACATTAGCTGTGGGTTTGTCATATGTGGCCTTTATTATGTTGAGGTGTGTGTCCAGTATTTACATTTTGCTGAGAGTTTTTATCATAAATGGATATTGGATTTTGTTAAATGCTTTTTACGCATCTATTGGTATGATCCTATGACTTTTATCCTTCATTTTACTAATGTAATGTATCACATTAATTGATTTGTAGATATTGAACCAAACTTGTATCCCAGGAGTAAAGCGGACTTGATTGTGGTGTATGATCTTTTTAATGTGTTGATGAATGTAGTTTGCTAATATTTTATTGAGGGTTTTTACATCTATTCTCACCAGGGATATTGGTCTATAATTTTTTTTTTTTTGTAATGTCTTTGTCTGGTTTTAGAGTTGGAAAAATGCTGACCTCTTAAATTTGAAAATTTTCCCTCCTCTTGAATTTTTTGGAAGAGTTTGAGAAGGATAGGTGTTAATTCTTCTTTGAATGTTTGGCAAAATTCACTGTGAAGCCACCCCGTCTAGGACTTTTGTTTGTTGGAAGTATTTTGATTACTGATTTGCTTTTGTTGGTAGTAATTGGCCTGTTCAGATTTTCTGGTTCCTCTTGATTCAGTTTTGGAAGATGACATGTTTCTAGGAATTTACCCATTTCTTCTGGGTTCTCCAATTGTTGGTATATAGTTGTTCATTATACTTTCTTACCATCTTTTGTATTTCTATGGTGTCAGTTGTCATTTATCTTCTCTCATATCTGATTTTATTTATTTGGGTCCTCCCTTTTTTTTCCTTGAGGAGTCTGGTTAAGGAGTTATCAAACTGGTTTATCTTTTCGAAGAAGCAGCTCTTCGTTTCATTGATCTTTTGCATTTTTTTCTTATTCTTTTTTATTGTCAAGATTTATTCATATTATGAACCCCTGATTATCTTCTCTATATTTTTTTTTTGGTATATTTTATTGAGTATGCTATTACAGTTGTCCCATCCCCCCCCCCCCCATATTCCCTCTTCCCTCCATCCCATTTCATCATCCCCACACCTCTTAGTACATGTCCATGGGCTGCACACACCAGTTCTTTGGCTTCTTAATTTCTCACACTACTCCCAGCCTCCCCCTGACCACTTTGTTTTTTGTTTGTTTTTGTCAACATTTTCCTGCCACCATTTTCCCCAGCCGCACCCACCCCCACCTCCCACCCTCAATCTTTCCCCCATTTGGCTTTGTCCTTGGGTCCTTTATGCATGTTCCTTGATGACCCTTCCCCTCCCTTTCCCCTGTCAGTGGGATATGATTTGATCAGTGGGATCTGGTGCCTGCTGGAATTTCCTGTCGGGTGTGCCACTTGTGGAGCTAATGGGGTGATGCTGTGTTGTGGTCTGAAGCTGGTTGCACAGTGGGTTGGTTCTGGGGCCTCTTGGAAGGGATTCTGGTGCATGTCAATCTCAGATGCTGCCTAAGACTGGCCCAGGGCTACCTGTGAGGAGTTACAAAGCAATTCACAGTTGGTAGCTGCCTATGTTGGGCTTGGATGTGTGTGGGAAGGGTTACACTGAGAACCAAAGCTGGCTTCTCTGGGGCAAGTCAGGCTTGTCTCTATCAGGCAGCTACCCATAAGGCTCAGCCACTGAAAGAGTCTCAGGTGGAACACAACTTGGGTGAACCAGGGTCTCAGGGAGTCATCAGTGAGGAGCTAATGGAGCTCGCCAGGCTAATGCAAAATCAGGTTAGGCTGTGTAGTGGGAGATCTCAAAGGAGGGACAGTGGCAGCTGTCCCATTAGCCCTCTCACTGAAGCCACACAATTCAGTTTCAACCTGCGTGTCCGGCATTCGCAAATCTTGACTGGAGGTTTTAAAGAAAGACTTTAATGTGGGCCCAGGCTGGTTGCCGCAGAAAGAGCTTGTCCATGGACAAGTGGTTGGGGTAGGGTCTCAGGGAGCTAAGAGAGTTCGCCACACTAACACAGGTTCATATTTGGCTGTGTTTGGAGAGGGCTCAACACAGAAAAGATGGCTCCAGTCAGCCATGTGGGAGGATTCAACACAGGGACAATGGCAGCTATCCTTCCAGCCCTTGCATTTAAGTTAATCAACTCAGTCTTTCCCTGTGTGTCTCTTGCGCCCTGCGCCCCAACAACCATCATCCATTCTCCAGAACCCACGGTGAGTGCCTGCAAGGAAGAGTTTATTTGCTGGCCCTTGAAGAGAAAGCCTGGGTTTCCAGCAGCCTTCTGTCTCACCCTCTCACTGTCTTACCTAGAGGGAAGAGGCATCCCTGCTGATTTTCACAACCAGACGTCATGTGAGATCCTCTTCCCAGCTCTGGTGTTCCAGACTGGGGACCTCTGTGTGGAGCTGAGACCCCTTGCTCCTCAGGGGACCTCTGCAGCTGAGATATCCATCCAGATGCTCAATTGCCACATGTGGGTATGAGGTCAACCCCTTTTGCATCTCTGCTCCTTCTACTAATCTCAACATGACTTCTTTATATCCTTCATTACAGGACTTCTGTCCAGGTAGTCTTTAGATGGCTATCCAGGTTGACTGATCTATAATTTAGTTGTAATTTTGGTGTGTTCATGGGAGGAGGTAAGTACAGTATCTGCCTAGTCTGCCATCTTGACCAGACCCGCCCTGTTCTTTGATATTTGTAAGACAACTGTCTAATTCTGCTTTTCCTTAAACTTCTCCACTCCTTATTGTAATTAGTTGTGATTATCCACACTGTGCAGTATAGGGGAACCAACCCCTTCCATTACATTCCAGAATGTTGTGATCTTAATACGCCCCCTTCACCCCCAAGCTGACCTTATGGTGAGGGGTAGCCTTAACTGGAACAGTTGTTCTTCCAATGTGCTCAGGGGTCTCAGCCCAGAAAGCACAACTTTAGAGGAGCAGCATGAAGGCCCCCACTCACATTACCCAAAATAGCTCCCTGTGCTCCCGCCCACTCTTCTGCCATTTGCAGTCCACTCCTTCTTTAGACATGTGTGTGCTTTCATGGGATTTAGTGCAGCACCAGAAATTTGAGTCTTTGCTCAGCTATCTATTAGAAAGGTCACCTCAGGGGGTGGGAGTTGAGGATATATCTGGTATCACCAACCCAGCAGGGACTCCAAGTCCAGAACTTATTTCTTCCTAATCTGAAGCCTTGATTGAAATGGGAGAAGTGGATTTAGGTTAGGAACCATCCTGCTTCCTTGTTCCCAGATCAAATCACCTTGAAATTTTCTGTGTATCTTCTACACATACCTCCAGAGTTTATGCTAACTAGTGGAAGAGATGTTTAAAATGTAAATAAAACCCTTGCTACATTAAGGACTACATTTCTTGTTCCTCGCTTTTCTCCTTTAATCAAATCAAGTCCCTCCATTTCCTACCACCTCCAAGCTAACACAACTATAGAGGTAAATTAACAGGTGGATGGTCACCATAGGCAGAGCCTCTACGTCCTCTTTCAGTCTCACACCCTCAATCCCTATCATTCAGGCCTACCCTCCTTTATTCCCAAGCCTAAAGTATCCCCGAGAAAAACACATCTGTTTGTGCTAACATTTTGTGCTAGACTTATCTGTGAAATATCATCTGATATTCCAAAAATGGGTGCATACTTAAGATTACAAAACTGATGTAGCTCTAGTTATTGCAAATCTATCTTGGTTTTGGTTTCTGCAACTCGTAAAATAAGGGAGCTGGACTACTGCAGAAATGGCAAAAAAAAAAAAAAGTTTCATTTATCAATTGCTTGGTACTGGCAATCCGGAGCTGTGATGAAAGGGATTCTGAAGTTACACCAGGATCCAGAGAGAAGGGTTCAAGCATCAGTTAGCAAGGTTGCTCTTGGGCAAGAACAGGAGAGAAACTTCACTTGCCATCCCAGGATTAGATGATCCTACAGATTTATTCCAGCTGTGAACTGCTGAAAATCTAAATTTTCCCATGGCCTCCTTTTACAGAATTGACCTATGCTTTATTGCTTTTGGGGATCCTTCCTCTATTCCTACTGTCTTTCTAGAAACTCTTTAACCAACATATGATAAGGCGCCAACCATTGGTGAGAGCTTAGAGGTCACTGCCATCACACTGTGTGACTTGGGTAAATCACTTCTAGACCTTGTTTCTCAGTGACATGGGAGGAAGGGTCACAAGATGCTATCTCAGGTCTCTTCCAAAAAAAGCAAATCCATGTTTCTATTATACTAGAGCCACGATTCCTTGGTACAAAGAAACAAGTGGCTTACGGTGGATCAACAGTGTTTTAAAAGGGCCGTAATTTTCTTCTCTTCTTTTTCTTTGTAGTGATGGAGACGGTAATGTGCTTCTTTCAGCCCTCAAATCTCAAATCATACCCATGGTCTCCCCGCTTCCCTGTCCATTGGATCAGGCTGGCCTGGGGCAGTTGCGTATGTTGAAAGAAACACACAGAGCAGAGGCAGAGGGCAATGGGCAGGGAGCGCAATGGATCAGCCAAGGCCACATTTTGAGAAAAATGATTATTAGAGGAGTCAGGAGGCAGGGTATGTGGTCATGCTGTAAAGATAAATAGTAAAAAGAATGGGCTTAGGTTCTTAGATCCAGCAGAAAGTAGACGAAAAGGGCAGGGGAAAGGCCTCATGTATCGCTGGGGCGGATGAGAACTTGGAGGCAGGACATGAGATGTCTGAGTTCTGGTCCAGTATTAGCACTAATTTACTGTGCGACCTTGGGCCAGAGATCTCTTTCCTCTGCGTCTCAGTTTTCTTTACATATAATAATCAGGGGGGAAATAGAATGAGTTGATTCCTAAGCACTTTTCAGTTCTAATATTCTGTGGGTCCAATTCCAAGCTCCTGTAATTGTATAGACATAGGTGCCCTCGATGTGTACTGTTTTGAAAGCAGCAAGAATTTGTGTAGAACAGACTATCCTGGAAGGGAGGAAAGCAGGGGAGGGTGTTTCTGCCTCCCCAACAGAGCCTGTTAAAGTCTAAAAAGCCTCAGAACACAGACCAGTCATATCTGGGACACAGTAACTGTAGTGGGGCCTCCAAGGACATAAGGGTCCTGTTGTCTTATATCCCTCATTTGAGTCTAAACTTCAGAGGGACAGAGCTTACTTACTAGAATCTCAGTCTCTTTGAGTTAGAAGTGACTTTAAAGTACATCTAGCCCCAATCCTTCATCTCATAAACAAGAATTCTCTCTATCTAGCCACCAAAATATGGCTCCCACATGTGCTTATACACTGGCCCCAAGGTAGTTTACACTGTGAATCGCAAAGTTAAATAGTCTTTTCAATCAACCTGATGTGCTGCCCTAGGACCCCAGAGATGTCACAAGACCCAGCCACTAGCTAAGGATGTCAGTCAAGGTGGTTCCCCTAACACCGGTGAGGGTTCACTGGGGGCATGAGACACGCGTTGGACACATGCTCCCCCCACCCATCCATCACCTGGGTCTGCATAAGAGTTTGAGCATCGATGAGGGTAGGAACAGTTTCTTAATCAATGGTGCTTGCCCCAGTGCTGAACACAGTGTTTTGTGTGGTGTGAAATAAGAAAAAAATTAAATAAAAGCTACCATTGGTGCCCCCCAGAAACTAGAGCAGAGCTCTGTACTCGGATGTCTGTTAGCAAGGCCTGTTTACAAATTAGCAAAACTCTGCTACTCCCTGTGCTCAGAAAAAAGGCTTGTCCTGTGTACGCAAACAGTCAAGAATGAAATTTAGTGATGTGTTTCCTGGATATAGAAACTGAAACTGCTTTAATCTCTTCCTGTGTATCGAATAAAACAGAAAGCTGCTCACCGAACATGGTCTCCAAGCCTCAAGAGAGAATAATTTTGGATGTTGGGACATGGGAGAAGATATTTCAAGAACTGATCCAGCCGGTAAAACCCCGGGACAGATGGACCCTGACGTTGGATAAGACTCTTCAGCCAGACTGTGTGGCCCGAGGGTGGAAGAAATACCAGCAAAGAGCATTTGGCAGGTAGGTTAGAGTTTGCTTGGCAGTGAGCCTTCCCAGACAAAGAGACTCACTGAGCTGATTTGATTGATTCCTTTGAGAGCTTGTTAAAAGCACAATGTCATGCCCTGGCTGCACGGCTCCGTTAATGGTTGGAGTATTGTTCCATACTCCAGAATGTTGTGGGTTTGATAGCCGGTCAGGGCACATACCTAGGTGGTGGGTTTGATCCCTGGTCAGGGTGTGTATGGGAGGCAACAGATCGATGACTCTCTGTTTCTCTGTCTCTCTGTCTCTCTCTCTCCCTTCCTCTCTCTTTAAAATCAATAAACATATCCTCGGATGAGGATTAAGAAAAAACAAGAAGAACAAATATCACCAGGCTTTTCATCCTTTTGTGGTCACAGTGTTCTTTAGAATCTAAATAAGACTTCAAGCCTCCATTTTGCTTACCTGAGGAAGTTTCTTCTTTTTTTAGGTTTCCTCCCTAAATATTTCTGGAAATCTCAAGGAATACTCCCATATTCCATGAATCTGTCCTCCTATTTCCAACACCACCTCATTTGCTCCAGGCCGCCTCCATCTGGTGCCTTCTGCTCTCTCCCCTATCAGCTCCGACTGGCTTTCCCAGGCTGCAGCAGCCCCGCCGCCTGGCTTGTTCAGGGCCAGTCCTGGGCTGGGGCCTTCTGTGAAAGCCCCAAGAACGGATGAATGCCAAGAAGCCACTTTGACTATTGCTTTACTAAAAACCCGGGGATTATAATAGGGAATGATGTTACAAGAAGGAAATCTAAAACCTAGTAGTGCCTGGAGCCCCTAACTCATGCCCCTCTCGTACTGGCCATCCTCCTCGTCAGCTGCCAGTAAGCCTCCAGCCAGCTGCAGGAACCAACTTCCTCGCCTATTTCAGGAGGGTGGGAATTGCTGGCCTGGACCATTGAGTCTTGTCTTTTGATACAGTTCCCAGGGACCTTCACTCTACTCTCCACCTCACCTGTTTCCTGCCCCTATCCTGCCTCAAGCATCCCTTGCTCCGTTCCTTAAGAATTATTAGGCATGCCGTGCATTTTCGGACTTCTCTTCCCTTGTCCCCGATTTCTGCTTGTTTGGAAGACCCTTGCCTTTCTCCCTCCTTATTCATCCTTTAAGGCCCAACTCAAGTACCACCTCCTCCTTAAAGCATTGTCTGGTCTTCCTAGGCAGAGCAAGGTTTCCTCCTCCATTCCCATATGATACCGCACATATATATATTTAATTTATTTATCATACATTTTTCGATAACATATACCTATATGCCACATATTATAGTACATATATATAATATAGAAAATGTATATAATATTTTTAGTGACAGAATCCATTATTGAAGAGAAGCCCTTGGGGCTCTGCAGAACAGTTTTCAAGGCACTGGCACGAGCCCAGGTTCCGCTCTGCTTTTTAAGCCAACGAGCTGTGGAAGTGCCTCTCTCTTACCAGCCAGGGCTTCTCGAGGCACTTCCCCGGACAGGAAGGTGCTTCGCTTGCTCAGATGAATTGATTTGATAGTCATTCTGAGATGGGAAAAGCAACTTATCAACGTATCTTTGGAAAAATATCAACCAGTTTTTGAAACGCAGTTTGTAGTTTACAAAGTGCTTTCACATATACTATCTCATTTAATGATGACAATATAATCCTGGAATCTTTTTCACTTGATGGATATAAAAATTGAGGCTTTGCGTAGGGAAGTCCTTTTTCCAAGACCTCCTGATGTAAGCCATGGGCTACAGTCTCCGACCCAAGTCTTATGGCCCCAGGTCCCAGGTTCTTCTGCGCGCAAGACTAGCCATGTTGTTCATTAGCGGTGAGGCGGTATTGTAGGTAAATAAACAAGGTTGGCTTCAAAATAGCTGGGGACTAAAACACGACTGTGCCATGACTTACCTTGTGTGTTCTTGAGCAAACTGTGTCTCCTTTATGACTCAGTTTCCTCATCTGGATACTGGGCTCAATGATGCCTTTGTCAGAGAGGGCTTTTAAGATAAAATGGTATAATGCGGTAAAGCACCAATTATAGTGTCCGCTTCAAAACAGGTACAGTAGTTCCCCTTTATGCATGGTTTCACTTTCTGTGATTCTAGTTAACCACAGCCACCTAGGGTCCAAAAATATTAAATGTTAAATTCCAGAAATAAAGAGCTCATAAGTTTTTAATCATATGCTGTTCTGAGTAGCCTGATAAAGTCTCATGAAGTCCCACTCCAACTCTCCCAGAAAAGTGAATTATCCCTTTGTCCAGAGTCTCCACACAGTGCATTCTCCCCACCATCAGTCTCTCAGCAGCTGCCTCAGTTATCAGATAAGCTGTCATGATATCACAGAGCTTGTGTTCAAGTGACACTTATTTTACTTGATAATGGCCCCAGGGTGCAAGAGTAGTGATGCTGGCAATTCAGATATGCCAAAGAGAAGCTGTAAAGTGCTTCCTTTGAGTGAAAAGGTGAAAGTTCTTGACTTAACAAGGAAAGAAAAAAACTTATATGCTACCTTGGCTGATGTGGCTCAGTGGACTGAGCACTGGCCTGAGAATCAAAGAGTTGCCGGTTCGATTCCCAGTCAGGGCACATGCCTGGGTTGTGGGCCAGGTCCTTGGTAGGGGGCGTGTGAGAGGCAACTGCACATTGATGTTCCCCTCTCTTTCTCCCTCCATTCCCCTCTCTAAAAATAAAAAAAAAATTAAAATATTTTTAAAAAAACTTATACGCTGAAGTTGCTGACATATTGTAAAACTGAATCTTCTATCCATGAAATTACGAGGAAGGAAAAAGAAATTTGTGCTGGTTTTGCTATAACACCTCCAACTGCAGACCTTATGGCCACAGTGTATGATAAATGTTAAGTTAGTATGGAATCGCATTACATTTGTGGTTAAAAGGCATAAACAAAAGTATACCCCAATTGACTGCAACATATTGTGCCCAAAAGCTTCGCACGTGGAGGAAGATTTTAGCAAGTGATCCCTGAATCGATGGACATTAAACCATTTCCTACAAGTAAGGGATGGTGATACACCTTCAGGAATAGGCTTGGGCTGAACAATATAAAAATTGCTGGAGAGTATTGTTATAATTGTTCTATCTTCTTACTAGTTATTGCGGTTAATCTCTTACTGTGCCTAGTTTATAAACTAGTCTTTATCATAGGTATGTATGTATAGGAAAAAAGTATATACAGGGGTTGATAACCATCCACCGTTTTAGGCATCCGCTATGGGGGGCGGGGGGCAGTCACATATACCTGCAGATAAGTGGGGACTACTATAACTTATAAGAATTTTCTCTGACCATTGTGAGGACTAAATTTTTCTGGGAGATGGCAGAAATATTTTTCCCTCTAAGATATCCAGAGGTGTTTTATTAGCAAAGACGCAGATTTGGAATCAGGCATGGGCAGAGAAGCGCAGTGGGTCACAGCAAAAAGCTTTATTTGAAATAGTTTCTCTTATTTCTGTTTGTCAATATTGCATACATGTTTTCAAATTGAAAGTGATCTTAGAGACCAAGGCAGGACCATTCCCCTCGGTCAACAATCAACTGAGGGAACAATGGGCTTCTTCCTTCTGTCTGCAGGTTCCGGTGTTCCTCATGCAGGCGAAGCTGGGCTTCTGCCCAAGTGCAGGTCCTATGTCACATGCACCTGGAGCCTCGAAAATCCCAGGGTCGGGTGCTTATGCGGCTCTTTGGTCAGAGGTGCCAGAGGTGTTCCTGGTCTCAATTTGAGAAGCCTGAGTTCTCCTCAGATAACACCATGAGGATTTTGAACAACCTGGTGCGGCGTATTCAGGAGAGATGCTACGGAGACGGCATGAAGAAGTATTCAGAGGAACCAGTGATCCCGGAGGTGCCTTTGAAAGGGTCCCATGACATGGCCAATTGCGAGGCATGTGCTCTGGGCTTCTGTGAACAGAGACCACAAAACTGCATGACAAACCTATCCAAATCCCCTCTTTGCTCCATGGAGATTGGGAGCTCTCTGCTTCACATTGGTGACATATGCGGCCAAAACCAAGCTAGGAACCAGTCAGCTGAGGCAAAGGAGGCTCAGGGGAGTGGGGGTTTCTTTGAACATAAGAGGTCAGGGCCCAGCCATGCCACTGCTGGAACCCAAGTGCCTGGGACAAGCCCTCGGCCCAAACGGGAGGTAGGCCAACAACGCACACCAGGGGCAGATCAGCATGCTGCACGTGGAACAGGGTCTCAGCCCATCCAAGTAGCAGGATCACTTTCCCCAGGGTGGACAGACCTACAGCCCATGCGAACGGTAGGCCCATTACCTTCAGGGGGTGCAGATTCACAATCCACCCTGGGGACAGGACCACAGACCCCCCGGAGGACATACTCTCAGGTGGTAAGGGGGGCTGGCCAGCAGTCAAAAGAGGAGAGAGGTCCAAAAGCCACACAAGGGGCAGGTCATCAGGCTACAAAGGGGACCGGCCCACAGTCCACACGGAGAGCAAGCCCCTCAGCTACACATGCATCTGGAACTTTCAGGGGAACTCAAGCAGCCTGGGGAGGGCAGGAAAGGTATTCACCCAGAGACAGCTCTTCCAGACCCTTTACCTCCATGACACCGCAGCACTGCTTTGCCCAGGATAACTTACTCATGCTGGGCCGTGTCTGTGTTGCTGCTCTTTGCCTCTTTATTATAGGCAAATACTTTAACTAGAATGATGAAAATAAGCTTGTCTTAATTTCATGGTAATCGACGCACTAATAGGGCAAAACATTTGCTTCCAGGCCAAGCAGAGTCAAGTTTGTAGACTAAGCACTGGTTTCCTGGACTTCCTTTACAAGTAGCCTACAACATGACCTAACAGATAATAAGCCTGATAATAAATATTTGTTGAATGACTAAAAGGTGTGTTCATTTATGTACTCATTCATTCGTTGGTATCCATATGTATAGACTGTACCTTCACAAGAATTCAGAGTTATGAGTGTTATTAGAATGTTATTGTGTAGGCTGAATAATGGCCCCACAAAGATGTTCATGACCTAATCTCCAGAACCTATGAATGTGTTACTTTGTATAGCAAAAGGAATGTTGCAGCTGTGATGAAGTTAAGATCCTAAAACCAGGAGATTACCCTGCATTATCAAGATGGGCCCAATGTAACCACAAGGGACCTTATAGGAGGGAGGCAAGAGGATCAAAGTGGGGAAAAGGAGATATAATGATGGAACAAGAGGTTGGAGCGATGTGCTTTGAAGATGGAGGAAGGGGCCACGAGTTAAGGGATGCAGGCAGCCTCTAGAAGCTTACAAATGCAAAGGCACAGGTTCCCTCTTAGAACCTCCAGAAGGAGCCAGCTCTGCTGACACATGACTCTAGCCCAGTGGGACTGATTTTAAACTTCTGACCTCTAGAATTATATGATGGTAAATTTGTGTTATTTTAAGACACTCGATTTGTGGTAATCTGTTACAACAATAACGGCAACAGGAAAGAAGTACAGTTATCAACAGCACTATAGGGATCAAGCTATTGTGTTTTAAATATGTTCCAGTTTTAACAGCAAAAAGAGCATTTTATAAATGAATAATATTTCCCTGGCTGGGTGGTTCAGTTGCTTGGAGCTTGGAGCTTGGAGCTTGGAGCATCATCCTATAAACCAAAAGGTTGCAGGTTCAATTCCTGTCATGGTACACACCCAGGTGTGAGTTCAGTCCCCAGTCAGGGAATGTGGAGGAGGCAGCCAATTGCTGTTTCTCTCTCACAGTGATGTCTCTCTCTCTCTTCTTCTCTAAAAAAATATAAACATAAAAATAAAAATAACATTTATATACCCATCCCCCTGTTCTTCTTTCTCTCCTGCTTTAAGCCAACCAATATTCCCACCCTAAAGAGATTACCTTTGAGTTTTGACCTTGGAGCTATCATATGCTCTCACTTCTTCCAGTATTGGATTGGGGAGCATGGAAGAATTTGCCAGTCCCGAGATCTTGAGACGCACGGCTGTATCTTTCACTCCTTATTTCTATCTGCCTTCTAGGCATTTCTACATTGCTTTCTTTTCATTTTCTCTTAGGTCACTCTCACCAGCACCCTCTGTTTTAAAATACCACTCTCCCCAAACCCCCCTACTGACTTTCTGCATTCCTCCTGTTTTCATACTTTTTGTTTCTTTCACAAAGAACAGTGGCCTGGGGACTAGACACTATTTCTAGCCTGGCTGTGCTGTATAACCTGGGGCAAGTCATCATCCCTTCTTGGGCCTCAGTTTTTTTCCATCTGTAAAACAGATTAACATCTCCCAATGAAATATAGAGGATTAAACACATGTATTTCCCTCTGATCCCTCTTGAAACCCCATTGACAATAAAAGGGGGAAAAAGGCATCAATACACAAGGACAAAGAGAATGGGTCTAAGCTAGAAAACTGAGGGACTAGTGATAGGCAAGTGACCTAGTGGAATAGAGAGATCTGAAATAGAAGTTAGGTAAGGGAAAACTGAGGTGCAAGGCCATTCATGCTGCACAGTTTCAAAAGGGCTTAAAAACTGTAGGCAACAAGTAGCCCTGAAGGTGGGACCTAAGAAGGCTGAAATAGGAGGACTGGCTGAACACCCGTACACTAAGTTTCTTTCCCCCATTTCTAAGGGCCTAGTAATCACTCTTAACTTACTCTAGAGAGTCTGGGGGTTATTATACTCTGAAGACAGTGACACTGGGGGACTCTGGGGTCAGGGACTCAGGCATAGTTCAGCAATCAGAAACACAGTGAAAGTTTACATGCTGACTAGCGGGAATCCCTTGGCCCACTAGCAAAACTAGGAGCCAACCTTATGTCCTACCCACCCAACCCTCAAAAAGAAAGGAGAATAAATTGGAGAATAAATTTCCCAAGTTCTCCTTGGGAAAACTGATCAGCTCAAGAGAAAAAATAATACATATAGTGAAATGAGAGATCATAGGGAGATTCCTCCAATGGACTGACCAACCCAGGTAGCCCCAGAGTAAACCCATCAGATGCAAAGACCCCACAGAACCTCCAGTCAGCTTTTCAGTGTCTCGCAATTGCATTTGGACAGCTAGCCAAGGGAGTACCAAATATTTGATAAATCCCCTAATGTGAAGGCAAAGTAAAAGAAATAAAGGTTAAAAACAGGAAATCAGGAGAAAAAGAGATACTTCAAGGAAAAGGAGACAAAAAATATTTTAAAAGTAACACTCCTCTTTATATATCAGAAAGATAAGAGAAGGTATCATATTTATGAAAAACTAATTGGACATGATCCTCTGGGATAGTCTCAGGTGGGGCATCTCCCTGTAGCTGAAGCCAAGTCCTTGGGAGGGTCTCAGCTACAAACCTGCTACAGGACATGCTCCCAGAAGCTGGGGAGATAGCACTCTAGTCCTGAAAAAGGGGATCTGGGCAGCACACCACAGCCTTCATCCTCTGAAATCCATGCCTTGGACCACTTGAATCTATTTGCTTGGTATAAAAAAGTTCTATTGAATCTGGGAAAAGATTTTCTAGTAACTTTTTTTTTCCTGAAAAAACAAGCAAGAGGAAACTTTAGTGGGCAAGTTAAGCCCCCATCTCCCACTACTGCATCTGGTCTTGGGATGGCAACTGGAAACACGATCACCCTTTACTGCCCTTTCTGGATTCCCCTTACCCTGGCACCTCTGCTGTTTAGGCGGCTGAACTCACGGGGTTACCTGGACCTTCATCCTTGAGGAGATTGAGCCCTTGGTCACAAGGCTTTTCTCAGTTTGTGACATCCGCATTTTTCTATCCACCATCAGAATTGGACAGGAAAGTACCAAGAGATGCTCTGGTGGAACACTTGGGTGCCAGATATATTCCTCTTACCCACGCTGTTTAACAACAGTATATTTCCCCTTGATGATCAGGGGACTGACTGCTTTTCTTGCCTGTTGATCTCTTGGCAAAAGATCTCTGCAAAGACCAGCCATAGCCGGTCATGGGATTCTTACTGATCTCCTTGGTGGAAGCATTCCCCATTTAGGATCTCCAGACCTGCAGAACTTTGAGTTGTGGCTATAGGACACACGAAAACAGCAATGGATTTAATATGAGTAATGGTAAACAGACTCACTCCTACTTTCACCTCTTGATTTCCAGAGCCATGTATTTCACCTATAATGGGGGGCACGCCATATAATGGTCATTGCTTCAGGAGATACTACATCCTGATGGATGGTGACTCATTTCACAAGATAGCATCTCTGAGCTGTACCACAACTGCATCTTTAAGAGGCTATGTCATTAATTCCCCAGGCTGGCAGCTTCTGGGTGATATGTATTTGATAAGACCAGGAAATCCCATGGCCTAGCACTTCTGCTGTAACTCTTGCTACAAATTAGGTCATTTATCTAATGTGATATTATGTGATGTATTGGCTTGTTAGGTTTGTGAGAGAGAACCTGTTCCATGCCTCTCACTTAGATTCTGGTAGTTTGCTGGCAATCTTTGGAGTTCCTTGGCTTGTAGAAACATTACCCTGGTATCTCCTTTGCCTATTACATGTCATTCTTCACATGTGTATGTCTGTGTTCCAAATTTCCCCCTTTTATAAGGATATCAGTCATACTAGGTTAGGAGCCTCCCTACTCCAGCAAGACCTCGTCTCAGCTTATTACATCTGTAACAATCCTATTTCTGAATAAGGTCACATTCTGGATACTGGGGTTAGCACTTCAACAGATGAGTTTTGTGAGGACCCAATTTGATCATAACATGTGGGATCCTGGGTTTGTGGATCAAATGCTCCATAAGCCCTTGGGGACTCATGCTGGCTGAAGTACTGCAAGTAAGGAATGCAGCCCATGTTAGGTGTGAGTGCTGATTCTAGTGAAGATGAATTACTACCCCTTTCAGAATGGAAGGAATAGCATACGTAATGCCACCCTTGACTGAGACTATAGTGCAGCCACAGTCTGTTTTCAGCTTTCACCACAAAACCATTGAGGAACAAAGGTTGGTTTTTTCCTTGCCCTGTTGGCTTATGGTAAGAGATGGTACCCCGCCCCCACCTCTGCCCCACCACCATGCAATCAGGTGTGAGCTGAGGGACAAGCACAAGTGCACCAGTGGTGGTCAACAGGGGGTCTGGGCTACCAATTCACCCAGCTCACTTGTATTCTCTAGCCTTGACTTGTGGTCATTCTGGCTACAACACTTCCACATTCTGATGAATTGTGCTGGATCTGCTCAGCCTTTTAACTTAATGGACCTTTCAGAGCCTAGAGCATGATGGGCATCTCTAGCCACATCATCTTTTGATATCTCACAATCAGGAGTTTTACCTCTACTACCACCAAATAGTACGTAGGAGTTGTGTTTTGAATGGCATGTAATTCTCTGATGCAGATGGCATGGCTTTGCTTCAGAACACAAGTGTTATAAATTGTGTTTGTCCAACTTGGTATTGCCATAAATACCACATGGCACCCCTTCCCACTACAGGCAACTCTAATATCTAAGTGTCTACTGGATCATAAATACCACATGGCCCGTATGACAGAAATGCTTGCATAGCATTGTGGGCCTGCTGCAGAACCCTTTCTTACTCAGGGGACCACTCCAAATTGGCAGCTTTCCCTATCATTTAGTAAATGAATCGAGGTGTGGACTACCATGTACTATGCTTCATTTATTGATGGGAGGTTCAAGATGCAATAATCACCCTTTACTTTGGAAGTGTTATCCTGTCATGTTCTAAATTAATGTGCCCCTAAAACTTTTAGGATGTGGCAGGGATCATTTTTGGGTTTATTTTCCACACTCTGGAATGCATGTGTCTGACCAAGGTCTCTGATGCATTTGCCACTCCTTACTCACCTGGTCTGATTGACATGATGTCACTGGTAGAGGAGACCAATGTGATGTTCTGCAGAATGTCCAGATGGTTCAGATTCTGCAGTTTACATTATGATGCAGGGTGAGAGAGTTAACATGGCCCTGGGACAAAAGTGTAAATGCAAGCTGCTACCCTCTCTATGTGAATACAAAGTACTTCTGATTATCCCTGATAGAGATGAAAACGAATACATCCATCAGATTAATCTCCATATACCATGTATCTGAAGCAAAGTGCGCTTGCTCTAGCAAAAATATCCCTCTGGCACAGCAGTTGTACTTGGGACCTCTGCTTGGTTGAGTGTGAGATAGTCCAAAGTCAGCCATCGGAATTTGATTGGTTTCCAAGGGGGTCAGACTGGTGAATTAAATAAGGATGTGCTGGAGATTACCACCTCTGTATCTCTTAGGTTTTAATGGTGGCTCTAATTTTGTGATTATCATTATCATATTAAGGGGTTGGGTCCCCGGGAGGCTGAGGCCTGGATTCACTGGGATGGCAGGTCCAGAGAAGACAAACAGGAATGGCCTGGCTGGGCCCTCCACATCCCTGCCCCCTGCTCCCTCTCCTGCATCTCCTCTCTGCCTGCTGTGGCTGGGGCGAAGCAGCAGTGCTCACCCTGGCCCGCCCTTTGGCTCCTTTTCTTGCCTAGGATGTGAACCTGGAGAGAACTGTGTCCCCAAGGTTCAAGGCTTTTATAAAGAGGTATGTGACCCATTTGGAGTTGGCCTTTCTTCTCAGGGATACAAATGCCTTTGCCCCCAAAAGTTCTTGGAGAAACTTGTCTTTAACTGGAGGAGAGGATCCCCAAACTCTTTGTTATATAAAGGAGGAAGGCATTTAAAGAAACAGACCCACTCAAGGTGTCAAGTAGGTACATTGCTGATTGATTTCAAATTACATTTCCAGGATAACCACATCCAAGCATTTGATGATTTTGTTTCTATGGCACCTTGTCAGCACCAAATAAATATTTTTTAATTTGTTGAGCCCAAATTACAACTATCCACTCCCCTCCCCGCACCAGTGCCACCCCCCTCCCTCCCCACCTCCCTCAAGCTGTGTAGTTGAGCGGGGAGGGCCAGGATGTGGCTGGCAGCCTGGGAATCATGACTTCATTCCTATGCTAGGAATTAGCCCAAATCCTGATATAGAAGACTAGAATGTTACTGAAAACAAGAGAGGCGTGGAGGGAAGTACAGCAGCAACTCACCAAGCCATGAGTGAGTAGTGTCAGTCAGGCCAGGCAGGCAAGCTGGGATCAGAAGAGAGCCATATTTATTTTATGAACACTGTAAGCACTGAGCTGATTCTCAGGCAAAGGAAGATCTGACCTGAGAAGACTCGGAAAAAAAAAAAAAGAAAGAAAAAGGAAAAGAAAAACGCAGCTCCTGTTAACGAAACCATCATCCCCTAAAATGGAAAAGTTTTTCTATGTGTTGATCATTAATTGCAGGCCAAGGTCAAAAGCTTTGGATTTCAAGAAATGCTAAATGCATCCAATGGCCTTTCTTGACCTGCCTTTCACGTTCTCTGTTTCCATCTACCCTTCACATCCTCAACCCTGGTGAATTCAAGGCACTTCCAGCTGGAGAATAATGGCCGAACATCCTCAGGCCGAGAAGACAGAGGGAAAGAAGCCCCTGGAGGTTTGGAAGGGCAGATTTGTCAGATACCAGAGCCGGAAGTAGGTTTAGAGCCCTGGGAGTGAGGAGAGAAGTGATTTGACCCCTGCTGCCTCAGCGGAGGCCCAAAGGCACCAATTTCCACTTAGAATGTCAAGGAGGTGAGCACTCAGTGGGGATGCCTTACCCACCAGATTAAACTAAAAGCCTGGTTATGTGGAACTAGAAATTTCTGAGGTTTGTAGTGGGGAGTAGACGGTAGTTGGGGAAGGGAGAGGCAGGGGAATGCAAGTCAGTTGGGCAAGACAATGTAGTTTGGGTCCTAGGAACTTCTAAACACTCTTAGACCTGCTGCAGGTGAGCAGGGTGGTGTTTGAGTGTGATCTGACCACCTCTCTGGGGGCTGGGTAGCAGGGAGTGGTACTGTCAGGCACTGATTCTCCACAGCAAAGAGTTAGAGTAGCCCTTTCTCTGGGGACCCTGGGAAGATGGGAAGGAGGGTCCCAGGTGGCTTAGTGGTTCAGACACCTTAAATTGGGCCTATAGAGATCCTCTAGTCCTAATGTATTTTTTAACAGGTACGGAAACCAGATCCTTAGAGGCAGAAGTGAGTTAGTTGACTATTAAAGATTAATTTTCAAAAAAATAAAATCATATCCCTCATACAGATGTTAAATGAAAAGGTTTCAAAGGTTTCATTGAGCTCATTAATTAATGAGGAAAGCAGGAAGATTTAAGACTGGCCCAAAGAGCATATGAAAAGCTATGTATAAATAGCCAATTTAATGGCTTGCTGGGTTACAGGCTATTCAAAAACTGGTTTATGTTTAACAGGATCATAAACTCTAAACTTTGAAACTATCCATTTCATTGGGAAGAAATTATTTGCATTTCTACCGAACAAAATTCTCCAGATAAGTCTCTGCCTTACAGCGAAGTAAAACAGTCCAATAAATAGACAGTCAAGTCCGGCATTGAAAGACTACCCAATAATCCCTTTCACCTATTTCCAAGTTTCAGATACTTTTTTGAACTTGTCCAAGATCATATTGGTAGTTTCTAGCAGATGCAGGATAGTAATTGAAGTCTCATTATGCCCAACCCAATACTTTTGTCCTTGCAACACAATCCAGAAAGACTAAGATGTACAAGAGCCAAATTGTTCATTGGAGAAAGGGCTGCTTCGGGAAGTGGTTTGTTTCCTCCTCCAGACCTGCCCGTTCCATCCATTTCGCTCCCCTTAGCATGCTGCTTATGCAACACTGACCTGTGAGGAAGCACACACTGGGTCCTCGTCTCTACATACCCCACACCCAAAGGTGAGGTCTCAATACACTCCTTCCCTGCAGCAGGATTCCTGAATCACCCCAACACCACCCACCCTACACACTCCTCATAACCCAGTCTCTCTGGGCTCCTTTTCTGCATATTCTCTGTTGGAACCTTCATTAGAGGCATTCAAGTGAGGCTTGGTGACACCTTGGCAGAGACATTAACTACAGGGATTTAAGTACTGAATGTGCTGGGTTGGCATAGGGATCTGTTAAACTCCTTCCAGTTCTTAAGAATTCTGTGAGAGTTTATTTCCCAAGTGGGAGTGAGAACTTGTGTACAGGCCCACCTTAGAGACGTGGATTTGGTTCCAGAGCACCACAATAAAGCGGTATTGCAATAAATCCAGTTGTAATCTTTTTGCTGGTGGAGGGTCTTGCCTTGAATTTATTTAAAAAAAAACACAAACACAACACCTGTGGAGCACAATAAAGTGAAGCACAATAAAACAAGGTATGCCTGTGTAGAACCTAGGAAGCCTTAGGTGGGTTGGCAATGCTGCTACCAATTTTTTCGTTTCAGAAAAACTCTAATTTCTTGGCTCCTTATGAGAGTGAATACTAATGCCCCCCTTCTGAGAGGGCTCGGAAGATAATGGAGTTTCTCTTTGCCAAGAAATTTGGGAGCCTGAGGCGAGTAAGTGACAGAGAGCTGCTCACCGACTATGAAAAGGTATTCACACAAACACCATCCTTTTGTTCTTGCCAGACCTTTGTGGGCAGCAGAGTTAGAAATAATTTCATTACCTGAGTCCATCAGACTTGCCGGTGTCTCTCTAAGACTGTCTCTTTTTTAGTAATCATTCTGTTTGTTTGTCTGAAACGGCATTCCAGGCAGACAAGGATTGAGTGTAAGTGCCAGGGGGCTATTAGCCATTCAAAGATAACATGATGCGGACTGAGTCATCTATCCCTACACCCTGATTCTTAGACTGCTTTTACATTCCTTGTATCCTCTAAATAAAGAGAGAAACTCTGAGGATAACTTCTTTATGCCTAGTAAAACCATAGTAATATAATGTTTAGACCACAAGTCTGGGATAGAAATGGGAACCTTGTGGAAATGCTGTGCCAAAATTCTTTTTGTTCTTTGACTCACAGTATATTAGGGTCAAAGGAATATGAGAGATCAGCCTATTGTAGGTTGAGAAATGAAGACCCAGAGAAGAACCATAATTTATCCATGTTCATCCAGCTGTGCTAAGGTGCTTGGTTTTTGTGATTTCTAGGGGATGAGGTAGAAGGAACAGAGCTCTAAGATGTGTTGGCTAGTACCCTGTCTGTTGAGCTGTACCACTGGCGAGGCATATTTCTCTGAGGCCTGAGCTATAAAATAAAACACATGAAAAGAATGATTTCAGCTTTTTTTCCCTCTTTTCAAATTAAATCTTTTCCTCTTCCCTTCGAAGATTTCGCCCACAGGCCACCAGGACCTGCTATGGTCTCCTGCTGACCCAGTCCCTCATTTCTCCTCAGAAATAATAATATAAGTACCCATTTTTGTCAAACATCCATGGAAGTGACAAGCTCAGAGCATTCCACTTCTAGTATCTCAATATTCTCAACAACACCGAGACCAGTGCTGTTATTCTCACTTAGAAATAGGGAAACTGAGGTGCATCGGGTATCAAGAGTGAGAACCCAAGATCCCGCAGCTGTTAACAGCAGAGCTGGGGTTATGTTACACTTAAACTCTGCTCCTAAGTGTTATGCTTTGCAGTCTCCCACACTCAATACTGTCATCTCAAGACCACACCTTCTCTCATCTGGCTTTCCTCCCTGGTGACTGAATTCCACTTCCAGATAAGTGGGGACCATATTCATTGGACCCAAGCTGGAATCAGAAAAATTTGAAACAGTATAACCATAGAACCAATTGAAAATGGTCCTATCCTGTTTAAAGACATACTGAGTTGTTTTTCAGAGACAGCAGAACAAAACTGCAAGTCATGCAGTGGAAGAGTGCACAGAGGAGAGAACTTTGACCTCCAGCTGCACCTGGAACCAAAAGTCTCGCCACCCCACTGAACCAAAGGACCAGGATGGAACTTGAACACTGGAACCCTTTCAGAAGCAAAGGGTCTGTTGTCCAGGAAGATTCTGTGTTGACTCTTTTTACCATAAACAACCTAGCTCCAAGTTCTCCAATTAAAACTTGCCCCACCTCTTCCCTATATCCTTAAAAACCTACCCCAAACATGAATCAGCAGTTTGGGCTTTTGAGCTTTAGCTTCTGATTCTCCTGGGCAGCGTCATTCATAATAAAATAGCCAGCCTTTCTCTAGTGAAATTCTCCGTGTTTAGCGTTTGGCTCTGCTAGCACTGGGTAGATGAACTTTTTCAGCTATGTAATGGCAGACAAAGGAATGAAGTGAGTTCAACGTCAAGAGAGACCTAAACATCTGAGTTTGTGGACATTGTGGGTTTCTGCCCAGCATTCATTCTCCACTTTCTCCTTACAGAGCACCAGTTTATTTTAGGGATCCACCTTTGTCTCACAAAGCTCACCTGCCTCACTTCCAGCTCCCAAGAAAGGCCTGGCTCATCCAAGGGAAATCGCATTCTCCTCCCAGTGACTGGTTCATAAACGAGTATCTAACATAAAGCTGGTCACTGAGATGCAAGGACGATTTTGCAGAGGGCTTCTGGGAAAATCCTTTCTCACTTTTCAGATAGAATTGCCATTCTTTTGTGGAAATACTGTGCCCAGGTTTGAAGTCTGGAATGTGCACAGCTATGTCACGAGCAGGCTGAGAATGAAACCTCAGAGGAAGGCTGAGCCAGGGCTACAGGCCTGTGCGAACCCTAAGTTTGCCTAATGCTGGACTTTGTCATGGCACCTTGTTTGTTTAAGCCACGTGGAATCTAGGGGTTAAGATGGTGCATGTTGTCAGCTGGGGGCTGGACTCATGGGGGAACACTTTGTAAATTATATAAATGTCTAAACACTAGGCTGTACACCTGAAATTAATACAATGTTAATGTCAATTGTAATTGAAAAATTAAAAAAAATTTTTTTTTAGCTTATCTAAGGGGGGAAAAGAAGAGTCAATCCAATGGAAACACTAATCTAAAAGAGCTGGGGAGGGCCCTGACCATTCTGGCTCCGTTGGTTGGGCGTCGTCCCCAAAAGCGAAAGGTTGCTGGTTTGATTCCCAGTCAGAGCCTATGCTTGGGTTGCAGGTTTCGTTCCAGGTCGGGGCGCATTCAAGGAGCAATCGATTACTCTTTCTCTCTCCCATTGATGTTTCTCTCCCTCACTTCTGCTCTCTCCAAAAATAAATAAATAAAATTTAAAAAATAAAAATAAAAGAGCTGGGGAGGGAAGCAGAATACTCCGCAAAGCAACGAGGGGGCGGAAACTGAACATACCAGTACAAAGGAAGGTGCTGGGAATGGAAAGTCTGAAGCAAAACCTCCAGAAATTTTTAGAATCTGGTGTATTATTTCTGGGACTGTTTGTTGAGCAACTGATCTGATAGATACTGGCTTATTCTGATTCCTGAAATTCTCTTTTTTCTTGTCTCGGTCCAAATCCCACCTATCCTTCATGCCCTGGCTCAAAATTGACGTCCTACAACCAGTCTTTCCATTTGCACTGGGCTTGTTTGCTTCCTTCTGTGGACTTCCTGGGGATCGCTGGTCTCTAAAGGACGTCTCTCATGCACAGGCTCTCTGCATCCTTGCATGAGAGGACAAATGAAGCAGTATGTTTCCATGTTTCTTCTCTCATGGAACTGATGCCAGAATTATTCCCAGAAATCAGAAGAAAGTAAATATGTTTGCACATGACAGTGTGCTAAAGTACCCGAGTGAGTAAATCTCATTGCTCATAGTGAAATCCTCTCAGCCTGTTTTCTGAGCGCCGCCCCCTCCCCCCGGGTGCTCGCTCACACTGGGCTGTCACACAGCTCTGCTCAAGGGGAGGACCCCTCTTCCATTCTCAGGCTGCGCTGAGAAAGACCACAGCCCTGGCTTATAGGGAAGTGCCCAGAAATGGTGGGAGAGGGTAAGGACAACAGGAACCTCTTTACCATGTCTGATGTTTGGATCCGTGGACTATGTGAGCTGAAGAAAGTTAAAGGTCACGGAGCCACATTTTCCTTTTCAGCCAGGGAAACCCAGGCAGAAAGAGGAAGGACCCCGCCCAAGAATTTCCTCTTAAAGTGACATTTCAACAATGACCCTCGAATGGATGAGGAAGCCTGAGCCCCCTGTCCCATTGTTTTCTTAAACACCCCCCTTATTTATTTCTTACCCTTCTTTATCTGTAAAGAGCTGGGTAATTCAATGGTTTCTTCTTTGGTTTCTAAATAAGTGACCATTTTAAAAGCAATATTCACTCATATTTCTCTATAGTTTAAGAAAACATTTTTATAGCTTGGTTTTCCTTAATACTATTTCCTGGAGGTGGGGTTTGCTGCTTCTGTGCCCAGGGTCACACTTCAGATTCTCCCACATTCTTTCCTCTCTATTCACACGGGGCCGTGAAACAAAGATTTCGAAAACCAGTTTGATGCCCAGGATGGTTCCAAACCTCAATTTCCCTTTCAGTGGCCGAGCCCTGGTTTTTTATTGCCTAGTTCTAATTCTAGATTTTTGGGTCGAGAGCCTACTTGTCTTTAGTTGACCGTGAGGCCTTTTTAATGAGGTGGCCAGGAACTACTGCCCAGTGTCTTCAAATATTAATAACTTCATTTGTTTCCAAAACTTAGAGAGGACGACATGAAAATTAATGAGTATGCTGATGAAAATCAATTGTCTTTTGCAAAAGGATCTCTGGAGCCATTGTGTAGAAAATTAAAGGGATTTTTTTTTATTTGGTTTTTTTTGCATCTGAGATAACATATTTCTAGCTGAAGGGTATGTTTTGATTATATTTATGATGTTGAAAATGGAGACTTGGCAAAAACCTTCTACTCCTTTGTTTTGAAGAAAGACAAAGTTTAGAGAAGAATAATCCCAAAGAATGAAACCCAGAAAAATCTTTTCTTGTATTTTATTTAATCTTTATTGCATTTTTTCCATTACCTTTAAGCTGCTTATGCCCCACCTCTCCGCAACAATCACCACACTGTGTCCGTGTCCATGAGCCCTCTCGTTTCTCATTATTACCTGGAGCGTGTGGATTCCTCCTCGGTCCATGTAATCACCTGCGGGCTCAGGTGGATTCTTGCTGAGCTGGGGCACAGAGCCAGGCTCAGAGAGGAAAAGAGATCTGCAGTGAGTCTTACTAGTTTGGTTACCAAAACACGTAGCTTACCCTAGCCCATGATTTTTGCTGTACTGTATTGCCTGCCCTTCCTGCACGCCTTTAAACCGACTCCCCCACCCCGCCCTCCAAACAGAGCACAATAAAACAGGACATGGGAGCAGAAGTTAGCAATACATTCATTTGTTCTCGTAAATTTTCCAAAGTCAGGTATTTCAATTACATTGAGTTAAGGTCATAATCTTTTCTCACTCTCATTATGCTTTCATCTCAAATTTACTCCTATCATGTGGCATCAGGTAGCCTAGTAGGTTTTTTGGGTCTAGCTATGAGGAAATTAAATTGGAGATTTAGTCTGTATTTAGTAGGGACATATTTATGTACTTCACATATCTGAACATGAATAAAATGCAAAATGTTATGCAAAAAAAAGTTGGTAACATTGTAGTATACCATTTTAACTGCCATTTGAAAAAACAAATTGATAAACATTTCAATAGGTCAAGAGAGAATCTACAGTATTGAACATACATGAAAGATACCTTGTTTTATGCTTTAAAAATTATTTGTTAAAAACTGAAGAAAAATTCAGAAAATTAGTGGCTATTGTAACATTTTAAAAACTGTTTTGTATTTAAAGTTTTTTCATAATAAAGACTCGGGGACTTTAAAAAAAATTAATGGAACACAGAACAAGTGATCAAGAAAAGTAAGGAAACTGATAGAAATTTTCTGATGTTGAAAGGCAAATTGTACCAGAAACAAGAACTGCGAAAAGAAGTAATTAATAAGAAGGAAGAGAGAACTTTCCAATAAAATTAGTGAGTAGGTCTCTGTGTTGTTTGATAATCAAATTAATGAAGTGATGTGAGTCATATAATCACTTCAGAAAATTTTTAACTATTTTGTCTACTTGACATGAAATGATAATATCAATGAAAGAATGTAAAATTAATAATAGAAACTACAACAAGGACATCAATAACAAGTTCACTGAGTGGCTTGATTCAGAGTATTTAAGATGAGTCACTCTACATGGAAGCTGAAATGCCCTGAAAATGTCCTGCTCTCATATTAAAGAAATTTGATAAAAGTTTTTCTTTATTTGATGATAATTCTAAAATTTTTCATGGCATTATTAAAGAGTTCTTAAATTATTAATCATTTTTTCAAAAACTAGATAACCATGTCAGAAGAAAGCTGTATTATTTTTCTAGTCTTTCTATAGTAAATGATATTACAAAATCAAATAAAAAATTTGATCAAATTTTAGGGAAAAGTGTTAACAGAGATGTCAGGCTATGTTATTTCTCTGGACTTTGTGGTGTCTGCTAGCATTTTAAATTTTGTTATTTGTAGTGCTTTCTCTTTTCATCCTAAATAAATATTCACTTTTGCTCCTAATTTTGTATTTTTTGTTATAGAGGCCCCAACCATCTTTCATAGCTTCAGATCCCACCAAAACTGCTGCTCTCTAGCAGTGAGAGAGAGAAAGGCTGTTGGGGAGTCAGGGAGGAGGGGCTGGCGTTTACGAGGACTTGAAGTGTAGGTGCAGGCTATGGAGTCAATTGAAAAGAGAGAGCAACAGGGTGGCTAATGATACCAAACCTCTAAGTCAGGTTCCATTTGTAAATAGAAGGGGAGGTGAACAGTCACTGGGTGATTTCCAAAGATTCTTAATAACAGTGACAATGATAATGTCTGCTATTACCGAGCACTTGTTATTTGTCATACATTACGTCAGAAGTCACAAACTATGACCCACGGACAAAATCTGGCCCACCTCCTGTTTTGTAAATGAAGTTTCCTGGGCAAGCTGCTGTAACTTTTCATTTAGGTATTATCCATGGCTGTCTTTGTGCTACATCAGCAGAGTTGAATAATCATGACAGAGACTACTTGGTTTATGGAGTCTAAATATTTACTATCTGGCCCTTACTGTAAAAGTGTGCCTGTCCCTGCACTATGTGGTTGTTAACTCTGTATATAGTATTTTCCAAATATGGCCACATAACATTTCTCAACCCACATGCTCCGGTGAAAATATGAACTTCTAACTCCACCCCCATCCAGGGAAAGAGTCTACTTGTGTCTGGTGGGTGAGCCTGTGGCTACTTTGACCAACAACATAGACTAGAAGCAATGCTGTACCATTCCAGGCACAGCCCCATTGCCTGGAAGCTTTGCTCCCTGTCTGTTGGAAGGCAGCTACCACGTAAGAAGCACAACTACCTGAAACCACCATGTTGTGAAGAACTCAAATCTCACGGAAAGGCCCTGGCAGGTGAGATGCCATGTGGAGAGAGAGAACAAGGATCAGGGAAGCACCATACATGTGAGTGGAGAAGCTACTTGGAAGTAGATGCTCCAGCTCCAGTTACCCCACTGATACCATGTGGGTCAGACACTGAACACTCAAACAAGTTCTTCCAGAATTTCTGACCCACAGAATCATTAGTTGTAATAAAATGGTTGTTTTTATCTACTAAGTTAGGGTTAGTTTGTTATACAGCAATAGATAATTGGAACAGTCCCATTAGCCCTCATAACCGCTCTGTGAGAGGTAAATTATTAGTTCCAATTTATGTGTAAGAGAATGAAAGTTTGGAGAAATCAAGTTATATGCCCTATGTCACAGAGCTGCTAAGTGACAAAGCCAGAGTTCAAACCCAAGTCTATGAGACTCTAACACCCAGACTCTTGACATGCCTACCAGCACCGCCATTCTGTGTCCTGAAAGCCAACAATGCCAAGAGACAATAGGTCAAGAGGAGGCCATTGAGAAGGTCACGCTCCCAGCCACAGTGGGACTGTATTCAAGGACAGAGTTTTCAGTACCCAGCTTCCACATTGCTGAGCAGCTAATGTTATGCCAAACATTGGGTTCTTGGCAATTTGCCTGACAACACTTCTTTTTCATTCATGATATGTTTTTATTCTCTGCCAAGGCACACTTGTTTTCAAAATGCTTTCTTTTTAACCAGCTTTATTAAAACACATATTATAAATTGCATCCATTATAAGGGAACAATTAAGTGATTTACAGTAAATTTACATAGTTGTGCACATCACCACAATCCATTTTAGAACATTTCCAAATGTTTTAAATGTTCCAAATGAGGGAACGTTTCCTAAAAGGGTCTCTCATGCCAGGCTGCGGCCAGTCCTCGCCCTCACAGCTAGCATCCATCAGCCACTGGTCTGCTTTCTAGCTCTGAGCGCTTGCCTTTCGTAAAAAGTCATGTAAGTGGACGCATATGATTCATGCGTATCTCTTCTCCTGCTTCGCATGTATCCATAGTTTGTTCCTTTTAACTGCTGAAAAGTTCTCTATCATATGAATATACTACTTTTTCTTATACATTTACTGGTTGATGGACCAGTAAATGGATTGGTTCCAATTTTGGGTTGCATTTAGTCAATGTTTGATTGCATAAGAAGACTCAGAGCCCAAATGATAATACTTATAATCTATGGTTTATTGCAGGAAAAGGATATAAGAATACAGCAACATTATTCAAATGAAGAACTCAAATACTTTTTACCACTTGGTTTGCGTGAGAAATGGATCTCAATATCAGAGGGGCTTACCTTTGTGTCCTCCCTCAGTCATGTGAGTGAACATGTCAGTTCCTGCCTTCAAGGCACCACTTTTCAAATAGTAACTTGGGGAATAGTGATTCATGGCCACCTACCCACATCTGAATGTTATTTTTACCACTTCTTTGGAGTCAAGAAGGTTGCCCAATGTTGGAGAAAAGTTGGGGGAATCTCTTGGCCCAAGGAACCTCCAGCCTCTGACCTTATAGGCAAGACCCAAAAAGTCTCTTGCTTTAGTCTTTGAGTAGCATGATGTGGAAATAAAAACAGACTGCCCAGATGAGGACAAGCAATGGTCGTTTGGCAGAGGTGTCCAAACTTTTGGCGTCTCTGCACCACAGTGGAAGAAGAAGACTTGTCTTGGGTCACACATTAAATACATTGCAATGCATAATCACGAAAAGATCTCCTAATGTTTTAAGTAAATTTATGGTTTTGTGTTGGGCCACGTTCACAGTCATCCTGGATAGCATGTGGCCCGCAGGTTGGGCACCCCCGATAGAGTTTATTTATCAAGGGAGTCAACTATTGTCACATGTTTATCAGAGACTCAACAGCAGGCAGGAGGGCTTTATAAAGGGGAAAAGGGGGGCTTTAAGTATGTCTCAATTAGTGGTTTGGGGGTGGGAAAGCAGCAACTAGAAGAGGGGAATCCTATGTGATTTGTTAGGGGAGCATTGTCTTTCTCTGAGTGGCCCTGAGTTGGAAGCAGGGAGGGAGGGTGAAACGGATAGGGAAGCTGGCAATTATTAACCAGGACCTGACTGTCTGGCGTCCAATTGCTGCAGAGGTTGTGGTTTGGCTCTCCAGGCTCGTTGCTGTAGAGGTTGCGCGTCAGGGTTCTATTTTGGTATATGGCCTGGCCACTGACCATTGGCATGTTCTGTCTCTCAAGGGCCTGTTTTCTCCTAGAGTCCCATCCATCTAACTCCAGCATGTGGGTTTCCAGGCATTTCCTCTGTGGTGTAGTAGAAGTGAAGGGCATTTTGTGTCACAAGACCCAGCCCATGGAAAAATCACTGCACTTCTCCGAGACTCTGGTTCTCTACACATAGAATAAGTATAACAATAGTAATGCTTTTCCTTTTACCTTACAGGGTTTTCAGCGGGTTGCACTAAGGTTCCCAATTTTTTATCAGTTCTCCTACCATGCCTTTTGTCATGTGATTTTGTAATTCCTCCCGCAAAAGAGGAAAGGGATACCTCCCCACCCCATAACTCTGAGTTCAGCCATATAACTTGTTTGGGCAAATAAAATAGTATAGAAGTGATAGCGTGACAGTTCTGAGCTTCACTCTCAAGATGGCTGTGTGTTTCCAACTTGCTCTCATGAGCTTCCACCATCACCATGAGCAGATCCCGTCCAGGCTAGTCCTCACTGGTCCCAGAGGGTGGGACAGAGCCAAGTTGTCCCGGCCGAGGCAGCCTGCATCACCTGCCTGCCAGTCAGCCCCTAGGAGCATGAGCAAGCCCAGCAGAGATCAGGAGAGCCGCCCAATGGAACCTCACTCCTTGAGAATAAATTACTGTGTTTTGTAAGCCACTAAAGTTTGGGGTGGTTTCTAAGGTAGCACAGGCTAAAATATACGGGCTTGTCACGTCAAATAAAATAACGAATGTGGAAGTCATTTGGAACTACCAACTCTGCAAAATGAATCATCCTTGTTTTTTATTCCCATGTGACCTTTGCTTTGGTTATTTGTGAATAAACCTCTGTAAAGTAGTAGCTGGCTCAAGTTTAAGGGGTCAGGGAGCTCAAATCAGATCTCGGATTTTCTTGGAATCAATTCTCATTTTGGATGCTTAGCGTTTGTGCATGATGCCACTTAGAACATTGGCTTTACTTGATAATTTTATCTAATTACTGAATTTTTAAAAAGGGATGTCTCCAGATCCTCAGAACGTTGGAAGGCATTACAAATATAGTGCTTCATGGTTGTGATAGTTATTATTAAAGAAGTAATTCACTTATAATGCTTTTAATAGGAATGAAAAATGCAGATAGATTCACTTCTCAACAATGACAAGAAAAGGTGATCAGGCAGATCTTTAAAATGCCTGAAAGAAATAGTTTGGAAAAAGTTGGATTCTCTTAGGAAAGCAATGATTTACCATCTGATCTTGAGTAGTTATATGTGTGTCTGTCTCATCCGGTCATCTCTATTACCTTGACAGGCAGGAATTGTCTTATTTTTATCTGCATCTCTTCTCCTGCTAGTGCATACAATGAGAACTCAGAATATATTTTTGCTGTCTTGAAGTATCATCATCAGCTGCTTTTACATATGCAGTTCATTTATTCCTTGCAACAGTTTTACGAAGAATTACCATGCTTGTTTCCACAGAAGACAGAACTAAGCCGAAGAGAGGGTAAGCGACCTGCCCAAGACCGTACCGTTAGTGAATGGCAGGAGCTGGACTCAGTCCTGACCTGCTTTCCATGGCGTCCTTCTCAGGACACAAAAATGACCAAACACAAGGCTTTTATTGCTATTTTGCAGCTGTGGGTTTCACTCTTTTTCTCCTTTTCACTCCATTGACTGATCTTATGCTCTTCAATTACAGCTGTCAGCTTCCTCCCACAGTTGCTCGGTGTGGGGCTATAATTGCCTCTCATAGAACTTGAGCCCACATGCCTACAATTTCCCTGGCAGCTAAGCAACCCCCACTGCCTCCAAGGCACCATGGCTAATGCAGCTCACAGAAGCATGTGCACCTATGACTACTGCCATTTTCCACTTTAGTTATCCCAGGAGAAGTGCTTTTTTAGAGTACCTTTTAAGTAATGTGAGGTGACAACGTTCGGATGTGGGTAGGTGGCCATGAATCATTATTCCCCAAGTTATTATTTGAAAAGTGGTACCTTGAAGGCAGGAGCTGACATGTTCACTTGCGTGACTGAGGGAGGACACAAAGATAAGTCCTTCTGATACTGAGATCCATGTCTTGTCCTTAATGCTGAGGACACAAGGCTCTTCCTTAAATAACAAAGCCTCCACTTAAGAAGAGCCAAAAAAATTGCAGCTAATAAACCACCAACTTGCGTTTGTCCAAGGAAAAAAGTAGCTCAGAAAGAAAGAATTCCTCCAATTTTTTCTGTATAAGAATCACTGAAATGCATGTTGAAAGGACTCAAGCAGATCACAGGACCTTAGAAAAACAGGGCCTCATATAGACGGGAGAATCGGGGTCTGAAGAGGAAGAGGACTTTGCCAAGCCACCCAGTAACTGGGTGGGCAGAGCCCAAGTTTTCAGACTCCTGGACAAGGGCCTTCTTTACCTTCATTAAACTGAGGGGTGAAGAAAAGAAGTGGTCCCACTTCTACCTTTAGCCTCCCAGGAGCTTCTGAAGGGCCGCCGTAGAAACACCTGGTCCCTAGGAGAGCGGCTCCTGCCCTCGGTGCCATCTTATTTCTAGGACACCCTAGTCCAGGGTTCAGTCAAAAAACTCTGGCCATGAAGGCCAAATTGCCGAAAGGACATTTAAAGAAATAAAACAAACACTAAAATGACTACCGAGTGTGCTTAAGGTCACATCCTCTCTCTCCACCTCAGGACTGAGAGAAGCTGGTCAAGAAGCTGATTCTAGGGACCCGAGATGCTTCTTGAGAGGTGAAGGAATCGAGTGTAAGGATATTACTGACCAACTGGAAGCCCAGGGCACCTAGCCACGTCACAAAGGAAGGAACTTCCTTTTCTGAGTGTTAATTAAAAGCGGGGAGCTGAAACGAAGGCTGAGGAAGGGGTCCTGAAGGGCTGCCACAAAGCAGGGGCACTATAGAGTAAGTGACAGTCTGAGGGACAGGCCTGGCATCTAGCAAAGACAAACGTAAACGGGCAAACAATAACCTTAATGGCACCAACAGAACAGCAATCCAACTAAACCTTACTGAGTGCTTATCATGTGCCAGACACATTTCTAATTGTTCTACACACGTGATCTCATTTGCAGCTTGCAACAGCCAGAGAACAAGAATGAGCAAATGTTGTAGGGCCCCTTTCAAAGTTCTGGGAAAGGATTATTAAGAACTCTGCCATTAATAGCTTCTCATAAGAGACTAGGGCTATTTTGAGATTCCCAAAACCTTTTAATGTGTGTATAAAAATAATTTTTATACATATTAGTTTAAACCAGAAGAAACTGCCAGTTTTGTAGGTCAAAAAATCAAAGAATAGAAATGTTACATGATTTAACCTAGCATATAAAATATATATTTTTGCCCTGACTAGTATGGCTCAGTTGGTTGAGCATTGTCCCACAAATCAAAAGGTCACTGGTTTGATTCCTGGTCAGGGCACATGCCTGAGTTGTGAGTTTGGTCCCCCCAAGACAGGGCGTGTAGGAGAGGAAACCAATCAATGTTTCTCCCTCACGTTGATGTTTCTCCCCTTCTCTTTCTCCCTCCTTTCCCCTCTCTCTAAAAAAATTAAAAAATAAAATAAATTTTAATTCTTATTTTTAAGGGAAGTAAATAGAAAACTAACAGGCAAATACAATAGAGTGGGATAGGTACTATATGACCAGTGAGTTGTACACTCTGAAGAAAACACAAAAGAGGGTTCTGACCAAGTTTTCAGTGAAGGAGAGCGGTCAGAGGCGACTTCCATAAGTAAATGTTGAGACCTGAAGGACAAGGGAACAATAAAGGATGTTAATCCTTATCATTCGGGTTCGATGTGTTGAGAGGCTTCGGGTTATGATGAATGAACAGATACAGGACTTGCATTGCCACCATAAACAAATAGGAAACTGGGGAAATATATAAAAAAGAATTTCAGATGCTGGACAATGGGCATAACAAGATCATAGCCACCGTGAGTAAAAAAATAAACAAGGTGAGTCCTTCAATTGATTAAAATCAGTAAGTTTTAAAAGTTCATTCATACAATTGTAAATGCTATGCTCTCTAACTGTACAGAATTAAATTAGAATTCAAAACAGAGATCTGAAAAATAAACATCACAGTTTTAAGCAACTCTTGAGTAAAAAAAAAATCCCAAGAATTAGAAAATATTTTGAACTGAATGAAAATAAAATCCAACATATCAAAATTTGTGGATGCAGTTAAAGCAGTACCTAAGAGAAGATGTATAATGCTACAATGATTATATTAGAAAATGATATAAATCAGATAAATGACTTAGCTTGCATATCAAAAAGCCACAAAAAGATGAGACATTTAAAATAAGTGAAAGAATGAAGTAATGAAAGCAAGAGCAGAAATCAATCAAGTAGAAAATGAACAAGTATTCATTCTGAATCCAAACCAGTTAGCTCAGGGTCTACACAGAATGCATCATCATTACACACCAGTTTTTAACCTGAAGTCCATGCCTTCTCTGACATTACAATAAAAATTACAATAAAAATTATATATCTTATATCTTATATATCTTATGTCCCTAGGCCTTTTCTGGGGTGAATTTCTTAGATTATTTGGTTCTTAAGTTTCCCCAAAGATTAGCCTTTTCTTAAGTCATTTATTCTATTTGTTTTAAAACACAACAGCAAACAATTACTTCCCAGTTTTAATGATCAGTCAACAAACACTTATGAAGTAACTTGTCTCCTTGTTAGGGAACTACTCCAAGTCTTTGTGCAGTGGTCACTTGGGGGAATTCATTAACGATTTCTGAGGTATGAATGCAAAATGCTTAAGTGACATACAAATAGAAGAATTGAATTGATATAAGAAAAAACAAATAGATTTGAAAATCCTGGGTTTCATAAGAAAGTGTGTTGGTATTCCGGTAGAAAGGAAAGAATACATTTTTTTAAAAACTGGCTGGTTTGATGGATATATGCTATATGTTAGAATGGGGTAGGATATTCCTAAGTGGATCAGAATAATTGGGCTACTGTTGATTATTTTTCCTCCATCCTTCTGTATAAGAGCAACAAAAATACAGGTCTTAGATTTAAATGCTTTGCCCCATTGTCACACTGTTTATTGAATCGGTATGCCCTGGTGTTCATTTGGAAAAGAAACTCACTATGTCTATCTGTGACACCTTAATTGCTTACATGGGCTTTTCCCATTCGTAAGGCCTTACCAGCCAGGCCACTGGGAGAGCCGCCATTACCTGAAACCAGGAGCTGCAGAGCTTTCCCCTCCTCAGTTAACCTCAAGGACAATGGAAAAAACCACCAGATGTGTTTCCAGCTCCAATGTTCTCAGTCTTTCCTTGCAAAGGTTAATCTTTGGTTATTCTTGACCACTGTTGTGACCACATTTGAGAATGTGTGCAAAGAGCCGTGTGGAAAAGGTTTGGGAGGCAGAAAGAAAAGGAAATAATTGGGCAGAAATGATTTTAAGAGGTGCCTGTTTTCCCAATTGCTTAAGCTTACCTGATTTTGTCGACATCAAGAGAGGTGTTATTTTTAAAAAACAAATTATGCTTTGGTAGAAAATAAATGCATTATCATGAGCAAAAGGCAAATAATTGTGATCATAATTGCTATGGGAGAGAGAGTCCAACTTCAGGAAACCCTTTTCAGTTTCTGACAGGCAGAGGATAGTCTTTTATCAGGAAAAACCAACCAGTATCATTGGTACAGTGGCTTCTGCTATACTTTCTTTTTATCAATTAAAACTCCTGGTTTAGTGGGTTTTCATATTTTCTTTTTGTAAACATGGTGCTCTCTTTTAATACATTTTTAAAAATTGAGGGACTTAAAATGCTAGTACTTGTACTTTGAGTAACCATTGAAAGGAGAAAATACAAAATAGTTTTCTAGTTATCTATTACAGATTAACAAATCATTTCGAATTTTGTGGTTTAAAACAATAACACTGGCTGGTTTGGCTCATAAGTCAGCAGTTGATCAGGGTCTGGAAAGGACAGCTCCTCTCCACTCTGCACGGTGGAGCTGAGGTGCTTGAAACCTGCGGACCAGAATCAGCAGAGGCCTCAGGCGCTCACGTGTCTAGAGGTTGACATTGACTCTAGGACCTCAGCTGGGGCTGTCATCCAGAAAACCTACATGTGGTCTCTCCATGTGGTCTCTGTTTTCTCACGGTGTGATGATTGAGTTCCAAGAGAAAGTGCCCCAAGAGGACCAGGCGTCCCCTGTGTTGCTTTCTATGAGCTGGGCTCAGAAGTCAAATAATTCATTTCTGCTCCAGTAATAAGCCCATCCAAACTTAATGGGTACCGTGTCAACAATGCATTGGGAAAAAAACATGTGGGATCAGAGACATTGCTGTGGCCATTTTCAAAAAATTCAATCCCCCACAAATAGAAAAAATGCTCAAAATTTTGGTAGTGCTCGTAAACGAATGTATCAGCCTCTCAGCCCTGGCAATGAAGCCTCAGTGTCTAAGGATTACTTACCATCACTGGGCACTTCTGCTCTAGGACAAATGCAGGTGAAACACACTCAAACAGGGTCAAAGCAATTGGCCACAACTTGAGACCCTGATCATGCCATGTTTCCACCCACAGAGGATGGACCTTCTTGGAATCAATTGAGCATACCTCCTGGTCACTCTGTATTTTGTTCATTCTGGGTCTGGGCTTCTCTAATCCTTCTCCTACATATAGCTAGTTCCTTATTTATCCAACAGCATTTCCCCCTAAAAATACAAACTTATTCATAACATAAACAACTTCACAAACAAACTGTGGCTTCAGTTAACACACAGAAATAACAACAATAACATAAGCAGCTACTATTTTTGAACACTTAAATGCCAAACACTGAGCTGAGGGCTTTATAGGTATTAACTACATTAACCACCATTAGGGTAATATGAAAGGTTGTGACATTATTTAATTTTTAAAATTAGAAGAAAAGAAAAATGCTGACATTTATAATAAACTTCCCTCGTATCTCGGTTAGTAAGTTATAGACAAGGTCTCACAGACACCTTGCTTTTAATCATTATGATGCTATGGGTTCCCATAGAGGACAAGGCAATGTATTTAATATGGTATTCACGGACTTTCATAAGCTTCATTCTTCTGGTTTCAAACAGTAACAGTTTTTCTTCATTCTTGCGTACAACAGCCTTCTACTGCTTCTAACTATACACGCCCACCTTATTCTTTGTTTATTTGCTTAATGTGTCTCTCTGCTCTACAACTTGCAAAATATAAATTCTTTGCTTAAATGTCATACCCTTTAGAAAGCCTTCCCTGACTTCCTCAGATAGTTAAATATCCCCTTCTCCTAATTTCTATAGCACTCAGTACATTCCTCTACTAAAGCTCTTCTGAGATCATTGAACTTATTCATGCAACCGTCTTTCCTACCAAGTAATGAGATCTGGGAAGTGCCGTTTATCTGTCAACTGTCAAAGACTAACACAGCACTTGGTATCAAGTAGACACATGTTCTGTTTGTTGGAACTTCAGCTTCCTGCCCTGATAGAGAAACAGATGTCACACTGGCACTCTTGTAGTAAAAAACTATAAATCTAGACAAATTATATAAAATAAGAGTTTTTTGAAGTTAAACTGAAGGCAGGGCAGAACTATGATCTCTGAGGGTTGAAAAACAAACGAGATCAGCCATCCCCGTGATTACCATGGCTTTCTGTCTGAAGGTGCTTTCCAGACTTTATCACAGAGAAGGCAGCCAAACCAGAGCACGGCTGCCTCACAGAGCTAAAAGGATAGGGGTCAGAATTTGGGGCAACTGAAGCAGCTAGAAGTTCTGGTACAGAGGAGGAGGGAAAAGAGCTATGTACAGAAACTCTGAATATCTGCTGAGGAAGCCCCTTGGGTCTTTGGTTAAACAGTAATCTGTGTATGTTCAGAGAAAGACTGCATAACGCTAAACTGAAAACATCTATCAGAGGTAAACAACTCTGAGCTGAACAAATACTGGAGTTTTCATAGGTATGAGAGATGTTTGCATTGTGACTAGCGGGAGTAGAGGGCCTATGCTAAACATCTCACAAATTCAGTAAAACTTACATGAAAGCAACATTTTAGGAACGGAATTAGCCTAAATCCTAGGGTAATAGTTATTCTAGACCAGCTCTTTAAAAGTATCTAAACAAACTTTGAAAGGACTGTGTTAATTCATAAGCAAATTAAATGCCTGCTGAAATAAAACACTAAACTCAAATATGAAAGAAGACAATTAAAAAATGTAGTAACTATATGTCAGCCATATAATCAAGTGTATTAGATATGCAAATGAGCATGAATTTGAAATCTATAACCAAAAGAAAAAAAAGAAAAAAATAGAAACAAACTAAGAAATGAGGAAGATGATAAAGTTTGCCAACAAGAATTTTAAAGCAGGTATTATAATTTTATTCAGTAATTTAAAGAAAAGCATTAATATAATGAGTGAATGAATAGTGAATGTTAAAAAAATTAGGGAAATTTTAAAACAAAATGGAAATTCTAAAATTAAAAAATAAAATATTTGAAATAAAAAATCATGAGATGAGCATAACATACAGGGTCCGGCACAAATAACACCCTTTTTTTTATTACAGAATCTTTTATTACAAAGTCATAAGTATGTAATTCTGTAACATACCAGTATCACATTCAAGCACACCATATGACATTTTAGGTGAAATGTTCAAATTAAAATTATGAATTATTATACCCATATTATTACCCTACCAACCACACTCAAGCAGGCATTACTTCTACTGGACCCTGTATATTAGACAATTTGTAAGAAAGATTGATAGACCTGAAGGCAGAGATTATATAAATAAAAACACAAAGATGAAATGCTGGGAAAAAAAGTCTCAGGGACAATTGTCCTTTGGTACATCAAGCAGTTGAGTGTGTATATAATTGAAACACCAGCAGGCCAGGCAGGAGACAAAAGAGAGATTGAGGTAGAGGAAATATTTATAGAAATAATGGTTGGAAATTTTTAAATAACATGAAAAAATATAAACCCACAGATATAAGAAGCTCAGTGTGTTTCAAGCAGGACCCACAGCCCCTGCCCACCATCACAACCACACCACAGCTTATTATAACCAAACTGTTGTAAACCAAGATGTTTTAGACAAATGATAATGAAAAAATCAAGCAGCCAGGGGGCAGGGAGACATATTACCAAAACAAACAAACAAACAAAAAAACCAAAACTATAACATATTCACGGATTTCTCATCAAGAACAATTCAAACCAGAGAAAATTGGAACAACCTTTTTGATATGGTGGCAGGAAAAGGGGGACCCTGCCAATCTAGAAATCCATATCCAGAACAAATATTTTTAAAATGCCAGCAAAATAGACAATGAAAGCTGAGAGACCTCTATACTAGCAGGTGTGCACTGCGATGACTGTTAAAGAAAGTTCTCCAGGCCAAAGGAAACTAATGCTAGCTAAAATTTATCTGTACACTTAAACTCTGTGTATATAAATTATTTCCAGTTATGAAAGAGTCTTTTCTCTTAGGCTGCCATTCAGGTCTCATCACTCAGTCAACCATCCTTAGACAGAACTGGATTTTTCAAGTGGGTTCTTAGCTGACTGGCAAGATAAGACACTATGTGCCCACTCTAGAGGTCTTCTTCAAATTCTGCTCCTTGTCAAAAAAGATAAGATATAACAAATGGTGGGGAAGGTGGGAGGAAAAGGAACCCCTGTGTACTATTTCTTGGCATGTGAACTGGCAGAGTCACTACAGAAACAGCATGGAGGTTCCTCAAGAAATTAAAAATAGAACTACCATATGATCCAACAATCCCACTTCTGGGAATATATCCAAAGGAAATGAAATCATTATCTTGAGGAAATATTTGTACTCTCATGTTTATTGCGGTATTAGTCACAAAAGACAAGGTATGAAAACAACCTGTCGAGATTATATATACATTATCTGAAGCTGCCAATCACCAGTTGCCCATACCTGCAGACTTTTGAATCATCTGAATAGTTTTCATGGAGGAATGTTCAAGCTCATGTAAAATTTGATGCAGGTTCCTTGCTATACTTGCTCAGTCATTTTGAACGCAATGGCCACACAGTACACATGCTCATTCAATCACCTCTACTGTCCCCCATTGACTAGTACAATGAAGTCATCATTGTTCACACATGCGGATTCCAGTCCACTCTCCTTGGCTGCCAGGTTACATGGATGCCACGCAAACCAGTCTCATTAAATTAACAATGGCTGGACTTTTTCAGGACAGACCCCAATATCAAATCATTGTTTTGTGCACTTTCACTATCTTTCAATTTTATTGGTCAATTATACCTCAATAAAGCTGAAAAAAAGTTCTGCTACTTGTCTCTACAAAATCCTCTCTACCCCAGGAAAGGTAACAAGGCACACAGCCAAAAGGTGGCAATGAATTCAATAGCCTGAGGAATTCTTATTAAAGAAAAGA
This sequence comes from Mormoops blainvillei, assembly GCA_004026545.1. Classification (NCBI taxonomy): domain Eukaryota; kingdom Metazoa; phylum Chordata; class Mammalia; order Chiroptera; family Mormoopidae; genus Mormoops; species Mormoops blainvillei. The sequence continues at coordinate 72,615 of PVJD01000221.1, read as the reverse complement.
GTTTTTCTTTTGGATCTCAAGATTGGGTCTGTTGAGGATCTAGGAAGCTATGACCCAAGTTTGTCTTTCAGCTAGGAATTTTTTAGTAACCCAGTTTCCTTCTCCACTCACCCTTCCCCACAAAAGATTAGGGTTTTGAAAGCCAGAGAAAATGTGTCTATGTCAGGTATTGCTTTGCCCAGCCTGTGCTTTTTGCACACAAAAAGTAAGCTTTTGCACCTCTTACCCGACCCCCTGAATGCACCCATGAAGGGTAAAGGGTTTTAGATAATGATTGTTAATTAAGTGATTTCATCAAGAGTCCTTTATCTTTAGATCTAAGATTCTACTTTTATAGATTGGGGAGTTCTGTGCCTGGTGTGTGTGTTTTCGGGGAAGAAGGATTCAGTACGTTTAAATTTTTTTTTTGCAAGTGGTGTTAATCTGTGTTTGAAATGTCATTCGAGGAGTGAACTTCCCTTTTTTTCACAAGCCTTTACAGCCATGTCTAATAACCATTATTCTATAAAACTTTATATGACAATGTACCTTCCCACTCATATTTTTATGTAAGCTCTACAACATTATCCCATGAGACAAACAGAATTAGGATTATTCTCATTTTACGGATGTAGAAACTAGGCTCAGAGATGTGTTTGTACAATAGAGCTAGAACTAAATCCTGGCCTTCCAGGCACCCAGTGCATCAACACTGCTATCACACTGGCTGGTATATGTCACTTGCATTGGTCTCTGGTATGCCTCTCCCTATGGGCTAACTCTCCAGGCTTGCCTCCCAGCTAGAACAGTCCTGACACAATACTAGCTCCCTTTCCTTGCCAAATTCCAATTCACTGGACTCTGGAGGAACTTGAATAATTTCATATTGCCCTTCCCAGTAAGGAACACAAATGTGAACATTTCTTAATCATAGCTTAGTAGCCTTCATTAGCTGATTCTGGGCTACTCTAAATTATCTTGTACCCCCCAAGCTTGGTGCCCTCTCACTGGGCCATTGTAACCCAACAGTTCCTCACCTGACCCCTAAAACTTGGCCATCTTCTCATTGGCTCCTCCACATCTCAGCTTCCAGCATGAAATAGAAGAGTTCCTTTAACAGTAACAAAGGCAGCGACAGCAGATCATAGCTTAGTTCCACACATGTCTCCTGTGGGAAAGGGGCATCCTTTCTTGTTAACCTCATCCTCTAAATGGCCCATGTCTAATCACAAAATTGGATCCATTCAGTATGTGTTCCCTTGAATGCTTTGCAAAACAAAGTGAAGTTGAGGGGATGTGATATACAGATTTCATCAATCCACATATCTGAAAGGAACCTTTTTACTTTACAAGGTTGTGAGAAGGACAGTGGTTTGATGAAGTTCACCCAGCAAACTAGTGTCAAGACTAGCCTTTCAATTGTTCGTTCCTACAGTGTGTTTTCTTTCTCAGGTAGGTTTCAAGGTGAGGAAGCAATTGCTTTGAGGGGTGGGGGGGATTGTCTCTCAGATTGAAAGAGGAGAGATGCTGTCCTCTGGTTGAACAGGCTCTATTTCTCGAGAGAAGACCCCACATTTACATTCTCCCGAGGTTTCATTCCTTGGAGGAGGTTTGAGTGTAGGCTTCTCACCAGCCACTCATTGTTTTTCCTTGGAGGTATCTTTTTCTGGGTACCTTTTTCCTTGCTTTGGATTGTGGTTCTCATGTATGCTGCTAAACCCTAAAGAGTTTGTTGGCGCAATTTCTATTTGTTCTTTTTTAAGTGTTTTCTACTGCAAAGCCTTCCTGTCCTAGCGACGGTGATAGTATGGAATTCAGCATGAGTAAACTCACTCTTGGGAGCCTCACTGCATTTCTTAAAAAAACAAAAACAAAAACAAAAACAAAATCAGCACAACTTTTGATAAGCCTACCACAAGGTTTAATTCTCCTGTAGAATGTTGCCAAAAGGCAGTGTAATGGACACACATTGAGGCTGCAGACTTTCATAGAAGGGAATTTTATTTATATGGATAGTCTATCTGCTTCTGGAAGGAAACAGTACTTTGCTATGGGGCCAAACACAGCCCTTGGCATTTCACGAACGCTTTCTGAAGGGAAGAGAGCAACAGCTCATCTTAGCAACAGATCTGTGGCAGGCAGTAAGAGGCCAATGGGGAGTTGAAGTGTTGCCTATTACAGTTATTATTATTGCTGTTGTCATTATTATGATCATGTTGCAAATTCACTTAATGGTAACAACAGGACCTGGCCTCCAAAACAGACTGAAAAAAAAAAAAAAGTAATCCCTGCCAAGAGGCCTCGTGTTTTTGAGCTGGACGTTTTTCCAGTAATCCATTCCCACAGTCCTCTGGTGCTTGTGCTGTCTGTGTGCTCTGACCAGCCTGACCAGATGAATGGTGATAAGCAATGCTCTGCATACAGAGGAACTGCCTCACTGACACACACTTCACTGCTGCTTTTGAAAAACCAGAGCCTCTTTCCAAGATAACATGACAAGCTTATTGACACAGTTAATGCATATACTGTCATCTTCGCCAATAGGATTCAGATGCCTGGTGACTTCAGAGAGCCACCTGCACAGGGCTCCAGTTCTGTTCTTCAATCACCCCTCTTGCCTATTCTTGACTACTCCTGATGTTAGAGAACTCAGCACCCCTTAAAGAAGCCCATTCCATTCTTGACTCTGGTAGAAAGCTCCTTCTTTCATTTGTATCTTAGGGGTCTGCTGAGTCGCTTTCTCTCCTTTCAGAGAGCCGCATTCTCCAATTCATATGGAAAAGCAGGGATTTCTTCCTCTCTTTTCTCTAGTCTCTGCCCTCTCTGGAGTACTCCATAGCACTGGAGCTCTCGTACTATTTCTGGTTTCTCTGGTTGTCCTTCAATTTCCCTGGGCATCATCTGAAGCTCATGCTCCAGCAAATGGGCTAATGCTTGATAAGTCTCCCCAAAGTTTAGCGGCTTAAAACAAGAAGAAATCATTCTTTGTTATCATTCTGAGCACTGGTTGGGGAGTCGCTTTGCTGGTTTCTCTAGGGCCCCCGTATGTAGCTGGAAAGCTTGACTGGCTGGAAGGGGCACACTGGCCTCACTCTCATGTCTGACAGCTGCCTGGGACTCCTTGGCTCTCCTCCACAGGGCCGTTCTTTCTTCACTAGGCTGTGCTGGCTGCCTTACATGGCGGTCTCCAGACAGTGTTCCAAGGGGGTGACAGCATAGCTTGCAAAGCCTCTTAAGACCTACCCTTGAAAACAGCATATTATTTTTGCCGCATTTCCATTGGTCAAAGCAAATCACAAAGCCAGCTCGGATTCACACTGGGGAAGTAGACTCCATCTTCTGATAGAGTGTGGCTTGTTCTAGAAGGTACAGAGGGAGCAGGAGAGCTTCCCCCTCTCTCTTGCCCCTCTGTTCCTTCATTTTCTCAATACCGGTGTCTCTGGGTATATGATTACATACGATTTTTTCCTAAAGGTTTTCAATGATTTTGCAAAAGAATTATTACATAGAAAGGAAGGAAGTATAATTATAGCAAACATGAACGTGGCCTTAAACCTCAAAAATGAAGGAACTTAAAGACGTGTGAAGAGTTGTGTGTCCACTTCCTAATCTTTCAGTCTGGATCCTCTGTCTTCAGGTTCAAGAATTTCCTCCTCTCTCATATTCAATTCACTGCTCAAGGCTTTCCACCCAAATTTCCACGTTCACCCCACTTTCTTCTAGGATAACTTACCTCTTCATGAGGAACAGATTTTCCCCCTAGAGCCTTGCCCCTTCCCGCTACAAAATGACTTCAATTTTAATAATGTGGTCTCAGCACCCCAAGCCCTCACTAATGTTAGCCATCAGCCAAATCCAACAGAACAGGCAGGCACAGGATGGGTGTTGGATCCCGAGGGAAGCTGAACGTGGAGTTACCTTTTGAGCTTTTCTTCTTTACATTCCCTTATGAAGGTTGAGACTGTCAGTTCCTTTTGTCAGGAACTTATTAAAATAAAATCAGTTCCCAAGGACAAACATTAGGGTTGTGTTTGTGTATATGTGTGTATACATGCACACATGTGCGTGGGTGTCCTGGGGATGGTTTAGGTAGAATGGGCTTTTCTCAATGAAACATGGATTCGATGGAAGCCCTCATTACTGAATGAGAATATTTTGTTTCTCTCCTACTCAGTCTTAATCCTTGCCAGAACAATAAAAGTCTTATGCCCCAGGCTGTTAATTCCATTGTCCCCACCCCACCCCCAACCATACAAACACACACACACAGACACCTCTGAAGGGATGTGCTGCCTCCTCTTACCATATCTTGGAGAAAAACCTATCTTCTTATAACCCCCACAAACCAGTAATGAGTCTCCCCTGAGGACACACAGGCAAGGTCATCTTTTATGAGAGACTTTCTATATTTCAAGATAATTACCATGTCCTTCACAAGTCTATTCTCTTATCTAAACATTGAGGCTAGCTTAATAAAATGTTACCTGACAAATGTCACTTGGGTTGAAGGAAAAAAGATAAGAAAACATATTCATACTCACACCTTTTATTTTTATTCTAGATATTTCAGGTGTATATTCAATAGAAATCCAAATGGTTGGACACAGGATATGGAACATAAAGTGTCAAATCTTTAATTCTTTTTCTATTTCTCTTTTTTTGTGTCTAATACGTAGTCAAAAAAGACAAGAAGGAGAAAAGACTATGGAAACAATCTATGTTTAATCTAATAATTCATTGCCCTAACTAGACAAGTCCTACAGATCCATTTAATACATATTTAATAACAACCAGTAATATTTATTAATCACCTACTTTATATCAGTCACTGTGCATCTGGCATCTAGAAAATCCTTGGCAAATTTTTGTTGGGTGAATATTAGGTGTCGCTTAATTCAAAAACTTTGTGAAACAAAACTCCATTTTCTAGAGGAGGACATTGGAATTTGGAGAGATAAAGTGAGTGGGCTGAGTTCTTACATTTAGGAAGTATAGAACCCAGGTTCTTCTTCTCACCGAACTGAGTGCATACCTGTTCTGGACACTGTGAGGGGTGGGGTAGAGGCAGTGCAAACAGTTTCTTCTTTGTATCTTTCTCTCTACATGTGAGGAGGAGAAGTTAGGACTCAGTTTAGGGAGGAGGGGAGTACTGAGCTGGTCCCGAAAAAATAGTGGACAAAGGAAGGGACAATGACAGGGAGGGACTTAAGAGCCAAGATAAAGAGAAAGGAATGTGCTAGGGTTCTGGGCACATGCTGAGTAACCTAGCCTTGCCGAATATGGGAAAACTCATTTGGGGGTGGTTGGGAGATTGGTTTGGAATTCTGTGTTAGTTTGACTATATAGTCTTTGAAATACTGGATTGGCCAAAAAGTTTGTTCAGTTTTTTTCCATAAAATAAAAGACACATTTTTCATTTTCACCAATAACATTATTGATTTGGATATATTGAGTATGTCGGCTATCTCCCACATGGTATAATGTTGATTGTTCTTGATTAATATCTCAATTTGATCACTATCAACTTCAACTGGTCTACCCAACCATGGAGCATCGCCCAGCAAGAAATCTCCAGCATAAAACTTTGCAAACTACTTTTGACACGTTAGATTAGTCACAGCACCTTCTCTGTACACTGTACAAATCTTTTTTTGTGTTTCAGTTTTGCTTTTATCTTTCTTCAAATAATAAAGCATAATATGCTAAAAATGTTGCATATTTTCCTCCATTTTCAATATCAAAATGACTACACAAAATTTCACCAATTTTGTTTTGTTTTTTTTTAAATGAACGCTGATATGACCGTTGTCACAATGCAATCTGACTAAAATTGTTTCAAATTTGCCGTGGCTGGTGTAGCTCAGTGAATTGAGCATCGGTCTGCAAACCAGAGGGTCGCTGGTTCAATTCCCCAGTCAGGGCACATGCCTAACTTACCGGCCAGGTCCCCAGTAAGGGGCGCATGAGAGGCAACCCCACATTGATGTTTCTCTCCTTCTCTTTCTCCCTCCCTTCCCCTCTGTCTAAAAATAAAATAAATAAAATCTTTTAAAAATATTGTTTCGAATGAAGGTACAAACAACTAAGCACCACTGGAACCATCTAACGGCAAAAACCAAATGAACTTTTTGGCCAGCCCAATAGTTTGTCTGTGGAGAGTCTTGAACAATAAATTAAGAACACTTGTTACTATGGATTAATCAAGTTCCAGAGTACTGAATGGCCATGTTTCCAGTGGTGTAGATGAGGCTTTTCAGGAAAAATTCCTTCTTCTTGTTGATGTTAGGCAAGTTCTGGGCTGGTGTTTCCTTGCCATTGGTATAGCAAGCTATAAGATTCAAATTTGGATTTGAAAATAGGAAACAATAGCTCCTTTCACCTGCTTATTTGCCCTGAGAATTTGAAAAAAAAAAAAAAGAGAATTCTTTACATAGTATCTGGTATATATTTTCTTTGGGAGTTCCTGCAAATGTTTAACAATAAAATTCAAAGATTCAGGGTCCTGTAGCCCAGACATTTAATTCTTACTCTTTCCTTCACCCCAAGTCCAACCAGGGTGAGTCAGTGACTATTTTATCCTGACTGTCACTTGATAAAAAGCAACGTGAGGGGAGCATGAATCTTGGCCCTATGTCTCAACGTGGCTCAGAGTAAAGACTCACGAAGCAGGGGCGCCAGGCGGGAGACATTTCTGGCAAGTGATGGGAAGGTTGTTCAGGAAATCTGAAGACTGTGTTCATCTCTTTACTCATTCACTTATTCAGTTACTCCTTTATTTGTTCACTCAACAAAAATGCAAAGAGGACTTATCAGGTGCGAGGTAATGGGTCAAAGCCTTGAAAATTATGGGGTAAACAAACCCATAATTCCTGTCTTCAACTAATTTAAAGTCTCTTCTAGTTATCTTCATGTTGCTATGCAGTATTACAGAGTTTTAGGGTGATAGGATATTACAAAATTCAAGTTGTCCAGCAAAGGGAGAGGATACTTGACTACACTGTGGCCTCCCTGGCCCTGGAGGTGATTCCTGCCCTAAGTAGGAGCCCGACTTAAATTTCTTCCAAAATACCTTCCAAAAAACAGAGTATAAGAATCTAGAATTTGTGCCTGTAGGTACGTGCATCTGAGCCTGGATGGGGACTTGTACTGGGATTGGTCTCAAAAGAAGTCAACAAAGGAAATGGGAAGATGTTTTTCTTTCTTATTCTGGAGCAAAACCAATGTGGGATGGAGTAGCCACAGGTCAAGTCCTCTCAGAAAAGCTGAGGAATGCAAAGCATGAGTCCTTACATATACACACACACAAAAGGAGAATCACCTTTCATGTTTGGCCTAATTCCAAGGTCAAAAAAGCATGAGGTTGGGTTTTTTTGTTTGTTTGTTTGTTTTAATCATCACCCAAGGATATGTTTATTGATTTCAGGGAGAGAGAGAAACATCAAATGGTTGCCTTCCATATGCACCCTGACTGGGGATCAAACCCACAACCTAGGTATGTGCCCTGACCAGGGATGGAACCTGCAACCTGTTCGTGTACGGGATGACACTCCAACCAATTTAGCCACCCGGTCTGGCTAAGATTGGTTTCCTTTTGCCCTAGGTTTGGCAATGTCAAGGTAATCAGGTAAGGAGAAAAGTTGGGTCAGTTTCTGATTTTAAGATAAGTTTGCCATCAGGAGGTGGGTTCATGGTGCATTTGCAGTAATCAGCTGCTTCTTGGCTGGTACCTCTACCAGTGTAGTATGATTGCACCAGTCCTCCTCATAGTCTCATGAGATTATTTTTGCAACAATTTACAACATTGTTATGTAATCTCTCTGAGCCTCAGTTTCCCCATCTATAAAATGACACTGATGATATTTGGGGGCACTGTCAGGATTAAATGATATCTCATAAGCAATTTGCCAAACAATACCTGGCACCTGTTAGAATCAAATACTTGCCTCGTACCATCACATCTAGGAAAAGTAAAATATGATTTCACTCGTATGTGGGATATAAAACTGAAAATGACATACGAGCAGACAAGACAAACAAACAAACAAAAACTCATAGACAAAGACAACAGCATAGTGGTTATCAGAGGGACGGCGGTAAAAGGGGTAAAATACACTGTGGCGACAGAAGGAGATTTGACTTTGGATGGCGAACACAAAGCAATATGCAGATGATGTATTATAGAATCTTAAACTTGAAACCTATATAATTTTATCAACCAATGTCACCCCAATAAATTTAATTTTTTAAAAAATCAGAAAAATAATGACATGCTTTGCGAGAGAAGTTTGGCAAGAAAGATGGGAAATCATTCATTAATTAATATTTTCCCCAGTCAGGTTCTAAGTTCCTTAGGTTCTTCATTCCAGGGTTGTTGGGAAGTTCAAATGAACGGGTACATAGAAAACCGCTTGCAAAAGATTAAAAATACCCTCTGCATATGAAGGGCCAGTTTAGGCCTGGGGGACTTGCTCCCTGGCTTTGCAACAGCAGCGCTGGTGTCACGAGGCCCCTGTCACTGCCTGGAGGGGGTCCTCATGACCAGCCCTGCGTGCGGGCTAATGATCGCCACTAGTTGCCCTGAAGAGGTCTGCCACGGTCATGCCTTCTTCTAGCTCCATCTGTGCAGCCTGTCGCTGCTGTGCTTGAGGAAGCCGGGGCGCCGGGGCTGTTCCCAGAGAAGGTCACGGGGTGGAACTTGGCTAGCATGACTTCCCCAGAGAAGATAAATGACTGAGAAGCCCGTGGAGAAGTGGGAGAGAGACACTTCTAACTAACAATCTGGGGTGGACAACAGAATGCGGGTCGGAAACACAGGATGCAAATGACGCTGCCGCCCCAGTGGCTGTGGCCACCCTAATTGCTTCTTGGCACTGTCATAGGGAAGGCTCATGACATCTGTTTCACTGAAGACCTCTCTGAAGCTGCTTCTAGGGTTCTTCAGGGAGCAGCAGAGGCCAATGTGCCTCTGCTTCGCCGTGTTTATCTTCTTGACTACAGACCTGAAGCTACAGCTCAAACCTGCACTTAAATGTAGACCTGGAGGCGCCTCTAAATGGACTCGTTTCACATTTTCCTTTTTCAAAAACTGTATATATGTTAACTGTTATCCTTCTAAGGCAATGAGTGATTCTCAAACCTCAATGTGCACCAAAACCACATGAAAAATCTATAAATGAGCAAAAGCCCCCTTCTACCCCCCGACCTGTGGGGCTCAGGGGATCTGTACTTTAACAAGCTTCCCAGGTGATTCTGATGTAGGTAATTCTTAGACCACACTTTGGGATGCATTTTTCTGGAGGTTAAAAGATTAAATACAGACCCTACTTCATAGAGTGCTGATACTGGAAGAGACTCCAAGGATACCTAGTGTAACCGTTCATTCGGCAAATGAGACAGGATCATGCAGTGGATAAAAGCACAGACTCTAGCAAACTGCCAGAGTGTGAATCCTGGCTCAGCATCTCAAAAGCTGTACGATTTGGGGCAGGCTACATGAATTCTCAGTGCTTCAGTGTTCTCATCTATAAAATAGAGATAATGTACAGGATCCAGCACAAATGATGCCCCTTTTTTATTATGAAATCTTTTATTACAAAATCATAAGCATGTAATTGTGTAACGTAACAGTTCACACTCAAGCACACCATACGTCATTTTAGGTGAAATGTTCAAATTAAAACTATAAATTATTACATCCATATTATTACCCCACCAACCACACACGAGCAGACCTTATTGCTGCCAGACCCTGTACGATGAGGTTGGTATCTACTTCACAGGAGACACTTGTGAGGTTTAAATAAATTAATCAAGGAACATTTTGAGAAAATGTTTGGCATATAGTGTAGGGGAACTCCTTTTAGAGATGCAATATGGCCCCAACAGCAAAGGCATCTGGGAAATATTGAACTCTTTGTGACTGTTGAACTTTCTATAACCTCAAACTTGGCTGACTGCCCAGGAAGCCAGCCTGGAGACAAACCTCATACCCCCAGGAAGGAAGTTAATGAATGTATAGAGTCTAGTAATTGCCTGATGTTGTCTTTTAACTTTTCTTTTAACTTAGTGATATATTGTTCTCTGGGAAGTCCACTCAACCACCTACCCTATGATTGTGCTATTAACCCTTGCTAGTGGTTACCTTTAAAAAAAGACTCTCTCCTGAGAGCAGCTCTTCCTGGTCTGCCAGCACTGGGAGCAGCTGCTTCGCCTGTGTCTGTAAGTTTCTTGTATCAGAGCTTTTACAAATTTGAGTAAGGCTGTGTGTCAGTTCTTCACTTGATCCTAAATTTAGACTTTTGGGGCTTTCTCCCAACATACAGTAAGCATTCAATCCATACTATTTGTATCACTCAGGATGCAAAGAAGCAGAACCACTTCTAGTGATGCAGAACAAGGATGACACGAGGTCTGTCCAGAAGGTATCCAGCCATATAACAGGGAAAAATAGAGACATTTATTGAAGAAGATACAAGATACAAGAAACATTGTGATAGGACAATGACGCCTCAATCCCCTTCCAAGTAAGCACCTTGGGACCTCACACGGTTCTCCCAGTCATCATCGGCTGCCCCATCGTATTTTCCTTAATCTTATCAAAGGTCTGAAGTCTCTTCCCTTTCAAAGGTGATATTAGTTTTGGGAAAAGCCAGAAGTCGCAGGGCGCCAAATCTGGGCTGTAGTGGGGCTAAGTCACCTGGGTGATATTATGTTTCACCAAAAAGCTCTGCACAAAACATGATGCATGAGCAGGTACTTTGGTGTGATGGAGCTGCCAATCACCAGCAGCCCATAGCTGCAGCCTTCAGATTCACCCAAATAGTTTCCCCTGAGGGATGTTCAAGCTTAACGCAAAATTTGATGCAGGTTGATTGCTCTACTCACTCAGTCATTTTGAATGTGATGGCCACACAGTACATATGCTCACTCAACAGTGTCTACCAGTCCCACTGATTAGTACAGCGAAGTCATCAGTGTTCATGCATGCACATTCCAATCCACTCTCCTCAGCTGCCAGGTTACATCAATGTTGCGGAAACCATTCTCGTTATATTAATAGTGGCTGGACTTTTTCCAGACAGACCTCACTGTATTCCAAGAACTGAACCATACACAATTGTGGAAACTGGGTATGTTGGCTATTTAAGGCTTTACTTTCTGCATCTCATGCTGGGCCTGAAGTTGACAGGACTAGAAATATAGACATAAAGTAGAGACACCAAGAACAGATCAGGACCTGTAATGATTAGTTGGAACAGTGGTTCTCACCTTCTTCAATCTCAATGATACTGTTGATCTACAAGATGAGTAGACACCCTGCACACAGAGTACCACTTGCACTTGGCCCAGGGCTCAGAGAAGCTAAAGGAGGAAGAGAGAGATCTGGCAGGAGCTGGAGGAGTTGAAGGCCACACTGTATACCCCATAACAATCTTATAAGACAACAGACTGGTGACAATGTACATGAGCTATAACAGTGCCTGCCCTCACCAATTTTCAGGGTACAAAAATATAAAATGTCCCCCTCCCAAAGCTCACATGACCCTAACTTGGAACACTAACTTGTGGCCAACTCTAACTTGGAACAACATAGGAAACAAAATCCTGAACTTAACTTGGAACCATACAGAGAAGGTAATTTTGTGATTTGTAGATTTAGCTAAGTTGATACAGTACAAAATTACCACATTATCAATTTATCTTAATACTTATCAGAAAACTGAGACACAGATGGAAACTAACTTATTCAAGGTCACACAACAAATTTGTAGAAGGCTAAGGAGACACATGCTTCCAGGAAAGGAAAACGGTAGTGTTTTGAGACAGAGCTTGATGAAAAATAGCATACCAATATAACATTAGGTCATTTTACCTAATACCTGAAGCTCATCAAGTCTAAATCCTGCCTTTGGACTCTCTTATCCCTTGATATTCTGCCCTGGTAGAGCAGGGCATATGGTTCGTCTAGAACGAAGGGGTTTCCCAGGATGCAAGACTTCCAGTGCTAAAACCAGAAAGCCTCTGACAAACTGGGATGAGCTGATTACATAAAGGCCCAGCAAAATAAAGTGGCTTACTATAGGGAACCACCAAATAAACAAGCAAAGCCAGTTTTGGATCAAGTACATTATTCTTTCGGCTATTATGGTAGATTTTAAAACAAACAAATGAACAAAAACATATTGACCCTATGGCTCGCAACTCAACATGTTCATGAACCACTCATAAGCAATAGCAAGCCGATAGAAGCAACCAAGACACCGGTCACCCCCAACTTTCCTGAAAAGTTCTTGAACTTATATTTCAACTCAGGTTCTGAAATCCTCTTAATACTTGTCTGTTTTCCCTAAAGGTATCAAAGACTATTAGATGTTGGGTTTCTGTGACTCATTTTGGATCTTTCACTGCCTTTGGGTTCACTGTTGTCTTCCCGATTCTTCCTGATGAAGAAGACCTAGAGGAGGACACCCACACTCAAAGCACCCAAGATGGAAGGGCCTTAAATAGAAAGAAAGGTATTGGAGTCCATCTTTAGTTGTTAATGGTGACAGAGACACTTAGAAAATTCTCCAGCTCTTTGGATGGAAAGTTTGAAACAATCATGGGCACCTGTCAAAGCCTTTAGCTTTCACCATGCAAGCATCATGTCACGAGTCACCTTTCAGATTTATCAACCAGGGTCTTTGTTTGGCTTGCACAACTAAAATTAGCAGCCCATTCACAATCCATAATGGCTGGGGAATTATCTCATATACATGGGACAAAGGAGAGGAATCCAAAGAGGGGCCTCTTCCCTAAGTCTCATCCAGAAGATTCTTCTCCTTAAAGAGGCACTCTCAAACGTCCAATTTGCTGCAATTATCGCAATCAAAAAAGCATTCAGCCTCCTTCTGCACCTGACAAGCCAGCTCATGCATTCTCCCCAACAGTGGTGGGGTGGATGCTAATGAAGCTACCACCCCCCTGGTTCCAGCTACAGCCATCAACAGCACCCCAACTCCCACCCTCACAGCTGGCTCGCAGTCCAAGGGACTTAGTCTTGTCAGTGCCACGTGGTAGACTTCTAGCTGCCCAGACCCTCAAAGGCTCACTTGTTCTCCAGGAAAAGGGCAATTAGCCTTTGATATTGGCTTATATATCTCTACCCCCAAAGGCTGGAAAATAACTGATTATGGATAAGTTCCTTCATTTTTTAAATTTCTAAAGGCTGATAAAGTAGTTCCTGCCATGATAACAGGTGCAGGTGTAGCATCATGGAGAAGCCGGGGCTTCTCTGATTGCTGAATTGTCCCAGCTTCCATGGCGCATGAATGGGAGCTTTGTGAGTATACAGTCTCCCTAGATTGCAGGGAGCGGTTGCGGCTGATGGTAGGGCGGGGTGGGGGGGGTCTGTTGATTAAAGGCCCATTAACAAAGCGCATATAACTCTCAACTTCCTCTTCTCACCTGCTTATTTGTTTTAGTCTAATGATTCTTGGGAGAGCTGAAAATGTTATTTAATTATTCCTACGCCCCATGCTGCTGCTACTATTACTCCTTCCAGGGCATTCAGTTCCCAGAAAGGCATCTGTAAACATTTTTATGACCCGCTCCAGGCTTGCCAACAGATCTACAAAGTCTGCAACTCTGCCAGTCAGGCTGGTGTTGAGTTATCTACATTCACCACCTCTGTGCTACTAACTCTCTGAAACACTCTGCTTGCTCACCCTCGATTAGGGTGAGCAATCAGCCCTTAGATTATTACGCACCATATTTTTCTCAATCGCCACTAAGAGTCTTTGAAGACAAATGCAAATGTTCATTGTTAAGGATGGTCACTGAGCCCAGTGGGGCATTCTCTTACTTTTCTCAGTCTCTTCATGTAAAAACGTCAAGTAAAAGGATAACTAGCACTTCAAAGGATTACTATGAGTCCCAAATGAGACGTTTGCAGAATACCAAATGTTTGATTGTGCAGGTCCTCAATGAAAGGTGATTATTACTTTATTATTGTTTCTGTCATCTCGATTGTTAGGTTAGTTTTTAATAACTTTCTCTGGAGTATTTTTTTTTCTGCCAATCTGACAAGTTCTCCTAGAGCAAAGCACTTCTAAAGTTTCCGTTTGCCCACATGATTCACCAGCAACTAGAACATGGCAAGATTGCTCGAGTGGGAGCCAGGAGCTTCTGGCTGGATTCCTGACACTGGCCATTGCCACCTCATTCCTCTCTCTGGCCGTCTTTCATTCGGTGTCTTTTGATTTCTGCTGTGCCCTCATTCTTCTTTCCCTCCACAAATGGTCTCATCTATCGAAATCCTACTCCTTCTTCTGGCTCAAGCCAGATGTCCACCTTCTATGAATACCTTCTCTGGTAGCCCAGCCTATGCTGGCCTCTTTTCCCAGACCTCCAGTCTTAGAAAGTAATTGCTTTTTTAAAGCCACTCATTAATATATATATATATATAAATCTTCTTTTGTCTTTTTGCAAAACTCCTTCCACTACTGTGTTTTCTATATTTATACAACACTTTAGGGCAAAGGTTGGCAATCAATGTCCCAGTGGCCAAATCTGGCCTACTTTTTCTCTTTGCCTGCCCTAGAGCTAAGAATGATTTTTGTATTTTAAATGGTTGAAAAAAGCCCAAAGAAGAATAATATTTTATCGCACATAAAAATTATATAAAGTTTCAATTCCAGTGTCTGTAAATAGTGTTTTTTAGAACATGGTTGAGCCCATTTGTTATAAGTTGTCTACAGCTGCCTTCACACTATAATGGCAGAATTGAGTAGCTACAACAGAGACTGTATGACCCACAAAGCTTGAATTATTTATATCTTTCCCTTTACAGAAAAAGTTTGCTGACTCTTGCTTTAAAGTATAAAAACCCCTTCATATTTGCACAGTCATTTGGTTCCGATAATAGCCTATGGTAACATCACCATTTTCAGAAGTTCAGAAAAGTGAAGCCACTTAACCCAAAACCACACAGCTTTGAGGTTGTAGAACTCGTAGCCTCCAACCCACTTGTCTGACCACACCAAGACCTGCACCCCTCTGCAAGTTAGCCAAAATTTCAGGTAACTCTTTTGCCTTGTAATCTATTCTTTATCACATGCCTCATTTAGCATCCTCAAGAAATCTGAGCATGTGGAAACGTGAGTTTGCATCAGTGGCTCCCCAGTCTCCCTAACAAGGAGTGTAATTGTTATCAAAGGAAAGTCATGCTGGAGCTGACTGGGCTGCATCTTGGTAACCATAATTCCTTCCTTGGCCAACTCTCATAAGGTTTAACAGGGGGCAGGGACTG
Organism: Mormoops blainvillei; assembly: GCA_004026545.1. Taxonomy (NCBI): domain Eukaryota; kingdom Metazoa; phylum Chordata; class Mammalia; order Chiroptera; family Mormoopidae; genus Mormoops; species Mormoops blainvillei. Next base: position 57,347 of record PVJD01000221.1, on the reverse strand, counting down.
GGAGGTGGTGGCATGATGCTGGTGACTACTAATTCCCAGCAAACTGTACAAATGAGCAGCAGCTAGTCTTTGGGAGGGGCAGATGGAGACCCTGACCCCCATCCGAGCCACTGTCAGGGAGCTGACTGTCTGCCTGTCCCCCTTCCACAGCGTCCTGCTGCCCTCCCTCTTCTCCCAAGCTCCTCTGGTGAGTGCTCACTGGCTGTCCTTATTTTCTGCCTCATGGGTCCTTGGTCTTCAACCATACTCTTGGGCCACACTCTAGGGATCTATCCCATCCTTTCCCAGGGGCTGGGTGACTTAAGGTGAGTTACTTTTCTTCACTAAGCTGAGTGTCCTCATCTGTTCAATGGGGATAATACCTTCACTTTCAGCATAAACAATATGATCACATGTAATAATTTATGTAAAGTGTACTTAGCACAGTGCCTGGACTATCGGCTGGATTCAATAAGTAATACTACAGTGGTACTACTGTGTCTTCATTCTGAATCTCTACAAAGGTGGGCACTAAGCCTCATCCTAGTAGTCTGTTTCTTCTCCTTAGAAGATTTATTACTTGGACATAACACTCTCTCTGTCCAAAAATGTCTGTTGATATGACTCCTGCCCTTTGGAGGAAGTGGTGGTTCTAACCAGAGCTGAGGCCCTTTGGTAGGAATAATAGGTTCCCTGGAATGCCCTCCATGGCCACTGGGACCACTAGCTAGGCCTGGCTCCTCCTACAAACCAGAATTTCCAGGCTTTCACTGGAAAGTACCTTCCCAAGGCTACACAGAGTGCCCAGGAGTATAGTCAAAACTACCAAATACTATTTCTTATTCCATTTGGGTGATAAGTAGCATATTAGAGAGTTCCAGAGAAGCAGAGTCAATAAGATATGTATGTAGAGAATAAGATTTATCATAAGGAATTGGCTGCCATGACAATGGAGGCTCTGAAAATCTGAAGCATGGACCCACAAGTTCAAGATCAAAAAGAAGTGATGGTGCATTTCTGGTCTGAAGGTAGATAGAGAATTCTGTCTTACTTGGGGAGATGATATTTTTGTTCTATTCAAGCTTTAAACTGAGTGGGTAGGGTCTGCCCACATCAGAAGAGCAATTTCTTTACTCAAAGTTGGCTGATTAAATGTTAATCTCATTCAAAAATACCTTCTAACTTGACACATAAAATTAACCATCACAGATAGCATGCATACTTCTTCCATTGTCTCTTTCTGAAAATTCCTATTTTGTATGTGTTTCTAAAAAAGTATATTTGAGGAGGTAATGTTACTGAACCAACGTGGGAGTTCAGCTGCCTGCCACCACCAATAGGCAAATTCTAGAGGCAGAGATTGGTGAGAAAGGAAAGAGATTTTTTTATTCAAATGCTACACAGTCTGGGATAATGGCAGATTCTTATCTCAAAGCCCGTCCACTCCGGGAAACCCAGAGGAAAACCCAGCCACCTTCAGCCAGACCACAGACACAGGCAGTGTCCATAATTCCTTCTCCCATTTAAAGTACTGTCCTTTCAGGCAGTTAGTTCAGCTTTTCTCCCAGCCACTGTCAGGCCTCAGGCTCCCTTCTGTAACTGTGTGTGGGACCGGCGCTGTCACTGGCCTTGTACCTTCCAGGACCAGAAGGCCTGGGGAACACCCTAGCCAGTACATTCATGAGGCAGGGTAAGCATGCATCCCTTCCTTCCCCTGGGTTTATATTCTTTTCCTGTGTGGTACAGACCAGGTACTTTCTTAGCTCAAACTTTCATGCACTGCAGGTGGGTCTGTTCCCAACCAATCCCTTCTTCACCCTAGGCCAGACTGACAGGTTTATTCAATCCAGCACCTCCCCCTCCTGCCATTTTGACTTCTACAGTGCATGTGCCTGCCTTCTGCCGGTCCCACCCCCAATAAGGTATGGGAAGAGGGTAGGAGGGCTATCCCCCAATCCAATTGTCTTGCTAGCCTTGTGCGTGCTCAGTGCAACACTTCCTCCTGTCGCCATCTTGCCTGGGGATGGGGTTCTGCCGCCAGGTATCAGTAAAACAGTTGGAGAGCCATGTGAGGTTTCCTCATTTGTTTGGTGTGGTCTAATAGTATAATATACTCTTCTTGGGTGTAAAACTGCCACAATTGTACAAAGTGTTTTTCAGTCCACACCTTCATTGGCTTCTCACATAGGACTGGTAGTCAACTGGTTCAATACACTCGTTTTTCAGGTTGGGAAACTGAAACTTGGACGGGAGAGGAGGAGGCCTGCGGATCCTGTCCTACACATTTGTGGGAAAACCAGGACAGCTGAGAAGGTATCCAAGTAGAGCCATGTCTAGGAGTTTCTGGCTCCTTACCCAAGATTTGTATGATTGGCAAATAATGATGCCAGAATTCAAGCTGTTGCTTTAAGTAGGTCTGAGATTGTTTTAATCATGGGTCTGTAGGAAAAATTATGACAGACCGATGATATTTAGTGTTTGTCCCAATGAACTCATCTGCCTGAGTTATCTCTGCCTCTCCTAGTCTTTGACTAGGCTATTTTTACAGGCCTATGCAGACAGAAACTAAGTTGTAGAAAGCTGATAGTAATGCAAATACCTCCTGTCCATAGAAGTGCAAATTGACCTGAAGATAGTGACCACTTTTACATCCATTTGGAAACTCACTTCAGCAGTCCTTATTTGACTAAAAATACGGGTACTATGAATTTGCTTTTGAATTTATTGTAACCTTCATTAGTTACTAAGTTAAGTAAAATCTTCGGTATGTATTCATTTTACATCTGTATGAGAATCATGATTATACTCTTTCTTAAATGTACTCTTTAATAGGTCTTAGTGGGAACAACACATACACCTTATTTCCTTGTGTAGTATGAATAACAGTACACACTAGAAGAACAAATTGAAACTCCTATGAGTTTCTGAACATCATGGAGAATAACAGCTCATTTTGTAAAGAGGTGTCATAAAGCACCTTCATTTCATCATCTCATTTGATTCTTATAGTCAGCCAAGGAGAGCAGATATCATTCCCATTTCACAAATGGTGAAAATGAAGGTCAGAGAAAAAAACCTATTTTTATAAAACCAAGATCTTAATAGCTAGATGAGGGGGAGCCATGGCTTCAGTATAAGTCTCCTGTCTCTGAACCCCTGCTCATACTCTTCATTAAACCAACTATTCTTGCCGAAAAATGTGGCAGCTGGATCCCAGAGTGAGAGAGCTACTATTTCAGAAAAGAGGGCCAAGAATTCAGATGTAATGGATGTTTCTGAGAAGTCACAGTTTCATCACCAAGGATGTTATTCAACTCCCTTTTGCTTGCTTCCACTTGAGAACAAAAGCTGGTTTTACATTTTAATGGATTTAATTACCGCATGGAGATCTGAACAGATAAAAAGGAACAGGCAGTGAGGATGCAACCAAGGTCTATTGAACAGCATTTGAATTAATTTGGAGTTTTCATCCCTGTGATTAGAGTGGTTATTAGTGTTAATACTTGAAGTGCATGTTAACACAGTGTTACTGTGAATTTGAAGCATTAAAACAGGCCTGAGTTCCTAGTATTTGTTTGTTTACTTATTAATCAGTCCATTCATGATTGCTACAGTGCTGACATATTAAAAAAAACACCTCCTTGCATTCAACCTCTCAGCTTGATTTAATAAAGAATAATATTGGGCCTCATTTAGTCAATGTTTAATGCTAATAGGTTGCCTTTATCTATTTTGGTGACTTCCCTACTGCGGACATTCTCTCCTTTGTCATCAGACCACCATGGTGAGGCAGATGAAGCCTCAGAGCTTATGGAAACAGTCTGAATTGGTGCTTAGGATACCAGGTCTTTGTTTACTCAAACTCTTGGTGTGGCCAGGAAAGCCATGCCTCCTCTTTAGGCCTCAGTTTCCTTTCTATAAATAAGAGGTTTATATGAGATGATCCCCGTTCTATTTTAGCTGTATGGTTCAGGGAGAAAATCAAAATGGAGAGAGGACTGGAGAGTCATAGAAATGTAAAGTTGTGACTAAGAGGTCATTTACTCCAATACGTTAATTCTTCAACAGAGAACAATGAGACCTAAAACAGGTTAGGGATAGCAAGTTAGGGTCAGAGCTGGTGAACCTGAAAACAGGTTTCCTAATTTCTAATCAGGTGTCATTTTTCTTCTTTTACTTTAGATATAATAACAGTTTTAAAATAGAGCAAATAATATATCAGATAACGAGACTCTCATAAAACTTCCACCTAGTTAATATAAATGTTGACTTTTGGCCATGTCACTCTGTCCTTCCTCCTTCTCTCTTCCTCTCCCTCTCTCCTTTCCTTTCTCTCTCTTAACTTAATATTAAAATCCAGCTGAATTCAAAATCCTCAGATGACCATCCTCGGAAGCACTCACCATCCCTACGTTGTTGTTGCTGTTAATATTTTTATTACATATGTATTTGTTTTCTATTTGATTCATTGCACTTTATTCTCTTTTACCCTCCACTGGTTTGAAATGATACCTTCTACTTCTTTCAAGTGTTACCCTTAAATTTTTAATATGCCTACTTGACATTCAAAATGATCTCTATTTAATCAGAATCTCTACCCTCCTCCGAAGCAGAACCACCAATAATTCTTGTCCTAAATCCCATGTAATTGGTTGTCAACAATTTTGTTCTGCCTGTTTAAATATCCCTAACTAGTAATTATTTTTAATAGCTTGTGCTTATTTAGATTTAGACATGTAACTTATATACACTTTCTCGTCATGTATTCTTGTATTTTACTATTTTAACACGTGGGCAACTATGTTCCATTGTCTTCAGTTTTCTAGATTTTCTATAAGAAGTAGTTTTTAATACAATTTATGTTTCCTTATTGATAATTTCTCTTTTCCCTTTGATAATTTTAAAGATCTTATTTTGGTGTTCTGCACTTTTACTTCAAACTATATAGATGTGGATGCACTTTTTCTTTTTCCTGCTTTAGGTGCATTGTTAATCTATAATCTGTGAGTTCATGTCTTTTTTCAACTCTGGAAAGTCCGCAGCCCTATTCTCATTGAATATCAACTCTTTCCCATTCTCTCTTCTTTCCCTTTGAGCTCCTGTTAAAAAGATGGTTGCCTGCATGTTAATGTCCTAAAATTTGTCTTTCGGGATCTAGTTTTGTCTATGACTGTGTCTAATCTGGTCTCCGAAGCTTTCAATTTCAATAATTTTGCTTTTTTTGTTTGTTTCTAGCAGCACCAGCTGCTTTCTCTCTCAAATATACCTATTCTTTTTCCATGGAGTCTTATTTTTTATAGTTTGATTATTAATTTCCCATCGTTAATCATTTTAAATATTTATTTTATAGTCTCCCTTTACATGGCTTTGTCCTAAATTCTGGACAAACAAATCCTCCTGTTTGTTGTACATATTTACTCTCATATTTTGTGTGTGTGTGTGCATTCTGTAGTTTTTGAGTGTAAGCACATTTTTAATGATGATATGGGGTGGGTGGGATATAAATTGTGAAAATATCAACCTAGAGAAGCTTTGCATTTGCTTTTGCTAAGTGCCCCAGAGATGCTATGACCCCTGAAACATTTTAATGTAAACCTTGAGTCTTAGGGATGCCCCCAACGTACAAGTCATGTAAGTCCCCACGTAGTATGGACACATATAGGCTTTTCTTCAGCACAGAATCTCAGCAAAGACAAACTTCCTTATACTCTCCCTTGGGTGGTGTGGTAGGCTGAATAATGGCTACCAAAAATGCCCAGGTCTTAATCCTTGATATTTGTGAATGTTACCTTACATGCCAGAAGGACTTTGCAGATGTGTTTAAGTTAAGGATTCTGAGATTGGGAAATTATCCTGGATTTTCCAACTGAATCCTAAATGTAATCACAAGTGCCCTTATAAGAGAGAGGTGGAGATTTGACTACAGAGAGAAGTCAATAAAGACATTGGAATGATGTGCTCTGAAAACAGACGGAGGGGCCATGAACAAAGATAAGAAAGAAATGCAGAATTAGAAGGTGGAAAAGGCAAGGAAATGAATTGTTCCCCAGAGCCTCCCGAGGGGACACAGTCCTTCCAATACCTTGCTATTAAGCTGCTGACCTCTGGAATTGTTAGAGAATAAATGTCCAAGATTTTCAAACCACTACATTGTGATAATTTGTTACAGCAGTAATAGGAAATGAACATAGTTGGTTGGCAGAGTTTTTCTAGTCCTCTGACTGGGAGTGCAGTACTGGACTTCAAAGATCTCTACAGGAAAAGGAGACCAGATTTTCTATGAATGCTGGCAATGAGGAATTTGTCACTTCCACCACATCAGGCTGGGAAGGCATGCAATAACAAGATCCCACGATGTCTGGCATGACAAACGAGCTTTGAGAGAGGGAATACAAAGAGATGATTTCATGATTCTGCACCTTTTCCAGTAGCCAAATCAATGACTCCAGATGATATATCAGAGCTGTCAGGGGCAGTGGGATAGAATGTGGTGTTTGTATTCCACATGGTTTATAACTTGCCACGTGAACAGAAAAACCATCGTGGGCAAATTAAGTTCTACATCTCAATTTCCTCATCTGGAAATGGAACTAATAATGGCGTTTCTCTAACAGAATTAAGGTGAGGCTCCAATTGGATGGCGCATGTCAAGTGTCGTGGTATTTACGCATGTTAGCCTTGCAGATAGACTCAGGGTCCCTGGAGGGGCTTGACCAAGGATTCTTGTCCAAGAATTATGAGAAAAGAACCTAGTGACTCCAAAAGATTCATAGGAAATCATGAGAACTTAAAAAGAAACACAAAAGAAAGTTTTGTCATCGCCAAATCTTTAGAAAACAAGAGATTCTGTTAATTATGGGAGGAAAAGCATTTAGTTAACATAGAAGATGGTCATGTGATTGCCATGTTGCTCATTCAACAAACATGTGTCTGCAGGGTGGTACCCTCTGCAAGTCTAGATACCAAATGCTGGGAGGGAGAAAGATATATCAACAGCTGCCGCATTCCTCCCATTTGTATAATACCCAACTGAATTGTTCTAACAGGTCACAACACTGCAAGTGAGTATCACATGCATCCTTTGAGGTGGGCAGTGCATTTTACCGATGAGGAAACTGACCTCTAAGTTTAATAGGGACAAAGTTGGCCCTCACCCAACCTCCTAATTCAATTCTATTAACCCCATATCACAGACAACAAGGTGAGATCTCTGTTTCAGCATGCTTAGAGCCAAGACAGACAAAAAAAAAAAAGGGTGGGGATAGAGTAATATGAGGTAAATGTAACCATTTAAGATATAAAAAGGAGAAACAAATAAGAGCTTTAGGAGGGTAGGAAGGGTATGATATGGATTGGGGTGGGGGTGTCTGGTAAGGCCAAACAAAAGAAGGCTTGATGGAAGGGGCATTAAAATGTGCATACACATTTTAAAATTCTTCACCTAGAAAAGTAAAACCCAATAACTCGAAAACACTACAAATGGCTTCTGACTACATCAGCATGTGGCATTGTAGTCTCTATTCCACAAGCAATTCTTAAGCACTTATCATACAGAGGGAATTGATTACACTGAAGAGAAAACTACTGCATATCACAGAACCAGCCTGTACTAGGTAAAGGAGCACAGTTCACCAGGAGGCCTGCCATCCGGCGATGACACTGAACAGGACCTCATGTCATTAGTTTTCCCTTCAGCTTTAAATTCTTCTGCACATCAGGAATCTAAAATTCCCTTGCAGCTCTAACAGTCTAAATTTGAATAAGGAGGATGTTTGTCTCTTCTGCTGTCTTCTCTTTCATTACGCAATCTCTTTTTCATTATCTTAAATTGTTTTTCTTCTCTCTTTTTTGTTTCTTTCTCCTCCCTCTTTTGGGGTGGCTCCTCACTTTCCTCCCTGATGGTTATTCTCCTTCTCACAGTTAGTGTCTGCATATTTTCTTCCTCATTACCTAAGTACATGCAAATTGCCATGTTGCTGAAGCGGAAGCAATTTTTTAAATTGGTTAAAATATGTCAGCGTCGAACATGACGAATTCTTCCACTTTTGGACTCCTCATGATTTTAATCACCCCAAATCAGCCATTCAAAAAATGACAACATGAGGACCAGATTCCCTCAGCCTCAAATTTTTTGTTGTGTCCTTTGAAGGGTGTATGTGTGTGTGTGTGTGTGCGCGCGCGCATGTTTTGTGTTCACCAAAGTTGTTAGTGGGTCTAGGCATTATTTAACTCACCAAGTAGCATCGAGCATCTGCTGTGGGCTAGCACTGGCTGGAGAAGTAAAGACAAAAAATGCATAATATCTAGAGTGTCTGCAATCAAGTCGAGACTTGGGTGCTGGTGGACGAAAGCACATAGACATGGTTAAAGGTAAATGAGGGAGCTTTGGCTGCATTATGATGGTATTTTAGCACAGGGGCAAAGGATGCCTTATTCTTATCTTCAGCAAAGTGTCCTTGGGTGTTGTTGGACACACAGTAAGCTGCAGGACCCTGGGAACAAAATTGCCACCAGGGCCTGATAATCCCTGATGAAGGTCTGTGTGTTAGAAGCTGATTTAGAGAACAAGAGTTCGGCCTATTAACTGCCTTTCTAACCATCAAATTTCTGTCTTGGGACTCGTACATTTAGAAATATCATTGCAAAGAGAGAGAAAGAGAATTGGGTCCCAGGGACCTTAAACTTACTTACTCAATCAGCCATGAATGGAAACCGAAGACCAACAAAGCTGGCAAATCTGGCCTGGGTTTCAGGCAAAAAAGCAGGAGAAAATGCAGCACGGGGCGCTGGCAGAGGCGGACTTACCGGCGGGCGCACCAGCCGCGCGCCCTGGGCCCCGCCTTCCGAAGGCGTGTATTTTTATTTTCCCTGTCTCCCTTTTTTTTTTTTAAGAGGCCCAATATTTTCTTCTGCGCCCGGGGCGTCAACCGACCTTAATCTGCCTCTGGGTACCGCTTGTATAAGGTAAACCAGGTCACAAGTAAACTGGACTCATTGAATGTCCTGCCTCTGGACAATTAGGAATTTCTCCAGTCTTTGGAAGGGGGAGTAGATGGAGGGGGAACGCTTCGCATTAGCAAGAGCTGGTGGGGCTCCCGTCAACACAGGAGGAGCCACCGACTTATTGCAGCTTGAATGAGTTTATAGGTGGAGTAGGAATGTTCTCTCTTCCATCAGGGGCCCTGGATAAAACACATTGCTAACGAGGTGAACAGAATCAGGGTGGAGGAGTTGGCTCAGCCCCAAACCAGGTATGAGCCATGTATATGGAAACATGGTGAATTATCTTCTGATTTCAGAGCAAATGCTCAGATGGGCAAAGTGGCTTAATGAAGACCTCGTTGTAGGAAGAAGGCAGAAATAAGTCTTCTGACTCCAGGTCTGGGGTTCCCACCATCTCACCACACCTGCAGGATAATAGGCACTCACTTATGCATGGCCTGGGGCCACAGCAGGTAGGCAGAGCACCTGGGACTGGGCCGAGCACAAAAGTTGGGATTCGTGCTCTCTGGGAGAAGGGAGATCGGGGAGAAGGGAAAAAGCACGGCACATGCTTACTCAGAGAAGAGGTGGAGACCATGCTGGTCTCCCAGGAAAGCCCGCAGAGGCAGAAGGTAAGGCCAAGGTGGCGTTTGATTGTGGACCGAGGCAGAAGCCAGCTACTGGGCCAGTGTGACCACGTCAGGCGGCTCCTACAGCCAGCCCACGAAGGGCAGAAATCTCCAGCTAATCCTTCTGGGCCTCAGAGAATCTACTCTGAGAATATGCTCTGGGCTGCTGTATTCATTTATAAAAAATATTTTGTCCTGAATTGAAAACAGTCTTCTAACTTTCCTTACTGGGAAGAAGACATGGGTCCTTTTAGAAAATCCAAATGATGTGGGAGCCCATGCATCCCTGTGCTTTCAGCAGGCATACAATAAATGTCTGATCTGCCTAACCAAACCAGAGTGGACATAAATTTGCCTTATATACTGGTGGGAAGGTAAGGGGTTATTATAGACAAATTGTCTGTGAAACTGAAATCAGGTTTTATCATCCTCCTAGTATATCAATGTGTCCACCAAACAGGAAGATTACCTGAGCCTCAGGGACCAGGGTTTTTACTGAGGTCTTATTGGCACAGATTTGAACATGACCACATAACTAATATTGTGGCTTTGGAGTGAGATGCTGGTTTGAAGTCTGAGTTTGCACCCTTACTAATACCATGGTTCTGGGCAAGTGATTTAATTTCTCTGACCCTCAGTTTCCTTATCCATAAAGCGAAGATAACAATACCTACTTCATCTAAGAGTAACATAGAATCACCTATATATATAGCACTTGAGCAGGGAATGTGCTCAGTAAAGAAGTGCAATTACTCTTGGTACCAATTGTTATTCACTGCAATATAAAATATACTAATTATCTGCTATAGGATGGTGATTCCTAAACTCTAATGTTCCTAAGAATCACCTATGAAATTTGTTAAAAATGTAGATCCTGGGTCTTATCCCACTGTAAGAGATTCTAAGGTGGGGCTTCTGAAATAAGCATTTTAACAAGTAACCCCAGGTGATTCTGATCAAGTGGTTCAATAATCACGTTTTGAAAAGAGTTGCCATAGAATTATATTTTAAGTTTAAAATCTGACCTCTCCTGGTTTATGGCTGTCAAGGCTGTCCAGGTGAGGCACATATCCTAAAGATTTCCTAGTCCTTTTTCTTATCCCACCTCTAACCCCAAGCACAATGGTGGTAACAATAGTTCTACTCTTATTACATCACCTTTAGGTATTTTCTAGAACAGCAGCTCTCAACTTTGGCAGCGTATTATAATCACTTGGAGAGCTTTCAACCATCCTGATGCCCAGGCCACACTGCAGATCAATGAAGTAAGGATTTCTTGGTGGCCTTAGCCATGGTGGTGGTGGGGGGGGGGGCGGGGAGTTGGGGAAGCTTGCCAGGTGATTTCAATGTATAGCTAAGTTGACTATCAGTGCTGGAGATCTGCTTTTCTGTATGCCCTTCAAATCTTCTTCTTCACCTAGTCTCCATCCATACCTTACTTATATCTGAGTGTTTTCTCTCTTTCAAAATTTTCTCTGGGCTTACTCAGCAAGTTTCCTGATTTTATTGCCATTTTTCCCCCTGACCCAGTGATGCGTCTTACCCAGCCCCATTTGGTATTGATGTCCTACCCACCACTCTGTCCAAATGTACAGGATACAACATGGTAGCTCTAGAGCCCTTCTTGGTCTTTACAGAGGGAATCAGGCAGAAACATGTCACTGTTTTTCAAATTCTTGCCATTTCCTCCAGCTGGAGTGTTTTCCCTACTCTTCCCTATTTATTCTGCCAGAAATCAGGCAAAGATCTCCTCTGTGAAGCCACCTCTAACTATCCCATTCCAAGGTAGAAAGATCTCTGTTCTTAACTTCTCCAATAGCATTTACATCATGTGTCAGGATATTGTGTCTATATAATGAGAGTGGAAGGTGTGGAAAAACTCTAAGTGCTTGGGGTAGAAGTTTATGCTGAGAGGGATATAAAACAGATCAGAACTAATGTACTTTGCTTAAAATCAAAGAGGGAGTGCTATTACTCCAGGGGGAATAAATGAAGTTATCTACTCTCTGATATGACCCACACCATGATTTCCTTAAAATACTGATACAGTAAAATCTGTAAATCATGACAAGAGGTTTTATAAGAGTAGATTTCTTGGGGGAACTGGCATAGAAACAAGAAGTAAGCAGAGGGCTCTAATGAAATTCTGAGGAAGGACTTTGGAATGTGACGAGTTGTGAAATGTGAATTACAGCCAAGTTACCCAGACCTCCAAAGAGCACAGCAGCCTCATCTTCTCTCTGGGTTCCATTTGAGCATCCTCTGTGCACACTGGACTCTTTCCACTGTATCTGAACTTTCCTAATGTCCAGCACAATTCTCGGCACATGGAATTCTCTAAACAAGTGTTTGGGGAATAACCAATACACACAGGCTTTCTCCTCAGGTTAGAAGGAACACCAAGGAATCTGAATTACCTGTGGCTGTTTGGTGCTCAGACTGAATTCTCTTTCATTCACCACTTAGATGCTATTGAACTTGTTTCTCCAAAATCTGTTACTCTAAATTTGATTAATTTGAGCTCAAAATGACATTTCAAAATCCCCTGTTCCCAAACACAGAGCTCATCAGAAACGCCTCCTACTATTTACAGGCTCACTTCATTGAAATATGATCTTGCCAGCCAGACAGCAATGTGTATTCAGTGGAATTCAATTTTCCTGATCACTGGCTTCATCGATCAGTCTGTTTGCAAAGGGCTGACGCAAGCTTCAAGCCGCCTCTTATGGGGCGGGGGGGGGTGAGCCACTATTACTTCTGCATGTGAAAGCATTGTTAGACTCTAATGATGGGATTCTAGAGGGTTGCTTTATTATTGTTGTTTTAAGTTTTATTGAAATCCTGTCATGGGCAAAGACTTTTTACTATGAACACATAGTAAATTTAATCTTTATGACTGACATTTTGTGGGCGAAGAATTTGAGACTTAGGGAACTTGGGGGGAATTGTCCATGGATACAGGGCTGGTAACCTGTAGAGTCAGGATTCAAAAGCAGTTCTTTCGATTTCAAAAGTGAGCACTGTCCACTATGTTAGATTTTCTTCTTGGGAGGTGCCTTGAGGCTGAGGTAGGAGAGACAGAAAGAGGTGATCAAGAAAAGAATTCAAGACAAGCTGAAGGGGAAGTGACTGCAGTTTCCTACTCAACAAACTTACTGCCTATCAATGCCTTCTGCGATCTCCACTGTGCCTGTATAGACATTCGTCACGGCAGCCAGGAGGCCACAGTTGGCCAGGAGCCTGTCCCTCCCCCATGTGGTATGGGCCCCTTGGGGGTGCACAGGAAGCCTGTGCACTCAGGCTGGTACCGAGACCCAGAGGAGTGGTGAGCAGATGCAGTGCCAGGGAGGAGGTGCCCTGAGGGCAGGGCCACACAGATAGAAGTCCAGGAAAGGACCCTCGTGGATCCTGCAGGAAAGCAAGTTTCTTGTTGAGCTTACCAGGTAGAATAACCTGCGTATCTGACTTCGAGGCCAGAAAACAGAAAGGAACCCACCCAGAATTCCAGGACACCTGGTAGCTTTGTCAACCTAAGTCCGCCTCAGGATAAAACATATATGCTCTCTTTTCTAACCCAGACAGTCAGTGAAGTATCTCTGAGGGACCTGCCATCACTCTTATCAAAGTCAGGAACGATGTCCACTATATCTTTCAAGTTGCTCATAATTCTGTCAATTAGGTTCAACTTGCTCATAATTGTGTTCCCTTGTAGCTGCCTCAATTTATAAAATGTATGGAAAATCTCAAAGGAAAGCATGTTTTCGATGCATAGGCCAAGTTCGAGAGCAGCTGGAAGCATGCTTCTCTCTTCGGGCAATAATTCTACCTAATATCAAGGCCTAAACTGATCGAGGATGACCCTCAGTTTCTCTGAAAACTGAGTTTTGCATTATGATTTCCCCTCTACAAGTAAGATAGAGCCATCACTTTTTAATTAGAAACTCTTTTTTCATAGACCTGGCCAGGACCTGGTCAGGATCACACATGAAATGAGTAGTACACCTGAAGTAGGCGAGACTGATGCTATTTCCGTTTTGCAGATGAAGAAACTGAGGCTCAGAGAGTGTACATGATTTCCCTGAGTTCACAAGTTAAATACCTCAATGATGGTGCTGGGACCTGGGTACTGCGTTGTCCAGTTCAATATCATGCTGTGCATTAAAGCTCAACTCCTGCCAACACCCTATGATCACAGTCATACTTTTATCATTCCACCTTGAGTCATATTTGTTTTTCCTAGGAAAAGAAACCAGGATAGCTACAAACTATTGTTTTAAATAGTATACAATTCCACTACAAATAGAGAAACTTGAAGAAGCTATTCTGGTGGGTAGCAACAGTCACAATAGGTTCAGTGTCTGAAAAACCAATACAGATTTCAACACTCAGCTAATGAAGCAAACTCTAAGATGATCTTTCTAATCCTATTAAGATCTAACTCTTATTCCCAACTCAGCTAATAAAGTCCAATTACCGGGCAGGTCAGATAAACACTCTTGGTCAAATATTTCATTGCTTTGCTCTCACTCAAGCTAAATATTTGATTCCTTATACCATTAGAGCTTAAAAATGTGTGACTGTGTCTGGTGTGTGTGTGGTGTGTGCACACACACATCTAGGCTGTTTCTAAGCCCTAGCAATTACAAGGTAAGTTTTAAAGCAGATATTATAAAGGTTGCCTAAAACTTGATTAGTCACCCTGGTTGATACTTTGTGTTCCAATTGCCAAAAAAAAAAAAAAAAGAGAGAGAGAGAGAGAGAAAATGAGAAATAGAAATATTTTTAAAAAAATAAACAGGTACTGTGACATATCATTGGCACATACATAGCATTAATTAATAATCTCTAAAATGTATAAAATATATACAGTTTATAAGACACTTTCACCTATGAACATTTCTACTGTGACTCTCAACACTGCCCCATCTATAAAGTAGGCAGAATAAGCATAAATATCAGCATCTTTTAAAATGAGGAAACATAAAAATAGAACCAGATCTAGAGTCCCGTTTAGTAGCCTCTAGTCTAGTACCTTCCCCTGTGCTGTCATTTTCACACACCTGTGAACCTTCACTAACACTGTGCTTACCAATAGAAGAAACCATTAAAAGTGCTTTATGCTTACTCACATAATATCTGGATGTTTATACTCTGATTCAAAATGCAATTGAACTTCATTGGTTTTATAGCCACCAAAATGTGATGCAAGGTGTGTCTTGGGAAGGCGGTGTTAATTACTAAAAAAAAAAAGCTAGCCCTAGGCTATGTAAATGGTGCAATTTTAAATGGGTTTTTCTACATTTGTACAACACTAAATACTCTTCAAAACACTTTGTCCCATGCAATATTTTTATCTTCACCAGAGCCCCATGAAGTGGATGTTGTGGTTCCCATTTGATGCGGAGGGGAAGCTGAGGCTCTGTCTCCTGGAACTAAGTCACCTTAGCCATTAGCTGTCTTTTGACAACAGGTGATGCTGTTGGATGGTGGATATTGGGAGGGAAGCAAGAAGGGAAAAAGTAAGGGGTGGAGAGTGAGGTGGAAACAAAACCCATGGGGGACAGGGTGGCTCAGAGAACAACATCTTAGAAGCAAGGAGAGGGCCCGCTTTCAGTAACCCCGTGATCAAGGCCGGCTCCCTTTGGCTTTGTGCTTCAGCCTTTACTGGCATATGTCCTCCTCACTTCCCAGATTCATCCTCCTTCATCACCACCCTTTATGTGTTCAAGAGGCTGTGCACACAGACGTTGTTCTCATAGAGCCTCTGTAATTCTATCTTACCCAGACTCTGGGGCCTGATAAGGAAGGAAAGCAGGTGGGGTGAGAGCTGGAGACCAGCACCCATTAGAATGAAATAATTCTCAAGATGCACAGCCTGAAGCATGTATGTTTCCTCTTAATTCATGGTGACAGCTTTGCCACATCTATACTTGAGTGTTGGGACCATCTCACCCATGTCAGCACCCTATGGTGCTAGGGTCTTGGGTCACAGTGAGGTCATAGATCATGGGCCATGGTTTGCAATCACCACTCAGCAAGAATGCCAGGTAAAAAATTTAATTTTTTATTTTAACAATCATTTACAAAAGACTGAAAATAAGCACTATACCAAGAGCTGGGAACAGATGTAAACTTTTATTTATTTAACAAACACACAATGTTCACTTTATGCTAGTCACTGTTCTAATTGTTTTTGCGTGTTTATTTTATACTCACCCAAAGACATTCTCTCATTGCTTTTTAGAAAGAGGGAAAGAGAGAGAGAAACATCAGTTGGTTGCCTTCTATGCACTCCAAGACCAGGGATCGAACCTGCAACCTAGATATGTGGCCTGATGAGGAATCAAACCCACAACCTTTTGGCATACAGGACGACGCTCCACATTGGCTAGGGTGGTCTAATTGTTTTATTAACTAATTTAATTTTCACTCTAACAATAAGAGAGACATTATTGTCCCCATTTACAGGTGAAAACGCTGAGACACAGAAAAGTTAAGAAAATGAGGTCACACAGCTAGTGGGCTGATAGAACTAGAATTTGAATCCATGCTGAATTTGAATTAGAATTTGAACTTCAAAATGAGTGCTCTTAGCCACTGTCTTTCATAACCTCTGCCTTAAATGTTTTGTAGTCCAAAGGACCAGACAGACCTATGGTCATGGGAGATTATAATGACTGTTGTAATAGAGATGTGTACCAGGTACTACGGAGAAAGTGTGAACACGCTGTACTGCTCAGCACTTCTCCAGCCCTGGCAGCTGCTGTCCTTGACCACCTTGCACACTATGCACACTAGCCACCTACTGACTGAGTCTCATAATTACCTCAAACACCAGCCCTGTCACTGTCAGAGGTGATTTAAGGCTTTCTATTTCAGGAGCGCAGAGCACATGGGATCAAGATGGCTTGGCATCTGGTCTTGCTTAAGTCCATGCTCTCTAAATGGGTGTCTTCTGCCTTAATTTTCTGGCCAAGTCCCATGTCCTATTATTGGTCCAGTAAAATCTGCCCCTGCCTTGGCCTCTGCTTGGGCTCTCTGGAGAATAAATACACTGATGTCACTCTGAATGGGAAGAGGATCTGGCTGTAAAGTTTAAGCACTCTTCTAAGACCAAAGCTCAATGTGCTCTTCTGGCTGCTAAAGGAGGTGGTCCCTTCCACCCTCACCGCTTTGCATATGTCTCGCCAATGCTTGGACATGGAGGGTGACCTTCTCTGTGGAAGAGGGCTACTTCTCAGTCAACAGTCCTCGGGCACATGAGCACTGGAACTCCTAAACAAACCCTTGCAGCCTTGGACACCTTCAGGAATGAAGCTCTGCCTTGTTTCTTCAGAGTTCTCTCCAGCTCTGCATCTGAGGTCCTGAGACTGCTGAACTATGTCTGTCCCAGAGACCTCCCCCAGTTGCATGCCAGGACCACCACCTGCCTCCACATCCTGCGCATTCTATGCTTCATTCTTCACAGCCCTCTCCTGTCCACTGCAACCATTTCTGCAAGATTGTTTTTGATGTCTCCTCCAGCAACCTCTGTAATATGAATAATTTGTCAGCAATCTTCATGCTTGAACTGTTTGTTTATATCAAAGTCTAGCCATTGGTCTCACCTTATTTTTTTTCACATGATTTGTCTCAAAAAATATCAACCATTCCTGACACTTAAACACACTGGCATTTTTCACAGCTTTTTCTTCTATATCCATAAAACAAAGGCACTGATTGTATAACCAAAGGAGCAGAAGATGGGAGTTTGGTCCCAAAGCACTGTGATAATAGATCTGATATTTATTGAGTGTTTAAGATATGCTAGGTACTCCACTACATGCTTCTTTTGATTTTCTTATCTATCTTCACAAAGCTCTATGAAACCGGCATTTATTATAACCATTTTTACAAGTGAGGAAACCAAGGCATAAAAAAGTAAATAATTTGACTGAGTGACACAGCTAACAAATGGTGGAGCCTGTTCTCAAACCCAGGTTGTTTTCTGCCTTCATTCTAACTATTTAACTTCTCTTTTCTGAGTCTTGGTTTCCTTACCATAAAATAACGGGGTAGGAGGGAACATAGGACTTCAAAAGTCTCCTTCAGCTTGAAAAGAATGAGAAAAGAATGAGAGGGTAGATTAGAGTTCAAGATGGACCTTGTCTCAGTTGCCATCTGCTTCTATGGTTCTCCGTAGAGAGGCAGTGTCACTGTCTTCAGGTCTGAAGGCTTGTCCTGCAAAAGGGGCAGTTGGCTCAATCTCAGAGGCCTGAAGCAACAAACACCAGGAGATAATCATATTCAATTCCGCAGCAACTTTCTAACAACCACAACAAATATAGTGTCTTGTATATTAGGAGCCTAATAATTTTTAGGAACAAATAAATAATTTAGAATTTGGGAAAACTGTAGCAAAGGGTAGTCTGAAGGTACAACTTAGTCTAACTTAGAGACCAACTCTGGTTCGATGTGAAGCTGAAGTGTGAGGATGCTCAGTGACTAGGCAAATGGACCCCTGTCTCCCCAAAAAACTTAAAATGGGAATGGTCTGAGAAATCATATTACTCAATATCTTCATTTTACATATGAGTGAACTGAAACCGGAAGAGGATAAAGAGTTATATGGTGACTCAATCACGGGACAGTACCTTGAGCTGCTATCACCCCTTGTTATAGTTGGAAAAGCTTAATGGCACTAAGCTTGGTGGTTTTCCTTAATTATTGCATTCCTCACAAAAGGATGAAGAAGTGAAATCTGAATTTCAGGACCACCTGCTCTCCATGAAGACTGAAGCAGTTTTTGCTGCTATGCCCAGGGTTGACTGCTTTGCAGGAAAGCCCTTTTTCCCAAAGGCATTAATTCAGATGGTGCTATAGATCTTTGCAATTGCAGCCTATGCCCTGGTTATTATCGGTACTTCGAAGACTATATTTAACAGTGTTAAACTCACTGAAGTTGTTCAGCTTGATCCAATAAAAGGATTGACCAAGTTCCAATTAGCATTTCATTCACTATTTTAAATATAATACAAGCTGGTTGAACAATGACGGTAGGATGTCTCAGAATTGATAATGTACTGAATTGTCCTTCAAGTTTAAATTCTTCCATGCTTATGAGACAAGTGCAAAAAGGAGATGTGGGCTGATAAAACGAAGATACGTTGTCTTCATCACAGAAGAGGCGTACCTTTAAAGCAATGAGAATGATTTGCTTGCATGGGAATCCTCACAGTAGAGTTCCAGAAAAAAGTTGCAGAAAGAGGCAGAATTAACCCAAAGCCAGATTTTGAGTAATGTCTTTTGAGACCTCACACCAAGGCCCCTGGAGAAGCTACACGGTCGGGACCAGGACAATGGGAACTTTTCTGACTTGCAAGTGGACTCTGAGTGTCGTGGCTGTCCGTTCAAACTGCATCATCCACAGAATGTGAGCGTTCAGCTCATATGAGCTGATGGGGTCAGGACAGAGACCTAGTCTAGGTGTAGCATGAAGCAGGAACGTCCAGGCAATGAAGATATGAACTCGGTTAAGGGCAGGGACATGATGGCAGACTCCCAATGAATTACTTGTTTGAGCAGAATTCCAGGACTTGCTAAGGATGGGGAGGAAAATCAGGATCTGGTGTCCCAAGAAGAAAAGAATGATAAGACATGGGCAGAGTGTCTAGGCCTAGTCAAATTTATAAACACTGCAGTCTCAGCAGGAAATTGGGGCAGAAAAATCTATTCATATTGACTGAGCAAGCATAGTAGGAAGCCGATGAAGACCTGTAGCCTAATTAGGTGAGGGAGGCCGTTCGGCCAGAGCCCACATTGGCACAGTGGCCCCCAAGCCTAGGAAGCAGAAACAACACTCACCCTCCCTGCGGGATGTGCTCAGTGTACTCTGGGCCTCCAAGCTTGACTCAGGGAAGAGAAGTGGGAACTTCAATACCCACCACCACACAAGGTCAGGAAGGCAGGGGCTGGAGCTCGTGCATTGAAGACCACTGCCCATCTCCACACACATCATAAGATGGCAGAAAGAGGGCACAGATGCCATTCTGCTGATTCAATGTCTGGGCTTCTTTCTGTCACCTTCTATCAGTGACCCATCAGGTACTCTGAAACTCACATTTTTAAAAGCAGAGATTGCTACAAGCCAGTCAATGGGCTGCCCCTACCTGGTAACATATTCGTGTTTAATAAAGATGCACCCAAAACCATAATCTTGGTTTATTTCTTAGGATGGTATCAATTTTGGGCACTGATGCTCAGCTTACAAGGAAAGAGGGAGTGGAAAAAAAAATTGGGGCATGGACATGAGGGTTTTAGCGTCATGAGCTGGTTGTGCGTCAGGATTACACTTTTCAAAGATGGTCATGACCTGAAAAATAACCATCCAAAAAATTTCTCACATTATCTAGCGCTTGAGTATTTTTATAGCATTATGCAGTTTTATGATAACAACTTAGAAATACAAAATATATTTTAGTATGCTCATTTTACAGTTACAAAGTTAAAGCTTCGGGCATTAGTCCGAAGTCATTTGTCCACAGTTACGTCAGTTGAAGTGTTTGAGCCCAGACTTGTTTCTACGGTCTTCTGAGTCCCAGACCCTTGGATGTGTAAAAATAAATAAATGAAATAAAATAAAATTGCATTGGATCCTTGTTAAAAATGGCAAGATGGATTTTATTGAGCTAAGGATAGTAGGGAAGAGACTTCAGTGAATAAGCTGAGCTCAACTCCAGTGAACAAAAAGCAGGAAGTTTTTTTAAAATTAGGTGATAAACATGCTTTCATTCTTTATTACGACACGTAGGAAGATGAAGAGGAAGAAAAAAAAGGGAGTGAGAAAAGGAATAACAGAGAAAAATATCCCAGATCTTTTCCAAAGCAAGCTTTGAAAAATGTCTTGACTTTAAAAATGGATAGATAGCTCCTTTCAGAACTTGTTAGGCATTTGCTGGGATATGTGGAAGGAGAAGCACTGAAGGCCATTAAGGGGTGGGTGGTCAGTGTGATTAGGCCATTTGTGTTTGCAAACCTGTGCTTATCAAAGCCAGTGCCTCCCCGTCCCCTTGAGACTGGGACTTTATCTTTACTGGAGTCAAAAGACTATCTTTTTTTGCTGATTGCCTGTCAAAGGGATGGCTCTCAGGTCCTTCAGAAATACCTTCCTGGGCTGTAGAAGATACGTCCCAAAGGGACAGAGAAAGGGTTTACAATGGCAAGTTTTCTAAAGTAAATGCTCTGCGAATAGGGAGGTCAGGGGCTTAGAGTCAGGTTTTGGCTGGCACAAACAGTAAAGTGCTCAGGCAGTGATGAGATTCTTAGGCAGGCATTTTAAGGGGGCTGGAGTGGTATCCTAGGGACATGGCCTTAAGCCAAGAGAGGTCATGCCAGAGTTTGTTTAAATGTCTTAGTGTGGGAGGGGGTGACACCATTTGTACCAAGAGTTCTGCAGTCTTCACTTGCTGCCATCCCTTGAGGTCTCTCCATTTTCAGTGCTAGATGAAATGGATCTCAGGCTTCTGGAGATGATTCCCTTACACCAGCCTAGAGAGAAGCCCATTCTGGCTTTAGAGTCCTGAAAACTCCAAGCTTCATAGAACCATGACTACTCTTAATTTCTTACTTTCCTACTAGCATCCAAGCTAAAGAATTTTCTCCTAGGATAAAAGACTACCTCCCTGCTTTCTGCCTTATATCTAAGCACCATTGCCCTGTGTCTGTTCGACAACTATGGCCGTGCACCCTGGAGGGCACCAAAGTTTCCAATAAATGTATTCGCTGTAGGCTCTGGAAGCCTTGTTGAAAGGCTCAGGGGGAAGCAAAGATATTATTATTATTATTTTCCACTGTTTGATTTATGTGGCATTCATTAGATGATTATAGCTGTTGGGATTTGATGGATGGAGCAGTCTGTCTTGTCACTATATTTCTGAGCCAATCTGTAGCTACTCAATAATTACCAAACAGCAATGTGGGGGTGTGCTCGAGAATGCTAATGAATTATCAGTTTTCTTTAAGCCTCATTAGATTGCTTGATAGCAAAACCTCCCATTGACAAGATCTCATCTAACATGATTTTCCAAAGTCCCTTGTAGCGTGTTAGGCACAAGATTATCCCCGCATGCATGAGGTAGTTTGGAAAGCACTCTGATTCCCAGCTATGTCATTGTCTCACACATTTATTTTCGTTAGAGCTTTCCGTGTGTCCATCTTTGGTAGATGCATGTTGTGGAGGTGGAAAAAGTAGGCTGAGATCTCTGGGGAAAATAAAAGAAGGACAGTACTGAATTCTATTATAGAATTGCATTTTCTAGTTGGAAATCATTTTAGATTCAACTTGAACTATTGCCTTTCACTCCCAAATCTATTTTTCTCACATAACTAAATGATAAAATGATTCACCCACTTCTTTTGGCCAAGGCCTAGGCATCATTTTTTATTGCTTTCTCTCCCTCAGCCCTCACATCCAAACCAGAAGCAAATCCAGTTGGTTCTTCCTCCAAAAAAAATCCTAACTCTATCTTCGTCTACCTCTCTCCATTACCGTGTCTCTAGGCTTAGTCCTGACCCTCTCTCTCCTGCTCTGCTCTAACCGCTGCATCCCTTGGCTTCCAGCTTTCATTCTTGTCCCCTTAAAATCCATTATCTTCAAAGTAGCCAGAATGATTTACAGAGGGAAGTAAGTCAGATCGTATCAGTCTCCCGCTTCAAACCCTCCAGTAGCATCCTGTAACAAGTAGAAAAATATTCAAACTCCTTTACACAGTCTACACAGTCCCGTAGGAACCGGCCCCACCTCCCCTCAGGCCTCTCCTAGCATCCTCCTCATTATGCACCACTCTCTGGGTAGGCCTCACTCTTCCACTCCTCAGAGCCCCCGCACTTCCTGTCCTCTTTGCCTGCAGCATCTCTTCCTCTGAGCGCCGTCTGGGTGGTTCATTCAACACTGAGCTTTCAGCTCAAATGTCCTCTCAGAGTAATTCTTCAGAGAACAGCCTCCTACTTTCAGACACTTTTGATAAGTTTGCTCTGTTTTATTTTCTTCATAAAACTGCTGTTGCTTGGGATATTATTACATTTTTATGCCAATTTGTTCATTGCCTGCCTCCCATGACCAGAATGTATGCATCATGAGAGCAGAGACCTTCTTACTCCCGGTCACTGCTGTATCCCCGGCACCTTGAAGGGTGCCTGGCACATAGCAGGAGTTTAGAAAAAAATGTATTGAGTGAGCGAAGAAACAAATAAACTCATGAGTAAAAGAACAAAGGAATGGACCTAGTACAACTCATTTCTTTTTTAAAGTGAAGAAACTGAAATCCTAAATTGAAAGTGGCTTATCCAAAACTATAAAGAAGAGACTTTGTCTCCAGATCCTGACTTCTCTGTTTTTTTCCAACATATAAAATGCATCTCAAAGTGTTTCTCAGCCAGGGCAATTTTGCCTACCAGGGGGCATTTGATAATGTCTGCAGAGGTTTTCAGCTGTCCTCGCTGCAGAGAGGTTGCTACTGGCATCTAGTGAGTACAAGCCAGGGATGCTGCTAAATATCCTACAACACACAGGACAACCTCTAACAGCAAAGAACTCCCTGGCTGAACATATCAGTATTGTGGAGGTTGAAAATCCCTACTTTCACTGCCTTGGAAAGACAGGGTGTTCCCTTCTGCATTTTTTGTTCTTCCTCTGAACCATTGGAATAGCTTAGACAAGCCAGTTTCCCTCTACTGCCTCTGTTGCCTTATCTGAAATGAGCAACAGTTCTCTATCCAGGAAGGATGTTGTCGTTGACCACCAAATTCATCTTTTCCCTCTCTCAAGTAGATCCATTAATATCTAGTTAGCATAGTATGTGCCCCTGAGTTGACATTTCATTAATATTACTTATAAAGTTTGTTAAAGAAATCGGTTGCCCAAACAGTCCTTCCTGCTCATTTATATTATACCTATCTTTCAGTTGCAAATTCTACCACTTGCAGGAAGGCTTTCCTGAGTCCCAGGCAGAATTCACATCTTCTTATACCACATTTTCTTAGCACTCAATTTATATGAATTAAAATCTTGACTCAAGCCCAAGAGTCGTTCACTTTGCACCACCCCTGGTCCACGCATTCCGTAAGGGTAGGCTCAGGGGCTCAGCAGAAGGCTGGGCACAGAGTGGGTGCTCCATAAGTACGTTCTGTAAGGAAGACACAGGTCTCTTAACAGTCTGCATAGCCATTCGAAGCAACAACAAAGAAAGAAAACCTTGCAAAATGAGCAGGAGAGGAGAAAAGGAAAAACTTTCCTCTTTCACTGCAGCCAAAGGAAGCCAGGAAGCAGGCATGTCTTTTCAGAATATTGATTCTCTTCCGTGGACAAACACAGGCACTCATGAGACAGGCAAATGGAGCCTGCTCCCTGACGCTTGGGAACAGCATGAATAAGTAATTCTCTCGAAGCTGGTATGGGGGGACTCAGGAGCTGGACTGGATGAACAGTGTGGTCTCTGCAAAACCCTAAGCCTGTAACAGGAGCGGGGCGAGTGACCTGCTGTGTTGTCAGCACCCGAACGGAGATACGGACGAACACAAAGTAGCAGCCCTCACGCTGCTTTCCTGGGACGCCGGCTGGCTTGTCTGATAGCCTGGTTCACAGTTTTAACTCAACACAGCTGCAAACAAACAAGATTAGAAATGAATGATAGATTTTCTTTTAAAATAGAACATGAAACAAAAGCAATTTTTTTTTTTTTGTCACTGCGGACAAATGGAAATGCCTGCTGGAGGAAAGCAATTTCAACTGACCAGTTCCTTCCATGTCAGCATAAATTACCTGTTTAAAATACAAACCTTAGAAAGACTTTTAGATATATTGCCATGTCTACATTTTATGGATGGATCAGCTGAGACCTATGGAAGAGAAATGATTTACCCCCAAATCCCATAGCACACTAATGGAAAAGCCAGAATTTAGAACTTTTTCTCTTAAAGATTCCTGTCCCCTGGGTCCTACTGTACCTGTGTGATGCAGAGAGAGGGGAGTGTCAGTGGGTCAGAGTCTGAATACCTGGGTTCTGATTTTAACAAACCACAAACTGTATGGTTGGGAAGAAGTCATTTCTCCCTGCTTTACCTTCCCCATCCATTAAATAATGGGTTTTAGACTGAATGACCTATAAGGTTCTTCCCAGTTCAAAAGTTATATAACTATGACTTCAGTACATGATAATAATAAACAACCAAACAAGTAAATAAAACTGCATGGAGTGTATATTATATACTACACACTAATCTAAAATTTTTGATACATGGCATCTCATTTAACCTTACCACCCTGTATAGTAGCATGTTTATTACTGACATTTACATATAAGAAAGCTAAGGCCTAGGTTAAGTAGCTGGCTCAGAGTCACACAATTGGTATGTGGTGACAGTATAATCTGAACATCTACCTGCCTGACTTCAGAGATGAAAATTACAAGGTCAACAAATGTTCAAATGTTAGTTCTGTCCACTTCTTCCAGGGACGGAGACCTCATACCCATCTGCACAGAGGTCACTCCTGTTTCGGACACACTGTTTGTGAAGGAGTAAAACTGCCTGTCTGTAGCTTGTACCCATTGATCCAGTGATGTTTCATGATCACCATGAAGTCTCACACTTACTCTACAAAGCAGATTTTTGGATAGGGAGGATTGCTTTAGTGACCTTCATTCTGAGAATCTTCTCTCTAAATTAAGATTTCCGCTCACCTCCCTGGTTCTTTGCTTGGACCTGCTTTCAGCTTCCCCACAATCCCAGAAGGATGCCTCTGCTCGCACCCAGCATATCTCACACTTTTAACTTAGACCGTTATTGCTGATTGAATGCCCAGAAATCTCAAGAAGGGCGTGAGCAGAAGTTATTTCAGCACAAATTCAAACAGGGAATTTGTATTGGGCCATGATAGAGTCACAAGGACTTGACTGCCCTCCCATCTTAAACAATTTTTTAAAAACGGGATGAAATAAGTCAAAGAAAAGAAATAACAGAGATCAAAGTAGAAGTATATGACATAGCAAACAAATTAATAACAGAAAAAAATCAATGATTTGAGAAGATTACTAAAATTGGTAAACCTCTAGACATACTAATCAGGAAAGAAAAGAATACAGAAATGACTGATATCAGAAATGGAAAAAAGGGCATCACTATAGATTTTATTGATATTAAAAAGATAAAAAGTGAATGTTATTAAAGAACTTTATGCCAGTAAATTCTACACATTATTTAAGATTAATGAGGTCTGAAAAAACACAAGCAACTAAAAAAAAGATACCTGCATATATCCATGTTAGTTAAATAAATTGAATAATAATTAATAACCTTTCAAAAAAAAGAAATCACCATGCCCAGGTGGCTTCACTGATGGAGTCTACCAAGCACTGAAAGAAGAACTGATACTAGTTTTCCATAGTCTCTTTCAGAAAATAAAACAGAGTGAATACTTCCTAACCCATTCTATGAGGCCAGCACTGTCCTTGATACGCAAAATAGAAAAAGATATTACATAAAAAGAAAACTATAACCCAACATCTCTCCTGACTCAAAAATTATTAACAAAATTTTAGCAAATATTAATTATAGAAAGATCATGCATGATTAAGTGAAGTTAATTACAGATACACAAGGATTGTACACAGATATACAATCCTAAATTACTTTAGGATTTAAAAATTACTCAGTGGAATGTACCATATTAATAGACTAAAAGAGAAAACCCATATGATCATCTCGATAGGCACAGAAAAAACATTTGACAGAATTCAATGTCTATTCATGATTAAATCTCCCAGTAACCTAGAACTGGAAGGACTTGTTCAACCTGAAAAAGAGTATCTATTTAAAAACTTAACAGTTAACATCATACTTACAGTGCAGATTGAATGCTTCTCCCCTAAGTTTGGGGGAAAAAGTCAAGAACACCTGCTCTCAATGCTTTTATTTTAGCATTGTACTGAAAGTCCTAGCCACTGCAATAAAGCAAGAAAAATTTCCATACAGTTTGGAAAAGGAGAAATAAAGTTGTTATTATCAGAAGATGGCATAATGTATTTATAGAAAATCCAAAGTAATCTCCAAAACAGGTACAAAAACTAATAGTTTTTAGAGTATATGTTTAATACATAAAAATTAATTGTTTATAGGCAATAAAAATAATTGTATACAAGCAATAAATCATCATAAAATAAAATTAAAAACAATAAGTTTTAATATTATCAACACATAAGGTGACTAGTGATAAATCTGAGAAAAAATGTGCAAAGCTTATACACTTAAAACTACCAAACATTAATGAGAGATGTAGAAGGACACTCAAACAATGGGATATATCACACACGTGGATCAGAAAACTCAATATTTTTAAAAAATTAATTTTTTTCTAAACTGATACATAGATTCAAAGCTATTCCAATCAAAATTTCAGCAGGCATCATTAAGCTAATAATAATTTTCAAGTTGATTCCAAAATCTATATGACAATTCAAATGACCTACAATAGCCAAACAAATTTAGACAAGAAGAATAAAGTTGCAGAATTTATACTACCTGATTTCAAAACTTATAAATCTATATAGAATTTAACAGAATTGACATAAAGTTGACATATTTATAGAATAGAATAGAATTGACATAAAGTTATAGAAACCTATTAATATAACAGAATAGAGTACAGAATTACACCTACATGTAAGGATATAGTCAACTGGTTTTGACAAAGGTGAAAAGGGAATTAAGTAGGGGAATAGATACCTTTTTTAACAAATTGTGTCAGCACAATTTAATAACCATATGCAAAAACAAAATAAAACAAAAAACTTCACCCTTATCATAATACACAAAAATTAACTCACATGGAACATTAGACTTAACTGTCAGATTAAACATTTGGGAAAAATCTTAGTGACCTTAATTTAGGCAAGAGCTGGTTTTTGTTTCTTTTTTTGATACTGGAAGCATAAAGTACGAAATAAAATTTTCCTAGATGGTGGCAGCGTAGGTGGAAGCTACACCCATCTCCTCCCAGGACTAAACTGGAAGTACAACTGAAAAATAGAGGAATTAACCTGAATAGCCAACTGAAGACTAGTGGAAGAGGAGTCTTATAACCAAGGATTTCCAGAAGAATCAAGACTGATAGGAAGGGCCAGGATGCAAAAAGGGCTGGCACTCCCATGGGCTGTGGCTGAGGTTCCAGAGGGATAGCTCAGCTGCAGGGCACCCCTGATAAGTGTGGGATCTCAAGCCTAAGCCAGGCACCCCAGCCCAGAGCACCAGAGCCTGAAATAGCCACTCACGCAACATCTGGCTGTGAAAAGCAGAGGGATTCCTGTGTGCCAGGCAGAGATGGGAGTTCATTAGAGACTCAGGCACCTTTTTAAAAGGCCAACACACAAAATCTCTTTTGCAACCACTCACCCTAGGCTCCGGCAGAGGGAGGGCAGTGCAGACTAGAGTTGCAGAAAGAGAGACTGGCGTTTGTGGCTCTAAGGAGAGAGCAGAGGGGAAAACCGCTGGCACCCCCTGTGCTGAGTCATTCTCCTATACTGCATCTTCCTTGGGTGGAACATGCCCCTCTATGCAGCATTAGCCTGGGGGAATGCAATAGCCCTGCCTTCTGGGCTCCCTGTTGGCCCACCCTGTGGAGCTGGCACCCAGCTAAGGAGTCAGCAACCTGGTACAAGGTCTGGGCAGCCTCAACCGGTGTCGGTGACTGAGCTGTGTGGCTTAGGTGTGGGGGAGCATTGCCCCACCTTTCTGTTATTCTGATGGGCACCTCTCCATCCTCTTGACTCTTGGTGGCTCCACCCTGCCAAGGTCTGAACAGGATCTGGGACAGTCTGAGTTGTGTGGCTCTGGGGCAGGGGCTATACCCCATATTTGCCCAAACCTGACTGGTACCACCCCCTCTCTCAATTCCCAATGGCCTCTCCCTGCTGAGATTGGGCTCCTGGAAGAATCTGTTACAGACAGTTGCGTGGCTGTAGGACAGCAGAAATTCTTCTCTCACACACCCAACTAGCACAGAGTTTCCCCTTCACACAGCCAAATCTTGGTCTGATTAGGTCTGATATGCTCTGTTGGCTTTACCCTGGTGACTCCCGGAGACCCCACTCTACCACAAAGGTGTGTGAGCATCCAACAGGTGGCAGCTAGACTGATACACCCTGGAACATTTGTTAAGTGGCCTCAGACCCAGCACTGGCACCATGATTGAACCCATATAGATCCGGAGAACACCTCTCGCCCCTTCCTGGGGATTCACTGAGAACCTGTTATATGCAACTTGAGTACACTGAAAGAGGTAGAGCCTCTTTCAGTGACTGAGCCTAACAGGCAGCTTGCAAGCAAAGGTAGGCAGAGGTGGGCCTTGGGGTTCCTAGGGGCTTTTGCTGAACTGCTCCAGGGTTCAGTGCCAGTAAAAGCAAGCACTGGTGCATAGCTTGGTCCTTCACGTGCGCACGCCCAGGCCCAGCAAAGACAGCCACAAACTGGATTGCTTTGTAGCTCCAAACAAGTAGCCCCAAGACAGTCACAGGCACTGTCTGACATTGACCTACACCAGAGTTCCTCCCAAGACGCCCCAGAGCCAGCACATCCAATGGCCAGGTTCAGATCATATCAAAGCAGGATCCAATTAGCTTTACTAGTGGCATATACAGAGAGAGATCTCGACAAGCATCAGACTCTGCTGAGGCAAATTCCAATTCCAGTGGTCAGCACTTGCACGGCACTTTGTACACTAGGTGGGGTTGATCCTCATAGCCAGCCACCCTGAGGGCTGAGCCCACACATGAGTGGGCCAATCGCAATCAAGACTCAATTACAACAGGAGGGCTCACATAACTCACATAGGCGACATTCCTGGAGTACCCAGCACAGGTGATCAAAGATACTGTGTGACGAGGTCCCACAGAACACAGGCTACCTAAGGCCACCCTACCCAGACTGAGGGTCATAGCAGATCTACCTAACACATAGAAACAAACACAAAGAGGCAACCAAAATGGGGAGGCAAAAAACATGTCCCAAATGAAAGAACAGGAGAAATTTAGCTCTTTTCAAAAAAAGAGCTAAATGAAATAGAGAAAAGCAATTTACCAGGTATGGAGTTCAAAACAGTGGTTATAAGAATGCTCAAGTAACTTAGGAGCAGAATGGATGGAATCAATGAGAACTTAACAAAAGAGATAGTAAACATAAAATAAGCCAGGGAAACCATAAATAAGAACCAGTCAGAAATGAAGAATACAATACCTAAAATAAAGAACACACTAGGAGAAATGAACAGTAGGTTGGATGAAGTAGAGGATGGTATCAGTGATTTGGAAGACAAGGTAGAAGGAATAACCGATCAGAGCAGAAAAAAAAAAAAAAAGAAAGAAAAGAAAAAAGAATGAACATAGTTTAAGGGATTTTTTTGGACAACATGAGACATAACAACATCTGTATCATAGGGATACAAGAAGGAGAAGAACCAGAACAAGGAATCAATAAACTATTTGAAGAAATAATGAGTGAAAACTTCCCTAACCTACTGAAGGAAAAAGACACACAAGTCCAGGAAGCACACTGAGTCCCAAACAAGATGAACCCAAAGAGACCCCCAGCAGGACACATCATAATTAAAGTTGCAAAGGTAAAAGACAAAGAGAGAATCTTTAAAGTAGCAAGAGAAAGAGAGTTAGTTACTGACAATGGAACTCCCATTAGACTGAAAACTGATTTCTCAACAGAAACATTTTAGGCCAAAAGGGTTTGGCATGACATATTCAAAGTGATGAAAAGCAAGGGCCTACAATCAAGACTACTTTACCTAGCAAGGCTATCACTATGAAGGAGAAATAAAGGTCTTCCCAGACAAAAAAAAAGTTAAAGGAGTTTGTTACAACCAAACCAGTATTACAAAAAATGTTAAATGGTCTTCTTGAAGAGGAAGAAGAAGGAGGAGGAAGAGGAGTAGGAGAAGGAAGAGAAGGAGAAAAAGAGGAAGGAGAAAGAAGGACATAGATATAAAAAATAAAAAGGTGATAATCACATACCTATCAATAATCCCTTTAAATGTAAATGGCTTAAACGCACTGGTCAAATGGCATAGGGTGACTGAATGGATAAGAAATCAAGACCCATAAGATCAGGGCAAAACTGGTGTACACCCAAATGTCTGTCATGAGGCCAATGTACACAACTCGTGGCAAATTCATAAAATGGAACAATATTCAGCAATATAAAAAGGAGCACACTGAACACATGCCATGAGATAATTTTTAAAATAATTATACAGAGTATGAGAAGCCAAACAAACAAACAAAAAAGAGTATATAGTGCATGATCCCAGTTGTATAAAATTCTGGAAAATAAAAACTAATTTAGAGTGACAGAAAGCAAATCAGTGGTTTCCTGCAAATAAGTGTAGAGAGAAAGATATACTACAAGAACGATGAAGAAACTTTGTGGGATAATGAAAATCTTGTAATCTTAATTGTGACATGGTTATAGGGTATATACATATATCAAAACATGTCTGATTTTACACATTAATTATTTAACCAGTTTATTGTACATCTATTATACCTCAATAAAGTTGCAAACAATCTTTTAAAGAAAAGAGGAAAAGAAGGTTTTACATTTTATAACAGGGAGCTTGACAGAATCCTCAGTGAAAAAAGCACGTGAGGAATTGGTGGGAAAAAAAATTCAAGAAAAAGCCATGGTGTATTAGGCACAGGCCTTGGAATCAACAGCATTCCATCAACCATCTTTTAGGTCTTAGGTTGATTCGGATTGGCTTTCTGGAAGGCATAACCTCAGAAGAGGCTTAAGTAGTAGGCTTCAGAGTACAACATGACCCATGATGCTTGAAGAGAGTATAAGAGGAAGACTATGAAATCATAGGCTTAAAAGTATCACCTTGTCACATGCGTTGCCTCCAAGCAGTGTTTACGTCAGAAATATTTGGGAAAGACAGCTCTTCACAGTCCCTTTCTCTAACTCTGTTCATAATATTAGAAAATGTCTTACCACCCATCCAGAAGCCTTGGATTCATCCTTGTCTCTTCTCTTCCCTCACCCCATTCCAAATAGCCATGAAAGAGACCCTTCCGAATCTTCCCTTAAGAGGCAGTCTGCTAATAAAAAATACAGGTAGCTGACAGCCTCCACTGTCTTTTAGTCAGTCATAAAACTTGAGCTGAGTCCCAATCAAGGAAACAGCCTCACCATTTCTGCCCAATTGGAATTTCCAGAAAATCCTGGGATCAGAGCTGTCTGATAGGTTGGTCGAAATGTGCTCAGAGCTTCACAAAAATCTGAGGCTCTTTTTATCCAATCATCCCTCATTCCTTCTCTCCTTTCACAGATATCAGATCTTCATCATGGTCTGAAGGTGTTCCCTACCCACTCTGCTACATCTCCTATCTTTTATGGGCATTACCCTCAATACTTCTCTTGCACTTCCCATTCTGTCTTGATATCTGCTTCCTGAAAGCCCTGCACTGACATGCACCTCCAACCTTCCTTCCATCATCTAAGTCCCCAGGTTCTGTGGAGTCTACCCTCACTCTCTCTTGAGGTTGTTTCTTTTTCTGCAATCTTACTGCCATTGTCCTAAGTCAGGTTGCCCTAGTTCCATTGCTCAAGAACTTGCCCTAAAAATGGTCAGACATAGGACCTGAATGCCAGTGCAAGTGTCACTGCAGGAACAGAATGGTTGCTTGTGTGGCCTGAATGTCTGAAAAGGCTATACTTCCCGGAAGAACAGAATGTGGTGTCAAATGGGGCTATAAAGTCTGACTGCTAAGCTCTGCTCTAATAATTAACTGGCATCGAATGTTCCATGCTCAAGTACTACCTTACTACTTTTCCATCAGAAATAAAAAATGTTTAACTACAGTCTACTCTTCTTTGCAAAGAATTAGGTAAGTTGGTAAAAATCTCATTAGCAAAGTGCTGTGAATTTCTTAGAAGTGCCAATAATCTGTCTATGGATGAAAATGCTGACCTGCCACTATTTCCATATGTGCCTTTCATTTTGATTCCATATAAGGACTGGCGGCCTCTGTTCTTGTTTAAAGCCATCTAACCTTGGTTCTTAATACTCCCTCTCATCCTACGTATGTTTCAGCCAAATGAAACAACTCACCTACGCCAAGCACAGTTGGTGCTTTCTCACTTCAGTAATTTCACTCAGTTTCTTCTTTCTGTCTGAAATCTCCTTTCCTCTCTCTCCCAAAGCATCTTGTCTAACTTCTACCCATTACTTAAAACCTATCTGAAAGGTGATATACCCTAAGAATCCTTAGAGGTACTCTTCCTTTGGCTTCAATTTCACGGTAATTTTTCTTTGTATATTTCTCATGGCACTTAACTGATTTACACCTTGTTTTGTGTTTATTAGATACATGTCTTACACGCCCCCCTAGGCTATACTCCTTTCCAATCTCTGTGGTCCTTACCCTCTCCCAACACCTGCCACGCAATGGCTACTCAATCTCTCACTTCTGCATTGTTGTCAGAGGCAGTGATCTGTGCTCTGTGCATTCTCATTGGGTACCTCTTTGACAGACAAGCTCACAGCCTGGTGGAGGGAGGCAGCTTTTCCAGGAAATCAAGTATTTTCCTAAGCAAAGCCTGTTGTGCAAGAGTCTGTGAGTCTTGCATTGTTCCCACAGTTCTCTGGCCAAACTGGTAAAGGAATAAATAAGTGGAAAGTCTCCAAGGGTTTGCATGAGGATATGGTTGACCAAAAGAGACTGCCTTACCCCTCAAGGTCTAAGCAAAGGGTTTCAGGAGTTATTGCAGGTAGGTGGAACATCAACAGTAGTAAATTTCATCCCATCCCTAAGATCTGCTTTACTCTATGTTCTCTCATTCTATTCTCCAGTCACCATCAGGCCTGATCACCACTCGCTCTGTAAAGTCACAGTCTAAATGCAGACGAAGTTCCAATGCATCTCTCTAGGAGCCTTTCAGCAGTCCCAGTCTTGCTGAGGGTTCTCTCTGGTTGTGTATTACAAAACCAGCTTCCATGAACATGTCCTCAGGCCAATGAACATTACAACAGGAAACACATATCAAGGCCTACTGTTTGCCAGGAACAGGGCTGGGCAGACAGACCTACAGAAGACTCAGCTCCTGCACTCGGTAAGCCAAATCCGCATTTAGGATTCAATCTCTCTCTTTCTTTCCCTCCCTCCCTTCTTTTCTTTTTTACTGATTCAAATGCTTATGACCTCCTTAAACCTTTCTGTTCTGTCAATTCTCATTTTAAATTTCAGTTTCAGGGTAGTTTTTAACAAGGCAAAATTAACTTCCTTGATTCAGATGATCAGCTCTGCCCACCATATCTGTCCAGGGCAGTGGGGCTCCAACCCATCCCTGAGAGAAACAGTTTTACAAAAGCTCTGGGGTAGATCAGTCATAATCTAATACAGCCATCCCAATGTATGTGTTAAGACATTCACATAAAGGGGAAATTCGTTCTCTCATATCTTGGTCTGCCATGCAGTGTAGAAATTCTTTGAGTTTTTCCCAGGTAATAAAGACAGCCAAGAACAAAAAGTTCTGTAAGGCAGCTCACAGAGACCTCAGGCAGATCATGATCTCTACTGGCAATTTTCTCAGGTATGGATAATTAACTTGAGCTGAAAAGGCAAAAGTGTTTCTCCCAGCAGAGCAGGAATGAACATGGTGTTTGTCTTAATTTGCAAAAGGTTTCTAACAGTAGCATTTTTAATCGACAGACCAAATATCCAACAGCTGCTACCAGCCCAGTTCCCGAGGCTGGAATGCAGCTGGACTATTAATTTCTTGAAAATCTAGCAAAACAAAGTTGGGTGCAAAACAAAGAGGAGAACAAAACAAAGCGGAGAAAAGGTCTCCTCTTCGAATAGCTTCTTAGCCCCTTCCCAAGGTCTCAGCCAAGATAAAAGAAACATAAAAGCGTCACCTTGGATCCTGTCTCGCCATCACTGAGAGCCTGAGAAGCCCACAGCTGCTCACCAGCACAGCGCCCAAACTTCACCTCGTCACCAGCTCGAATGCCCTTGGATTTTCCGTTCTTCTGATGCGTCATTATCCAGACACACATTCATTGCTGAGCTACTTCTAACTTTTGAAGAGTTGTCCCTGAAACACGCTTGACAACTAGCAGGTGTTGGCTACGTGGAATGAGCCCTGGCACCAGTCAGGGGACCCACATGATGGACTTTTAACTCAGTTTGTCCTTGAGAGACTTATCAAAACTCTGTATTTTCCTGAAATGCAGGGTCATAGCACCCATCCTGCCTACCGGGTGTCTGTAAACCTCAAATGAGGTAATGCATGTGAATAAATTTGATAAAAGGGGAAAAAATCACTGTACAAATGTAAAGAAATAATAGAGTTGATGGTTAATTTGCTTAACTTTTATTGCCTATGTATATGACATGGACAAAAATACTTAGAGATGTGATCTTTGTTAAATAGCAAAAGAAAAAAATAATAATGTTAAGGTTCAGAATTAACAAACCTGTAGGCTGGACCGTATTTGAACCTCAGCTCACCATCACATACATGGGAGACCATAAATTGTTCGTAGAATAAAGCTGTGTGCACAAGTGATGGGATGCAGTCTGGAAATGAGCTCAGGCTCTGTCTCTGCCTTAGCCTGTGAACCGTGTCTCAGGGTGAGGGGGTGCCTATGCCCTAGAAGGAGTTGCTAAGGTGGCATTACTGTTGAGGACTTTCTACCAGGACATGGAAATCAGTAGACCCAGATGTGCTTAAAAAGTTTAGTTGAGTGTCATTCTACTTAAAAGCTGTTAAAGACAAAAACCCCTTCATAACCCAGAAAACCTCTCCACAAAGGCAATAGAGAAAGAAAACACTTTTATCACTGAATTAGCATTCCACCGTGTGCTGTGCATCACAGACAATCTGCTATGTGCAAAGCGGAAATGACTTTCATCCCCTTCTACAGCCAAGCAGATACAACTCATTACACACATGTTCTCGAGAAAAGCAATCACTGTTCTCAAGTAAGAGGACTTGAGAGCACCTTTTGTCACACAGTTTTTTCTAACTTTACTATGGGAATTGGTTGGCTAATTGGCTTTATCTGGAAGGGAAACAAATTTCTCATATTTTTATGACAAGAGGTAGTTGTGTAAATTGAACCATGGCACCCAATGAAATTAGGCTCTTTCCCTCCTAACTTGGGAATGTAGTGCTGTCTCCTTTGAGGTCTGCATATCGAAAGGATGGTTCCCAGGTTATTGAGAAAGATATTTCTGGGTCATAATACTGACGGAAGTTCTGTCTGGACCTCCAAGGATACATGTTGAAGATATAAAAAAGTACTTAGAAGTTTTCTAAGGTAAATTCTTTAAAAAACAAAAAGGGAGAGGGAAAGGGAGGAAAATATTTTCCTTTCTTTTCAACAGGGAGAATTCAGGCTCTTATTTTAAATTTGTATTTGCCCTTGCAAAAGCTTATAGCTTTTTAAGCGGAAAAATTACAGTTCAGAGAACAGATGGAAGGTATGACCACATCTTACTCCCAACAGTTGCCTCTGGGTGGTAGATACCAGCCCCTCCCTTCATGGTTGGCTTTTGAGCCCAAGAGCAGCCCTGCCTTCCTGCCTTTCATATGGCCGGTCCTCAGAGCTTCTCTGACCTTATGGCCTTCCAGTAACCAAAGGGGGGGTACTGACTCCCACTTATCGGTCAACTGCTACTGGCATGTCTGCGGTTCCTCTGGGTATTTCTGCTCCAGATGTTACTCTCTCCAGTTTCTTGACCATTGTATGTCTGTGGGGCCGGCCTCCCCGCTGACCGCCTTTGAACGTCTGGCCCCTCTGCTTCACATAAGGCGCTCCTGCTGTCTCCTGTAGACCAGGGGCTGGAGGCGTGCTGCACTGCTGGTTACCTGCTGTGGCTCTGCATCCGCCACGCCCTGATGCCACCCAGGCTTTTCACGAGGTGGCCACAAGTTTCACCTTGGAGGTAAATGATGCCCTTGGAAACTGCTCTTCCCACCTCCAATCGGAGCTCTGCCATTGCCTCCCTGCTTCTGCATCCAAAGGTCTTTTCTTCAAATAGAGATACTCTGTCTCCTTCCTGTGCATTAACCTCCAGGAACAGAGTTCTTGATATTTTCACATGCAGCTTTCTCTTGCCTGATGCATAGGCCCCCGAAGGAAACTAGTTGGGACAGTTTAATGTGGTACTTCTAGGGTGATGGAGTCCCTGTTTGCCAGCTAGGGTGATGAGAGTCCCTGTTTACCTGGGACGGTCCAAATTTTAACACCGAAATTCCCCCAACTCAGTGTAGTTTCAATCAGAACAGTTAGTTTCACTATTACAGCATCTCAAACTTTAATCTTCCTGTGAATCCACTGGGGATCTTGATGACATTCAGATCCTGATACCACAGGTCTGGGGTACAGCCTCATGATTTTATCTTTCATATCTCTAGCTCCTTCCCTTTTGGGCCCGCTACTGAGTGTGAGCCTTCACGGTAGATTCCATTTGGCAGGGATTTTTCTGGACTCCATGTACCCACGTCCCCATTGCAATCATGCTTTTGCCAGAGGCTCCTCTGATCCCCTAGGTAGATCATTGGCAGTTCAACAGGACACAATGTGGATTTTCTATCTAATATCCATCCCTTACATTTTTCCTCCTACAGGAGCTGAGAGGTGAGTAAAATGGATCCATGAGGTTTTAGAGGCCATGTTTTCCAGCTCTTATGTCTGTTTAAGTTACTTAAGAGCAGAGGCTATTTATTGCTCATTCCTGATCCTCACAACGCAAAGCATGACTCCTTGCAGAGGGGCAGCCTTTCCGTAAGTGTTTCTTGGTTCCTTCTCTAGGCCTACCTCTCGTTCTCCAGGACCTAATTCTTATCTGAATTCTCCTAGAGAATGGAAAAATGAGAGTAGCAAAGGTATCTTGAAGTTGTAGAGAGACAGAATTTAGAACTGGGATTAAGAATGGCTTTGTATGCCCTAGGCTACATTTTTTATCACGGAGCACTATTGTTTATCTTAAACAGCAGATACCTTTTAGGTACACAGCATTGTACTATGAACTCACTTATGAAGTTAATCAAAGAAAATAGCTTGCAGGGTAAACACATGTCAGTGGATACCCCAAAAGTAGTGTCAATCTAGGACAGAACATCAATTTAAAAAGATACGTAAGGTAGACAATTTCTGTCTAACAAATGGCAAACACTGTTAACACTGTGTTATAATAAACACAATTTATTTAATACCCTGTTTTCAGAGAGGGGAATGAAAGGGAAAAAGGGTTTTAAGGAAAAGGTTGAGCAGCAAGATGGTAAAATAGGTGGTAAAACCCATCTAAAAATATAAAAATCGTATATTTTGTCAATGCATGGATATGCTATTGAGAAAGTCAAGAAGCCAGACATGAAAGAAGTGCGGGTCCTTGGGAGTAGTTTGGCCTTGCATAAGCTGTGATCCCAGGTGGTTTAGTTTCTAGTTTTCAACTGGAGAAAGTCTGAGCCTGGGCAGAGTGGGTGGGATTAGAGACCACCACGTAAACCTGGATTCCCCCAAGGAGAAACCACCACGATGTACAGAGGGAAAAAATGTACAATGTAATTGACTTGACTTTGGGTAGAAAAGGAAAGAAAAAAAAGAAAGAAAGAAAAATAAAACTTTCTTCTGAGAACTGACTCATACAGTGTTTGAAGATTTGAAGCCAGAATTTATCCTATCTGTGTGGCACCAAAAAAACCCCAAGCTAAAAATTTAGTTTAAAGTGGTCCTGGGGTTGCAGGGTCTCTAGGCTGGATGGAGCATAAGCATAGCTCTCTCCGGGGAAAAACACTTCGAACCCAAGCTCAAAGCATTTCTTCACAGAACATTCAAGGACATGAATTTGTATGCAAAAACTATTATACACACAAATTACCTTACCCATCGGTATAGCTTTATTGGAATTATGAGAAATGGAATATAAAATAAATGTAATTAAAATGCCTAAAGTACTAAAAGGGGGCATTAAATTAAGTTAAATAAATATTATAAAATTTGACCTGGTAGAATCGAAGGAAAACCTAATTAAAAATATATAAACTTAGTTAAATATATATAAACCTGTAAACCTAATTAAAATATATAAATTGGCAATAGAAAATTAATGGATGGGTTGAATAGTATGAGTCACAACAGAAGAGTTATTGAATTCTAAGATAAATTTGAGGAAATTATATAGAAAACAGAACAGAGAGGCAAAAAGATGGACAAGTTAAAAAATTTAGGCACAGACGATAGCGTATAAATCTCTAATGTACTCATCATAATTTCAGAAGAAGAGCACAGAAGAAAGAAAATACCTCCGAAGGTAATTAATGTCTGAGGTTTTCTGGATTTGATGACAGACATCAACACTCAGATTCAGAGTACCCAGTGAATCCCAAGCAGAGAATGAAAAAAAAAAATGTATTTAGACACACTGTGTAGGAACTGCAGAACTCTGAACGCAAGAAGTCCCAAAAACAGTTGAGAAAAAAAGATTATCTACAAAAGTGATAATTTAGCTCTCAACTGCAATTATCAAAGCCAGAAGACACCTTTAAAGTGTTAAGAGAAAATAACTGTCAAAATAGTATTGTAGAGGTAGTGAAATCACCTATCAAGAACAGCAGAAAAATAAGGACATTTTCAGAAAAACAAAAACTGAGTTTACTTCCAACAAACATTTGCTAAAGAAACGTCTGGGTGATGTTCTTAGGAAAAAGAAAAGAATCCCAGAAAGAAGGTCCAAGAAATGGAAGGAACACCAAACAGACAACAGTGTGGACTTGTGGCTAAAACTAAACAGATATTGATTGTAAAAGATATTAACAATATAGTTTAGTTTGTAATTTAAAAAAATCAAGGTAAAACTCATATCTGGTACAACAGTGGCATGTGAGGCAAAGAGAGTGATTACCTCAAGGCATTTTAATTCCTCTTGTTGTTGAGAAGGTAGATAAATCTGCCATTTATTTTGGACTTTAAGTTAAATGGACAGATTAAAATTTTAAGGGTAGCCAGAAAAATGAGATGTAAAACTTCTAAACAGGTGGAAGAAAATAAGTTAAATGGAGTGTGTGTGGGAGGCAGAGTTGATCCAAAAGATAGAAAGAAAAGGGTATTAAAAAAAACATTCAAAAAGCAGAAAAATGGAAAGTGTGAATTAAGATGAAAAAACGAATTCAAACATTTCATTTATCTCAATCAATGTGGGTAAACTAAACTTTAATTAGAAGACATGGATTTTCAGTAGGGATTTAAAAGAAACAAACTCAGCTGTTATGGTATATAAGAAGCTACAACTAAACCATAAGGGCATGGAGACATTAAAATAAATATGTGGACAACAAAAGTCTATGGGAAAGTCAAATAGCATAGGCTTTCTGTTAAATGTATTACTAAAGTAAAGAGATTGATAAAATATTATTAAAGCTTGAATTCTCTAAGAAGATAATTCTAAATTTGCAAGCATCTGAAAACATATACCCAGAATCTGGAAGTGGGAGAATACACATCATTTTTGGACTCACATAAAGTCTTTGCAGAAAATCCACCTCATGTTAGACCATAGAAGACCCCATAAGTTTTAAGGAGTTTTAGGCTGTATTCTCTGATCATAGCACAAGTATGTTAGAGGTCAATGAAGAAAAGAAAAAGATGAAAATCCATCATTGGAAGCAGAAATTCTTTTAATGACAAGTTTATCACAAGTCTTTTATTTAGCCTTGGCTGACTGACAGTTTTGATAAATTCATACTTTTTCATTTTCTAGAACACTGTTTCCTTTTTTGTTTACTATACAAAATACTTGGTTGACACTTGAATGGCTTGGGAATTAGTCCTCTAGTGTCATGTAGCACAAACGTGTGTGCACCTGTCCATGCTCATGCTTTGGTTGGTTGACCTAACGTAATGTCAAAAAAAAAACGATTTTCAAAAATTCAATTTTTCATGTTAGCCCAGCCATTAAAGATTCCATCAGTAATTAAAATTCATTTTAAGAAAAGAACCCCTTCATGTAATTATTTTTTAAAGATCAGTGGTGTGAATATTGATTATTGTTGTACTATGGTTTTATATATATATATTTTTAAAGATTTTATTTATTTTATTTTTAGACAGAGGGGAAAGGAGGGAGAAAGAGAGGGAGAGAAACATCAATGTATGATTGCCTCTCACGTGCCCCCTACTGGGGATCTGGCCCACAACCCAGGCATGGGCCCTGACTGGGAATTGAACCAGTGACTCTGTGGTTCACAGGCTGGTGCTCAATCCACTGAGCCACACCAGCCAGGGCAGTACTATACTTTTTTTAAAAACTGTAAGTATCAATTTTCATGACAAAGTTCTTTTTCACTTCAGCTTGAGGTACCCTAAGATGTTTCAAATGATTCCAGGATCATAAATTTCACTTAATTTTAAATAATTTTAATAGAAATAATAATGTGTAGAATTAGTTTGCAAAAGACAGAATCCATGAAGCTAGTATAAAACAAATATATTCATTATAAACTCCATAAAAGTGGATACCCCGTCATTTTTTTCTCACCACTTTACCTTCAGTGGTTAACGTAATGTCCAGCACATAGGATATATTCAATATTTTTTAATGGAAAAAATTTAATGTAAATGCAGGCTGATAATTAAGCAGTCAAAAGGCCAGAAATAAAAGAATAGCATTTAATATGAAGGGAAAAGCACTCATAATCATAAATTATTTTATTTCATTCAGACAATTCCTATTCAGTGGCTACACTGTGCCAGGAAATGTTCTAGGTGTTGTATGGTGACAGGCATCGTTCCTTGACTACTGTGGAACTTAGAGCCCATTTTGAAGGGTACAACTTGTTAGAAATATGTAGGGTGATCACAAGTATCAAATTTTGAGCTTCTGAACAGTGTGGCAAGGAAATGGGAGAACTCAATTCATCACCTGGTATATGCATTTTACAATGATGTTTTGATGTTACCCAAAATTTGACCACTTTATAATAATTTTTTAGTGCTCACAGTTGACTCAATACTTTAATATCCATGATCTCATTTTAAGAAGAAAGACTGAATATTATCACTAATTTACAAATGAGGAAAGTGAAGTCCACAGCAGGTAAATCACAGAATCAGAACCCAGATTTCCTGAGTCCAAACTATTGGAGATGAAGGTGATATTCCTTTTTTTTAAATTAGGTTTTGGTGTTTGTTTTGCTTTGGCAATTATTTAAATAAAAAGAAATCATAGTCTCCTATCGCACTTTTCAAAGTATCAAGCTATTTGGTATTAGCAAATCTGGGTGGCTGTCAGAATTTTTCAATTTCCTCTAAGGATTAGTTATTAGCTGCAGAGACACAATCAGAAAGTCCTTGGTAATATGACCAGGAGTCCCTGGAAGCAAGGCTGGTTGGACATTGCATTAGTCCATCGAGAACTTTTTGAAGAGACACAAGTTGGTGATGCGTCTCTGCATTCCCAGTGATCCCCACTTAACAGGGCTGGCTGACCGAAGGTGGTCAGCATCAAGCATGACGTCCTCCATGCCACTGGTACAGCCGTTGCCAGGGCCCAGGCCCTTGTGACACTGCAGCTCAAATTACCTTCCTAAAATGGTCTGCCTATCATTCCTCTGCTCGGAAGCCTTAGGTGGATCTCTCTTGCCTACTAAATACTGATCAAGTCCCTCAGCCCGCCCTTCGAAGTTTTCTGTTAGTCCTTTTGAAGTTTATTGTCTTCTCATTTCTTCTTGCATCATGCGACACCTCCTCTCCATTGCATTACAAACAGCTTGGGCTCCACCACACTGACTTACTTAATTGCTTTGGATAACTTCATGCCTTTGCTCAACCTGTTTCTTCTGTCTAGAATACCTTCTCCTGCCATTTTATTGATATATACATAGAATTCTAACACACCCTTAATAATTTCTGATTTCTCTTTGGATTCTTGTCTTAGAACATATCTCCTTTCCTGCCTGCTC
The DNA here is from genome assembly GCA_004026545.1 of Mormoops blainvillei. Classification (NCBI taxonomy): domain Eukaryota; kingdom Metazoa; phylum Chordata; class Mammalia; order Chiroptera; family Mormoopidae; genus Mormoops; species Mormoops blainvillei. Next base: position 14,754 of record PVJD01000221.1, on the reverse strand, counting down.
CCACCATAAGCCCTTAATGTGCATTGCTTCCAGGGTCCTTATCCCTTTCTGCTTTGAATCAGACCTACAGGGCCACATGTTAAGAGCTTAGGAGTGGCTTGCATGCCGCACTAATGTTTCATTTGTACTGACCCTGGCTCAGTTTCTGTCACATAGTAGGTATTTTATAAATGTTTCCTGAGCTCCCAGAATTAATTATACCATATAAGGTAACCAGAAACACCGAAACCCACCTCTGTAGAGTCAATTTGACCCTGACAAAGGCCCCCTCCCCTTGGAAAAATGAATGCAATGAATGACACATAGAAGTAGCAAAAGTGTCACAATCACGAAATAAGCGACAAATATAACATGCTACCTGACATCTATTTTTAAAAATGAAGACAGAAGTTCCAGGCAGGTATTGGAAATTAAAACTGTTAAGTATTGCCAGAAAGTTACTAATGAAAGTTGCCTAGTGATCCCAGAAATTGACACAGCCAGGGAGAAAAAGTTGTCTCACTTTTATCCTTGTTTTCTCCCATATTGCAAAGTTAATTTGTATCTTGCTCTTCTAGACTTTTAGCTTGCTGGCTTTCAGTCTCCCAAATTAAAAAAAAAAAAAGAAAGAAAGTATTGAATTGCTCCTGACATCTCTGCTGCCTTGATCTGTAATTCACACATAATTTAAGCTGATTGACTATTTTGCCACATTAGAGTGGAAAATATCTGAATCCCCAAAACAGTGAAAGAAAATGACAGGTTCAAATGCCACTTGGCATCACCTTCTGTGATTTCCGCCAGGTAATTAAGGCCGCCTAGGAGGCTAAAATGGAAATTTGCCTTTAGCTACAGGATTCACTCATGAGCACTCAAGGTCCAGGAAGAGATGACTCTGTCATTAGCCGATGCAAAGTCTTCCTTCCTTGGAAGCAAGATAAAATAAATATGTTCCTTAGATTATTTGCTTTCCTCTTTTTAAGAGATGTTTTGAATTGATTGTCTTTTTAACTAAAGAAAATGGGGTTTGGAAAGTGCTTTCTTAGAAGTAGAATTTACCTAACTATGAAATGTATCAAAATACACTGGGAATACCCTCAAGGCATGGGAGAAACAAGTAATGAAGCAGCCAAATCACCTTAGGTTATAGCTCCTCTCGGTTCCCCTCCTCATTCCAGCCCTCTGCCTCCTCTAAGCCAGGGTCACCTTCCACCCATGTGGTACAAAACGTGCTTTCCCTTTGCTTCCTTCCTGAGAGTGTGAAGATGAGGTACCTTCCACAGCCATAGCTGCAGCAGGCTGAATATGGAATTGACAGAGCTAAAGAGAAAAATCTACCTGGAGTCAGGATGTGGCAAAGTGAAAGATGAGGGCAGAGAGGCAGAGGAGCCTCCAGAATCACCTGGAGGCAGAGAAACCAAGGATCTGGAGAAAACTGCACCCTGGGTGTAGGTGGACGAGTGTTCTCTGTTGTAGTGCAGGGGCATTTCAACAGGCCTCACCAAGCCAGGGTATTCTACAGGACCAATTTCTTTTGGTTTTCTTCCCATGCTCATCAATAACAATTCTGATCTTATATCTGAGTTACCTTGACACTGAGAATGGGGATAAAGGACATGAGTATTCTATGAGGATTCTGGTTCCTGGAAAGGGATGGCTCTAATAAAAAAAAAAAAAAAAGTACCAACTTGCTTTATTCAGTGAATTTGCTGAATACTTACCAAGTGCCATGTACTGGCTAAGCTCTGGGGGTGCAACAGGAAAATAAGAAAAATTATCCTGTGTGAAATTTACATTCTAGAAGAGGAAGATGGACAACAAACATATGAACAAGCAAACAAATAAGATTAACTTACATAATAATGCCTGGGATAGAGAAAGTTTTATTGGGAGAGTTCACCATGCAGGGTAACTGCAGATGGAGTGGTCAGGAAGGCTTTCTGTGAGGTGGTACTGTTTGAATTGAGACTGAATGACAAGAAGAAGGCAACCATGTGAAGATCCGGAAATTCTTCGACGAGTTTATGGACGGGAACAGAAAGGAGACCCGTGTGCCTGGAACACAGTGAATATAAGAGTGAGCAGCAGGAGGTGGGGGCAAAGAAGTTCAAATGTGATTGCCTTTATAGATGCTAAAAAAATAGAGTTTGGGAACCTGAGAAAACAGGGACCAACCAGGCCTTGGACCAAAGTAGATTAAGATGAATATTTCTCCTAAGAATTTCTTCCACCAGCTAGTCCGAGACAATAACCCCTCATTCATTATTTTTCTTCCCTCCCAAAACCCTTCTGTTCTCAGAACTACCACTGCAATTCTCCTAACACATTACATTAGTTCACATCCTGGACTTTGGCACACAGTGTTCCTTTGCACAGGATGTCTTTCCTCCATTCTCTGCCTGAGAAATTTCAAGACCACCCTTCCAAATTCAGCTACAATTACCTCTTCCCCGTACATATCCCAAACAAAGGTAAGTGTTCATGAAGAAGTGGGTATAAGTTTATTATAACATCTTTCCAATTGTACTGTGTTTGTCTTTCTTCCTAGACCAGGAGCACCAAAGCGGTCAGGACACGTTCTGTCTGCCTTCGCATTCTCCGTGCCCAGCAGAGCACTAGATACATGGTCGGTGCTCAATAAAGGCTTTGTAGGGAGGAAAAAAGGAAGAAAAGGAGGAAGGAAGGAGGAGAGGGAAGAAGGTGACAAAGATTCTCTCCTTGACCAAATTCGGATCAGGTTCCTCTGAACTCTCCTGTCAATTAGGCCCAGGCTTTTGGACTTCTGTGTTCGTCTTTACATTGTCCAATTTCAGCAAGAATCCTGCTAAACTGGTTTAGCTAGAGTTCCCCATCCTTCATATTTAATCTCCCTCCATGTCTAATCAGGTTCCTCACCATCCCCCATCCCCCAGGTGATGTCTGACCACTCTGTTCTGTCTCAGAATCCCCCCCTCCCCTTTACCCAAGATGTTTTCTGTTAGTACTTTTCCATCACTGACCCTCACTCTACACTTTGGCAATAAATTCCCACTTTTTCCTGGTTGTACTCAGAGCTGAGCCCAATATCTCTTCCCTACTGAAGAACCCCATTGTGGTGGTCCCTACAAGTATTGAAATAGCCCCCTGCTAAATAAAATGTGCCTCATTGTCTTTAACAAGTGCAGTGGGTACTTTTTTCTTTAACAGAGGAGGGAGGGAGGGACGGAGGGAGGGAAGGAAGAACGGATTTAAACTTCAAGTTGAAAGAAGGTAAAGGGATTAGACAAAGAACACCCATGGACATGAACAAGTGTGGGGATTGACTGTGGTCAAGGGAGGAGGGCTGGGGGGGGCGGTTAAAGAGAGAAAATTGGGACTGCTGTAATAGTATACACAATAAAAAACAAATAAATAAATTCAAGATGAAGTAAATAGTTTATTTCTGGAATATGTGTAGTAAAAAAATGAAAAACAAATTCCCCAGAGGGATATTTTTATAATAAAAAAAGGTTTTACTCGCCTAGAAAGATATTTTTTTCCCTGCTAAGACCATCAAGGATTTTAAAAGCCCTGCCACACTTTTCAAAGGTATTTGCATATGAGTCACAATTCCTGCCAATCTTTAGTTATATAGATCTGTGTGGCCGTAATTAGGCATATGAAGAGCTGGGGGGGAGAATGCCAGCTGGTGACCTCTGTGGGGGAAACAGAAAGTCTCTGCACCAGGGCAAAACTTGGACTGGCAACAGAGAGGTTGAGAATCTGCGAGCATTTCCAGGAAGCAGTCTTTCTGGGGTGCGTTCTCAGGGATGCGGAAATGGACAATGCAGGAATGAGATGACTAAATAAAGATGAAGCCCATCAGGGATAGAAGGGAGGACGTTCTTAAGCCTAAGTCTTGGCTTTGGTGAGGAGAATGTAGCACAGAAGAAAGAGGATAAGACAGAGGATGCGTAGGCCAGCAGGGCTCCAAGACTAAGCAGACCCAGGGCGACGGCGTTGTCTATCACAGCAGTGCTCAGCCTTGGCAGCACAGTAAAAATTGTCCAGGAGCTTTGAAAACGGCAGTGCCTGGTCTTCAGGTTATTTCAATAAAATTTGTGAAGATGGGGTCATAGTATCAGAATTTTGAACAAGCTGCCCAAGTGATTCTACCAGATACAGGCGATTAAAATTCCTTTATTCTGTACCATTCGTGAAAGCCCTTGCACATGCATTGACTTATTTAATCTGGTTTATCAATAAAGGTAAGACCAAAGCTCAGAGACAGAAAGGAAACTCGCTCTAGGTCATGCAGCTAGTGGCAAGATTTAAACTTATGCCGTCAGGCTTCAGGTTCAACAGGTACTCAGCGCAGCGGGCCAGTCCAAGAGCTGCTCCTGGGCAAAGTCTGGGTAGGGACGAGTTGGTCTTGAGTGATTCTGCTCTCCCTTGTGTATGCCCTTTCTTCTTCATTAACATTTCTGTTTTCTCCACAGCTTTTCCTCTGACACTCCTCTCATTCCAAGGCGCCCATCCCTGCTCACAGTCCTGCTGGGACTACCTGAGCAGTGACTAACCGCTCAGCTGGAATCAGTGTCGTGGGCCGCCTCCCCAGGGAGCAATGTTCTCTCTGAAAGAACATTGGCAAATGAGGTAAAATTCAAACGACTGCATCTTGGTGAAGAGTATATAGGAGTTTCTTATATTGTCTTGAAATTTTACTGCAAGTTTAAAATATCAAAATAAAAAGTTGTAAGAATAAGGAGAAAAGGAGGAGGAGGAGGGGGCAAGAGAGAAGAAAACGCGGGCAGCATTTAGTGTAGATTAAATGGCCTTGGTGATGAACGGACAGCCTGAAGGTCTGGAGGCCCGAGTCTGATCCTGACCCTGTTCTGAGACCTGGGCCAAGCCACCCCCCGTTTCCGATTTTTGTCTTCCTATCAGGAAAATGCAAATGAGAGGGCTGGAGTGTCCCTGTCTTCTTTATTTATTGCTGCGTAACAAAGCACTCCAAATCTTAGTGGCTTAAAACAAAAATTTATTATCATCGTTTACGGTCCTTTGGACTGAGAACGCCCAGTTGAAGGGTTGCCACATTTGATATGTGGCTAGTGTGACTGAAGTACTAAATTTTTGTCTTATTTGATTTCATTACTTAATATTAAAATAGTCAGATGTGGTTAATGGCTCCCAAATTAGAAATCATAGTAGCATAACCTTAGAAAGGGGAAGTGTTCAGGGGAGTCTCTCTCAACTCGTAACTCTAAAGCACCCTCTTATTTTTGAGAAATAGGAAGTTTGGGCAAACAAATTGCTTCATGTTTTCTAAGATCTGCTGACTTTTTCCTCTTCCTTTCATTTTATATGAACTTTCTCATTTCTTTTTCCCCCTTGTCCCTCTCCTGCTCAATTTGGATTCCACGCTCAGCATTCTCTCCTCAGTCTCGGGTTTTTTGCCAAAAGGAATATTTGCTTGGTTAGTTTCAATAGTTTATAGGTCCCAGACCACTCTGGTACTATCTGAGTTTCCCATGAGCTTCTTGTAATCACCTGTGAATCCGTGTCTGCAAAGTCTTCTCCCAGTTTCAACCTCTGTCCTCAAAGGGCCAGTTAAGCTTTTCAGTGAGTGGCTTTTGGTACTTTGGGGGTCCTCTGGCTCTCAAGCCCATTAGAAGTTTCTTTGTATTCCCTTCACATCCTCCCACACAGTTTTTGGTATGACATAGTTCTTGTGTGTGTGTATATGTGTGTGGTAACACACATTCTACTTATATTTTTATATATGTATATTCTACTTATATTTTGGAGTTTGTGTGGCTAACGTGTATGTGATGTCTGTAGAATTTTAGTTTTGCTATATCAGTCACTTTCTTATCACTTTTATGGGGGGATTTAACAAGAATACAAAACTGTACCCCATTATGATTCTTATATGTGATAACATTCTATCTACCTCTCCACTTGAGGGCTATTGGCCTAATGTCACCACCTCGATTTACAAGAGAGAGAAATTAGAGTTTAGTGAGAAAAGTGACTGGTCTCAGCTCACAGAGACAGGTTATATAAAAGCCCAGTCCAAAATTCCTGTTATCAGCCTTTCAGTCCATTATTTTTGTCTTACATCGTGTAAGTGGAGGAAGATTTTGTGGGCAGAATCATATAACGACCTGTCTCTTAATATGGTCCAATAATTGATTCCTTGTTCTGAACACCCCCACCCCTCTTCCTCATTCTCCCCAAACTTTGGTGCTGCCTCCTGTTTGAGAAATACATTCGCTTCTAAGAGTCTCAAGGTGACAGAGTGGAGGTAAGGGAGAGCAGGCAGAGAGCTGACCACCCAGGGCCAGTTTTGGGCTTGGGGATCATGGGGAAAATATTGTTTTAAGGGTTTATGGGAATATTCTGGTCTTTTCCCTTCTAGATCATATAACCCTTGGAAAAATGACTGATTCCCTCTTGTACTTGCAATGGAAATAAATACATGTAAAAGTGCCTAAGATAGTACGTGGCTCGTAGATATAGCCTGATAACCATCACCCCTCCTCCTTTTAATTTCCCCCAGCTTTTCCAGCGTAAAAACAAGACAGGATTTCCGTAGAATTGCTCTATTCCTAAATAAAGATCAGACAAAGGGTGGAGCTTGCCTCATGGCGTAGCTGCTGCGATGTCGAAATGGGCAGAATGGAGATGGCAGAAGCGTGAGGAAACCAATGTTCCTTTTTTCTCAAAGTTTTTCAATTCAAACATTTGAGTCAGGGCCTCCAGTAGGATCTATCCTGACTGCATAAGTGATGAAGACCTAGTGGCCTCCAGGCTTAGTTACCTTGATAACAGTCCTCTTACTAGTCTCAGTGCCTTCAAGCACCCCTGGATAATAGGGGCCAGTGTTGCCAGGGTCCCTGAAATATAACTGAACTCTTGAAAAACAACATTCTCGAAAAAAGAAGCACAAATCAGAGGAAAATTGTGATTCTATAGAAGAGGATGTAACATGACACTAGTGCAGAAAACCCTGTCCATATCAAATTTTTTTCTCGCTGAAGTGCAATCTCAATTATTCCTGCCATGTACACAACAAATTGGTGCTTGGCTGTTGCAGGCAGAGCCTCCAGTTGCAAATATGCATCCGCTTGTGGTGTCCACCATCACTATGACAAGTTTCTTTATTGTTTTCCGAATGAATGTTATAATTAACTGCCACATAAAATCAGACACAGACACTGACGTCATTTTCAGACCCTCTAACCCAAGCCGTGCAAGATTTCTTGGTGGCAGGAAGCACCAATGAACGCCTTGGCCAAGTGGGTATCGGCAGATCAGGGAACACAGGATGAGAGTCTTAGTGAGAAGCGCCTTCTTATTAAGGCAGCCTAGCTCTAATTGGAGGCTGCCTCACTTCCACACACAGGAGAGAAGTCAGGTTCTACAGGAAAAAAAAAATGCCCAACATTGATTGTGAAGTGGTTGACTTAGAAAAATATAATTGGTTTCTTTCTTCAGGCTCGAAGAGCCATTGAAAGTCTGGTACTGCATGTTTATATAGGTTGGTTTTGGCATAAGAATGTATGTGTTGGTTTTACTTGATCTGAAGCCCACTCTGGAAAAGGAGAATTAGGGTTGAGAAAGTAGCTTCGTGCACTGCCTACATTGTGCCAGGCATTCTGTTAAACACCATTGGCAAGTGCACCACCCATCAAAACCTGACCTATAATTTAAGACAAGGCAAATGTACTCTGCAATAGAGGTATATAGGTATATATTATATATTGCCACTTAAAAGATAATAAAACTGTGTCTCAATGAAGATCAGGAGTGCTCCCTGGCCTTCAAAATACTCCATAGATCCCCTGTCCAATGCCAAAAAAGAGCAGGGAGAAATAGAAATAATTGGGGTTTCCCTAATTCATAGAATTTCCACAAAGCTACTACCCAACTTCTGGCCATTCGGTGTCCACACTGCTCTGGTGATAGTGAGATAGAGTACATGAACCCCCGAGGGCAGGGGCCAGAGACAGGTTACCCTACTGCAGTGATAGGATCATTGACCACCCCTAGATCCATAGCAGTGGATGGGATGGGGAGGTCAAATGGCCCTGCTCCTCATCTTGCAGAGAAGAAAACATCCCTGTTGTTTGTGTTGCCAGAGTCACTTGCCTACTTCACAGAACAAGTTATCAGCAGAGGGAGAAAGTGGACCTCAAAAGCCAGAATGCTTTTCTCTCCATCACATGGTTTCTTGGAGGTGTTTCTATCAGAATTTCCCACATAAACTCTATCCAAAGGAATTTTTGACTGGATTCCCTTATAGTGGAATTTCAGATAATGTTTTGGGTGAGGAATATTTATTCAGATACACTTTCACTGCCCCTTTCCAACATCACCCGATAGACAGCCACTTAATCAATGTACACATACTAATCTGTCTAACTTGATTATGAAGACATAAGTGTTCTCCACTCCAATCAGGAGACAAAGTCAAAATCATCATCTATTTCATCCTCTTTCCGGTTCGATGCTGTGATATTATATCACTTTTCTGATCAACTCTGAGGCTCATCAAATGCTTGCCCATAAAGATTTGATCATATAAAAATTGTAATTTGCCTCTTCTCAGAGTTATATTTCATTTCATTTTTATAGACTTCAGGGATATGCACTGGAAATAAATGTTCTTCTGTTTCTATAGTGTTAGGTTCCTTAGCTCCTTTACTTTTCTTTTTCTTTTTTACTGATAAAATGTAGCACAGGCATTGTTATTTTTAAAAATATATGTATACCTGATAAGGGGCAGACTGGACAGAAAATAACAAAGCTGCATATTATTCTTCCTCTGTTCTTGGACTTTGTACTTTCTTCAACTGGAAAGAGAAGCTGGACTTGAATACAATTCCTGACATTAATTTGACCCCAAGAAAACTACTTAAAGATTCTGAGCCTTAGTTTCTTTAGTTAGTTGAGGATAATAAAACATACGTATAGGAGAAAGGGTGATAGGATTAAATTAGCTCACTTTACAAAAGGAAATTGGAATATGTCAAATATATAGTAAATGAAAAATGGCTGCCTAATATAGTTAAATGTGCTGAGTGATTAATATATGTCAGGCACTGTGATAGGTATGCTGGGTTAGTAAAATTAATGACATTAAATTAATAATTGATATTAATAGCTACCATTCATTTAATAAATCTCTTTGGGCATCCCACAATGTATCAGGTAGTGTACGAGGCAATACATAGAACCTACCCTCTAGTTGCTCACAGTCTCATTTGAGGAAGCAGAAGTAAGCAGGCAATGATAGCTGAGTGTGGTTAGTACTACCACAGGCTTAGAAACGGGAAGGAGTACCTTATCCCAGCCTGAGATACCAGGGAGGGCTTCCCCAGGGAGGCAATGACAAATGATGTGGTTGAAGGGGGATAGCACTTGAGGAAAATCGAACAATTTCCACAAAGTCCTGAAAACAGGAGAGAACATGAAATATTTAAGGATTGTTAGTTGTTTAATGAGTGAAATAAGCAAATATGAGAGATAATGTTGCAGCAAAAGGAAAAGGCTGGATAGTAAAAGATCCTAAGAAGCTAGAGAGGCTCAGGTTTTAAAGAGCGTGAGGAGACCTTAGCTGGGGGAGTAGCACTTCAGATCTGAGCCTCTAGGAGGTCACTGTGGCTTCAGTGTGGGCAATGGATTGAGTGAACACAGGGGGACCAGGAGGCACTGTTGAGGTCCAGGTGAGGAATGGCAGGGGCTTAGGCTAGGGTGGCTGTCAATAGGAAGGAGGAAAGTTGGTAGACTTGAGAGAAAGGATGTGACTAATGGAACAGAAAAGCCAAGCTGACCCTGAAGTGGCTGGATGAACACTGGCAACTAAAGAGAGATAACAACTGAATGTAATGTGGGATTCTAGATTGAATCCTGACTTGGGAGAAAAAGAAAATTGTTATGGAGCAAAGTGTTGAGACATCAGTAAAATTTGAATATGAATGGTATATTAGGTATTTATATTACATCAATGTTCAATTTTCTAAAGTTGCTAATTATAAGCTTTTACTTTTTGAAAAAACATACTGATATATTTAGGCATGGATGGATGGAGAGAGAGAAAACTAGCAAATGTGACAAAATGTTAATAGTGGGTGAATGGGTAAATTTGGTTGAAGTTTATGTGAGAGTCCATTAGGAAAATTCCTGCCCTTTTTTGCAGACCTAAAATTTCTTTGAATTATGATTTTTTAATTAAAAAACGATCCTTCCTAACCAGATCTATAGATTCAATTCAAACCCAATGAAAATTCAGCAAGTTATTTTGTGGATATAAGAAAATGGATTCTAAAGTTGAAGTGGAGAGACAAAGGACCCTGGGTAACCAATGCCATAATGAAGGAGAGGGGAAAAGTTGCAGGACGGAGGTCACCCAACTTTAAGAGTTGCTGTAAAACTACAGTCATCAAGACAGTGTGGTATTGGTTAAAGAACAGACAAATAGATCAATGGACTAGAACAGAGAGCCCAGGATAGATCCTCAACTAACCTTTAACAAAGGAGCAAAGGCAATACAATGAAGCAAAGACAATCTTTTCAATGAATGGTGCTAAAAAATCTATACATCTGCATGCAAAAAGAAAGAAAAAGAACCTAGATACAGACCTTACACACTTTGTGCAAATTGTCTCAAAATGGATCATGGACTTAAATGTAAAACACAAAACTAAAAAACTCCTGGAAGATAACAATAGGAGAAAGCCTAGATGACCTGAGATGTGATGGCTTTTAGTTGCAACACCACCAACATGATCTATAAAAGGGATAATTGATAGCGGAACGTCATTAAAACTAAAAACTTCCCTGGGGTAAGCCTTTTGTTCCCAACCCAGTAAATCTTCCCACAACACCTCAACCTCCTATGCATGGGCCCCCAGAAGTGCTTCTCTTTAAACTCTGTGAAAGGACCTCGTTTCCATCAGCAACAAAGTGAGGTCCAGCAGTGGGAATCAGTGGTTTACAAAAAATTTTTGCTCTACTTCTGAAGAAAAAAGGCATTTAGAGGCCATAGTTTGCACCTTTTAAACAAGCCTGATGTTTTAATGGACAAAATAAAATACTTGGAATCTGCATAAATAAGTAAGTAAGTAAATAAATAAATAAATATTAAATTAAAAACTTCTGCTGTGTGAAAGACAATGTCAAGAGAATGAGAAGACAAGCCACAGACTGGAAGAAATGTTTGCAAAGGACACATCTGATAAAGGACTGTCATCCAAAATATGTTTTTAAAAAACTCTTAAAACTCAACAGAAAGAAAACAATCTGAGTTTTAAAACAGCACAAAGACCTTTACAGATACCTCATTAAAAAAGATATACTGATGGAATATAAGCATATGAAAGGATACTCCACATATGTCTTCAGGGAAATGCAAATTAAAACAGCAGTGATGTTCCATTGCACACTTATTAGAATGACCAAAATCTGGATCAGTGACAGCATCAAATTGTGGTGAAGATATGGAGCAATGGAAACTCATTCATTGTTGGTGGGAATGCAAAGTGATACAGCCACTTTGGAAGAGAGTTTGGTGGTGTTTTACAAACTATACATACCCCTACCATGCAATCCAGCAATCATAGTCTTTGGTATCTACCCAAAGGATTTGAAAACTTACTCTACAAAAAGACCTGCACATGGGTTTTTATAGCAGCTCTATTCATAATCACTGCCACTTGGAAGCAACCAAGACTGTTTTTGTAAGTGAATGGGCAAATACACTTTGGTACAATACATCCAGGCAACACAATGTTATTCAGTGTTAAAAGAAATGAGCTATCAAGTTACGAAAAGACATAGAGGAAACTTAAATGCATATTACTAGGTAAAAGAAGGCCATCTGAAAAGGCTACATACTGTGTGATCCCAACCATATGACACTCAGGAAAAGTTAAAACCATGAAGACAACACGGAGAACAACCATAGACAAATGAATAGGCAGAGCACACAGGATTTTTCAGAGAGTGAGAATGCTTGTGTGGTACCATAACAATGGGTACATGTCATTAAACATTTGTTCAAACCTATGGGATGTACAACACCCAGAGCGAACTCTAGTGTAAACTATGGACTCTGAGTGATTATGATGTGTCAGTGTAGGCTCATCAGTTTTAACAAAGGTACACCTCTGCGGAAGGAGAGGATGTTGATAATGAGGGAGGCTCTGCATGTGTGGGGCCAAGGGATAATGGAAAATCACTGTATTTTCCTTTCAGTTTTGTTATGAACTTTAAAACTGCCCCCCAAAATTATTTAAAATTTTTTTCCAGAAACTTTTTTTTTTTAAAGCACAGAACACAGAGGGATGAGGAAACTTTGGAGTGTTGGAAATGTCCTATATCCCATGATGGTGATGATGATGATGGTTTCACTAATGCACACACGTATCAAAACTCATCCAGTTTACGCTTTAAGTGGATTCAGTTATTATATATTAATTATACCTCAGTGAAGTTTTTTTAAAGTACACATAAGCTCAGAGTTGTAAAAGCTTCTTTCTGAAAATAATTATGAAAAAACCCCCAAATTTTGACTCCATATTAATTTATATAATTTTCATTTAAAAAATTATCTTTCAATAATTAGATTTAAAAGTGCAGTGAAAACGCTAAAAAATTAATCCCTTCAGTATATATCATTGTGATCAGGGCACTGTAAATTTAATTTAGAAAAGGTTTTTTCTTGCAATTTTTCCTGTATTTGAGGATCATTTAATTTATTGACAGAAGTTTTTTTAAAAATTAACATATGCCACTATAAATTATTTCACCTAAATATCAGGGAGTAACTGTAAAATGTTAAGAATCAAAAATAATGGAAATACTGTGTCTATATTATGAATAAGCAGGGTTGTTTTTTTTTTTCAAGTAATAAGCCCAGACTAAGTAGAGCAATGAGTGTTTTAAAGTTTAAATTGGCCATAATTTCATGAATGTTGAAGCTGGATGACAGGTACATGGAGGTTCATTATACCCTTCTGTCTTCCTTTGTGTATGTTTAAAGCTCTCCATAATGAAAAGTTTTAAAAGGAAAGCCAACCAGAGTTTTGCTAAAGTAAGCAATGTTTACAACAACAAAAGCAAGCTCAGGACCTCTGCGAGGACCTGGGGGCCACATCAGGCAGCGTACAGACAACGTCCTTCCTGAACTGACTGAGAAGCACTCTGGGCCGTGCCACAGCACCTGCTTTCAGAACCCAGTGTCACTTCCCCTGTGGGGCCTTCCGACTGCCACCAGCTGAAACTATTTCTCCCAATGGGCCCCAATGACAGCATGTTTACCTGACCTTCATGGGTTAGTTTAAATTGATACCTGACTTGTCCACCCAGTTGTAGCCCCTCACATCTCTGTATCCCTACGACAGAACCCTTATGGTTGCTTAATTAAAATTTGTGGAATGAGTCTCTTTCTCTGAGTCTCTTCCTCCTTTGTGTGAATGAGTCAGATTTCTTAGGATCAAATATGTGTTTTATCCTTTCGGGCCCCTGAAAGTTTCTCACTTCAGTACTACCGTGGCTCTCAGCAAAGGAGCAGGTGCCCATCTTGTTTACCAAGCCTCCTGTGTAGGTAAACAATACGATTCGTCTCATACCAGAGCAGTGGCAACCAGGAAATTTCTCAGGCGTCCTAGAATAGGAAGCTTGAAGGCAATTATAAACAAGTAGAAAAATGTAGAACTATAACAAACTATAAAAAAATTCCTAACAGTTTTAATGTCAGCTGAAAACAGTCTTTAAGAATAAGGTTTTCTCCTCCGAATTCTCTTCCCCACTAACTTCCCTAAAAAGTGAAATGGTCATTTTCCATCAGTAAAGTGTAGAAAATGTGAGTCTTCCCCAAAAAAGTTACCAATATGAGTCATCTGCCCACTAGTCCTCCAGTATGTTCTTCTCCTCCCCACTACACTACCTTTACTTTCATGTGTGCTTCTTTGCCTGGTGGGGTTATGGCCTTAATTTCGGCAAATTTTTAAGTTCACTCAAGTGTCACTTTAACTCCTATAGCCCAAAACAATCTTCCTCTTAAAAAACACGCATCACTTTCGATGTTAACATTTCTTGTCTTACATCATAGTTATTTGTGTAATGACTCCTATCCTAAAATAGCTTGGCACCTCCCTGAGGGCAGGTGTCATATCTGAGTCCAGGCAAAATGTCCTATCACATCTGTACATTGTCCTGCACCTAGCAGGTACTCAGCAAATAGATAAATTAAAGAATCAATAAATAGGTTTTACTAATCAAAATTTTTCATCAAATTTTCTGTTTGGTTTTAGCATTGCATTGGCATTCCCTAAGCTGTTTTTATTTCCTTTATTTCCTAAAATATTTGCTACCCTAATGTTTGTGAAAATAGTGGAAATAAGACCATTTCCCCCGACAGGCCACTAAAATCCAAGCAAAAGCAGAGAAGCTCTTCAGAAGGAGAAAACCTAAGAAAACAATTTCATAACTGGTTCAAGTTTCCTTGTGGGACTTTTGAGGTCATGATGACTGTTTTGCTTCTGTTGGGTGTCTGGTGAGACTATCTGCTGAGAATAATTGGTTGTGGTTTTATATTTTTAATGTTACTTTTTAAAAAGTCATGACTGCATTCTCTTTCTCTCTCTCTCTTTTCTCCCAGTTTTCTTTCCTCTTTATCTCACTGTATCTCCTTCTATTTATCTCTCCCTAATTTCCTGCCTTCCTCTTTCTCCTCTCTCTTTCATTCTTTTCCTCTTTATCTCTTCCATTCCTCTCATTTATTCCCTTTCTCCAACACCCATGCCT